>JAYEPQ010000008.1:25759789-26197289 GCA_036321105.1 Dracaena cambodiana | reverse complement strand
GTATTATTCTGAAATAGATATTTCTCGCATGAGTAACTAATTCGTTTTCGGTTTTGGATGAGAAAACAAACCCTCAAATTTGATCTGATATGATTTTTATTGTTTTTTGTGCTTAACTGATCTATATAATGTTACTATCGATTTCTTTATATATTTATTTGGTTGTTGATATATAATTTTGGAACTTTGATGACTTATTACTTGATGGTATAGTTATTTCTTAGATTTTGATATATCACTGGCTATTTAGGCATGGTATATGCTTAGACTTAGAATAATATTTCTATTATCTATATATCATACTTAGATTACTTCTAAATTTCATATAGGCATTAATTGAGGGATTTAACTCATAACAAGATTATCCTTTAGTACTTTGTGCTTTTAAAGAGATATATTCCAGTTATATAAGATCAAGTGATCTATACAACTAAACTTATCATAGCAATAGCCATCCAGTGATATAATTTTGGGAACGTTAACTAACCTGAGTTGATCCATCTCTCTGTTATCTTTTAAGCCAATCAATATTTGTTTTTTCCCAACCAACCATCATCCACTTTTTAACTCAATCGTAATGTATAGTATAAGTGTCTAGCACTAAAATCAGTATACTCAAGTGAAAAATCTTGTATTGACTCTCGAGTATTACTTGACGATGTTCTGCATTTGAGAGTGCATAAATTAGGTTGCATCAAGTTTTTGGCTCCATTGCCTGGGAATATATACTATTGTATTATATAGTAGAGGTCACAATTAAGGTGTTATTCGCTTGTGTGGTTTTGATTTTGTATGACCAGTTGGCAGCAAGTGTCTAACTATACACTTGCTCAGTCATACTTAGATCCTTTATTTCTTCCAATTAATCAACCACCTGTTTATATGAGCAATAACAATTAGAATACGACCAAAATGGCAATAACAATGGGTTTGGAGATCAAAACACAAATGATGATCTGAACTAACATGGAGGGAATGAGAGATCTCTACATGATTGCTTACAACCTAACAAGAAAGCCTAACTCTCCTTTATTATTTTCCCTCTTAATATAGGGTATTTCAAAATCAAATCATGGGAAATTCTAAATGCACGCCACATTTTTCCTAGTGAGCACCCTTTTCTCAGTGAGCACTAGGTAACTTGAAAATATGGTGATTTTTTCTTAGTAAGCACTACAAAATTTCCAAATTTAACTACAATCTCTCTCATGACCGTTTCTTCCTAAACTCATTTTTCTTAGTGAGCACCAACTCTAACTCCTCACTTTTTTGGTTGGTTGCCTCTTCCCGCATTGCCGATCTCCCCGTCACCGTGCTTGACCATTGCAATCGCAGCCCGTTGCTCGCCCCGTTCCCCGATCGCAGCTCAGTTCCTAAGAAAAGAGTAGGTGAAGTGTCATGGTGCACATTAAGAAAAGAATCACGCCTATTTCTGTCCAAAAATGGCAAACTTGGAAATAGTTCAAAGTTTTCCCATGGTGCTCACTAAGAAAAATATGGTGCGCATTTAGAATTTCCCCTTTATTGTGCAACTGTTACCAAGGTTCCATGGGATTGATAAGGAGAGCCTCTACTTGACATATGTTGAAGAAATCTACACCATCATCAACCTGTAGAATATCAACATAGAACAATTAAAACTAAGTCGCTTCCGATTCTCCTTAAGGACAAGGTAAAATGTAGCTACACTTATTGAGGCTGAACTTAATCAGACGATGGGACGAGATGTAGGAAGAGTTGATTAAGAAATTATTCCCTTTACATCTAACCAACTACTTACTTTAGCAGATCATTACCTTTCATCAGAAAGATAATGAAATATTTATTATTGATAGGATATATTTAAAGATTTACTACTCTCATACTTATATTATAGTTTCGAGATATGGAGGTCAGTACGTACCTTTTATCGAGCCTTAAATACTGTAACCAAGCAGTTCATAGAAACGATGTGCAACCGTGAGTTTTTAAGTAAGAATTTTGACACAGTATGAGAGTATCTTGATTCTTTTGTTGAAAACTCACAATCTTGGAAGACTGAGGATGCTTTAAAGAGGAGTCAACTTATAGCCACACCTCCAAAAGATGTGCATTGAGAGTATCTTGGTGCCGCAAGAGTACATTCCACTAACGGTTACAACATCAACTCCGGTGAATCAATCACCACCAAATACTACTTGGAGGATAGCGTAGCCAAGATCTAGTGTCATATATATTAGATGATACAATGTTCAGCAACAATTTATAAAGTTGTAATAAACTATCAGCAGTCAAAATACGACAGTTTTCAATGATATTAGAGCCCAGATAAGCAACCATAACTCAGTAATGCATGTACAAGAAAAGGTAAGTTTCCATCCCAATCAGAGGCAATCAACTCATGTAAGGTTGTTTTTAAGGGTATACAAACTTCTTTATGATAGAAAGCTATGATGCTTTGAATCTCATCATCAGGAATACAATACCTAGTAATTTGACCCAATCAATATTTAAATAGGTTGGGATCATCGTAAAAAAATCGACGTACCTTGTATAAGAATCTCTGCTTATTTTTGGCACTCCACTGTTGTGGCATCTCAAATGCTACAAGAAAGTTTACTATATCAGCATACTATGGAGTATTCTTCACATAAAATAGCTGCTCATCAGAAAATTGATTGCGATCTAAATTGTATTCTCTCAAGTGCAAAATATTGATAAGTAGTATAAAGGTAGTAAATCCAGGATCGTTCTCTCGAGAGTCTTCAATTTATTGTGAATAACACTAATTAATATGGATTATGAAAGAAAAGATTGAGTTCATAATTTATTAACTAAGATTAATTGATTTCTAATTAATCAACTTCAATCTCTTCTTTTTTTTCTATACTTACAAATACTCACCATTCATGTGAATACTTATGCTTCGTAAAACACAAAGGCCGAGTTCTAAGCTTATATTTGTAATAAAAATTCTTAAGTATTGTTCGCATGAATACACATGCTTCCTGAGGCATACAAATCCAACTAATTCACACTCATTTCCTTTTATTTATTATTATTTTTTTGTGTAGAAAATCCTTGCCTTAATACCTGGGTCACTCTTATTATTATTATTATTATTATTATTATTATTATTATTATTTTAAGATGATAGGATTTTGTTTTAAGGTTTCTCTTTTTTATCAACTCTTCATGACTCATTGTTTAGGTATTTAGAGTGCATATTTATTTCAAATCTTAAATATCCACATATCTTATTGTTGGATTTAAATTCACAATCAAGAATACATAATAACTACTATCATATAAGTATCAATATTACGATATCAATCTCATATATTTATAATACAAAGTACTTCTAATCTTACTTTTTTACTTTGAAGAAATAAAAAAATTGATATTTTTAATTTTTATGATTTTTGTTGATTTTATAGTTAGTTATCATACATATGATACATGTGGTACACTGTATCTATCCACTTTCCAACTTAAATTATGTAATATCCTTGGCACATCAATAATATAAATATGCATGCAATGCATTAACATATAATGTAAGGAGTTAACATTAGAAAATAACTGGGTTTAATAGTTCTGCTTATGCTACACTCCCCAAGTGGTCGATGTCAATGACACTACTGTCCTTCTCCTTTGTACTTGCATCTTTAATGCCAGCAGGACCATGTATTTCGTTAATGCGTTTGCTCGTCCTCCTCATCCTAGATGACGACCTCCTCACCAGTTATATATTGGTACATCCTACTTAGGACTGAAAATTATATTCTTGACATCGCTTCAGGTGGGTCTGTCGTGTCTCGATGACATCCAACGTTGTGCTGAGGGCATCAGACATGTTTGTAATTGACCTCTGTAAGCTTTCAAGTATTAATTCAAATGGTTTGGTCACCTGAGCTGCTGATTCTACTCGATCTTGATTTTGTTCTTTGTGATCAACACACATGGAAACTTCTTCCGTTTGTTCTTATTGTGCTTGTTACTCTATTGTGCTTGTTACTCTTGTCAGTCTTGTCGGGCACTTATACTCCTCCTTACTGTGGTATCCGTGAAGGATATTATACAATAGGCGATCATGTCAGTTGATGACAAATCAACCCCGTTGTTGAGGCAGATCTTTACGATGAGAGAGGGCAGGACTAAGTCTGACTTTGCTATTCTCGGGTGTTAGACACACTCATTGGCTTGCGCCATGCATTGAATTACCAAGGAGTAAATGATGGAGCTGATATCAAATTGGCGCCTCTCTAAGATCATATTTAAAAATACCACGTCTCTTGAATATAATTCCGTTGTTGTAGATGACATCACGATGTTATATTTGATAAATAGACTTGCCAATACGAACTGTCTTCATAGGTAGCCAACCTATAAAAAGCTATCACTGAAGTCGTAATTGCTGATGTTCAAGCAAAACTCTCGAAATGTTGGAGAGCCGCTCGGTATTTCATTGACTCTGTCCACAAATGATAGTTCCTCTTCATGCACATCGGGGATGGGGAGAGCTCTTAAGATCTTGGTCCTAGCGAAGGATGCCTCCTTGCCTTAGATAATTGAGAATGCAAGCTAGTTGTCCATTGCCAATTGAAAATGTGCATAGAATTCTTGCACTGTCTTATTGCATGATGATGCGTGCTTATACAGTGTATTCTCTTCTAAGCTTGCTTCATGCATATAGTACCTAAAGCTTGGATTTTCATTGATCTTGTAGTGGTTAGCTTTCCTCTCAAGCCATAGTCGGAAGTTTTCGTATTTTTCATTTAATTTCTTGTTTGTCAGCTTTTCTTTTCGTTACCTCTGAGGAGAGGATGAACTCGAGGGTTCTCCTTGGGGCGTATTCGAAACTGTCATTTTCCTTGATCCCATCCTAAAAATAATATCAAAATATATATTTTAGCAACTAATTTTATCAAATTTATGATCTTTTATTCTTCTAAACTATTTTTTGTTACTTTTCAAGATGATTTCCAATTTATCGTACAAATTACTCCAATATATCAAATCATTATTTTGATCTAAGTTATTAGAGCATGAATTTGGTATATGGTGTTTATTCTACCAACCCACGAATTTCTACGCTAAAAGGTTTTGATTTTTATTCAATTTCTAACTACAAATTAGCATATTTAATCAAATAATAAGGCAAATTCATCCAAAATTCATAAAATTTCACCAAGACATTCCAAATCCACTTAGAAGTTAGTATTTAAACTCAATTTTCTTTAATCACTTCACGTAATCTGTATATCTAGATTTTTGAGACAAAAATCTACTTTTATACAAAATAACCCATAAAATTTGGTAAGAAAGAGACTGACTTGCTTAGGGTTTGATGAAAATTTGAAGAAAATTGCGCTAGAAAAGCCTTGGCTATCAAAAGTGGATGAAAATCTCTACTAGGGTTGCTTTGGAATGGAACTTTTAGGTTAAGATGAAAAAAAATCAATTCTTGGGGCTATTTATAGGGGCCACTACTGTCGATCGCTGTCGACAACGGCTATGACAGCGACTCTCGGGTGGAGCTTAGTTTGTCTTTACAGTGGATGGTTGTCGACAGACACTTCAATAGTCGTTCTCAGGTTGAGAATTGTCAAGCCAAAAAAATTTGTTTTTTTATTTATGTTAGTTCCTAAAACTAATTTACTTCTAAAGCCTACTAGTTAGGCCCTAATTCTAAAGATAGTAACCAAAACTAAAGTTAGTAAATTTTTTGAAAGTAATTTTGGAAAATTTTGGAAGAAAAAAAGAATTAGAAATTTTAAAATTTTTTATAACATAACGAGTATTAAAACTTTAGTTAATTTTATAAGAATTCGCCCAACCTAAAATACACATTGTCGTCAATAAATTGATGTTTCCATTAAATCTGGTAATAACATATAGAGAGAGCTTAGATATTATCTTGGTTTCTCACTCACAATGTGTCAACTGCGAAACAAAAATTGTTAGTACAATAATATACAACGTGCCATCATTAAGCTCATATCATGGAGATGTCGGAGGATCCACTAAAAATCCTAGGATTCCTCCATGTTCTTAGAGAATTTTAAAGTTATGTTTTAAACATTTGCAGTTCACTTTAAATATGTGATTATTATTAGGATTTTCAATGTCAATTATGCCATGATGATATATTGTTTTAACAAAAAATTGTTCAGTCCATCGTGAATGCAACTTTATTGAAAATAGATGAAGACGTGAATTATATAAAAATATTTTACCGGATGGATGAAAGATACGCCGTGAGATGTGTCGATCGTACCATATTTTAATCTTTTACTTAACAATGCATGAATTTCCATATGCATTACATCTTAATTTTTGCAGTTCATTCATTTGCAATTTTCCTAATGGCCTACAGAGTTTAAGCCTAAATTAACCAATTTAATCGCTCAGTACGTTTTATACTCAATTTCCACAAGTAGATGACAAGTTTTGCTATAAAATATTCAATATAGAGACATGTCTAAGGGTGTCTTGTAGACATACGGTAAACTCAAAAAGTATTGATCGGTCGAAATTACCAATCTTTGCGAGACGGGTTAACCATTCTCTATAATTTGTTTAATTCCCATATTATCTAATTTAATTTGTCCATTTTATTGTAGATGATATTATGTAGAGATTTTATGTGTGATATGGTATTTTCTCATCAAATTCTCATAGACTTTATTATAGAAATGTGAACCACATAGGTTTAAGAACCCCTAATCTAGATAATATGTGCTCTTTTGAGAATTTGATTACCATTTGTTGATCGTTATTCCTGCATGCAGTAGTTTCCAACCATTTATAGACATAATCAACTGCTATAAGGATATAAATATATCCTTTAGAAATAGGGAATGACCCCATGAAGTCAATTCTTTAATAATCGAATAATTCAATTGTAAGAATATGTGTTAAAGGCATATCATTCTTCTGGGTTGATGCACCTAATTTCTGACATGATTCGCAACATGTACAATATTTCATACGTATCTCTAGACATCGTGGGCCAATGGAATTCACATTAGAAAATCTTGGCCACCATCTTTTTAGACGAGAAATGTCCACCACAAGTTTCTGTATGACATAAAGTAATAATACTCTGAATCTCATCATCAGACACATAACTTCTAATGATTTTTTCTGAACAATACTTGAACATGTAGGGATTGTCATAATAAAATATCGTACTTCATGTAGGAATCATCACTTATCTTTTGCACTATAATGACTTGGCATTTCACCTGCAACAAAAAAAATAAATAATATCAGCGTACCATAGAGTTGTCTTAACAGAAAATAGTTGCTTACTAGGGAATGAATCCCTAATAGATAGCATTTCATTATCAAATGTTAGATGAGAGAGGTGATCGGTGACCACATTCTCTACTTCCTTTTTGTCTTAAATTTTGAGATTGAACTCTTAAAGCAATAGTATCTATCGAATAATTCGTAACTTTACATCCTTCTTTAATAAGAGATATTTAAATATCAAATAATCTACAAAAATAACTACATGTGAGCCCAAAATATATGAACAACATTGATCGAGAGCAAAGACTACATTTAGAAGCTCTATGTCTGTTGTCTTGTAATTTGTTTGAACATCATTGAAAGTCTTCCATCACTTCGTTGCCCCAGAATTGCACTAATGTATAATCACTTGCATCGTACATAATCTCAAATGGTAGCGACCATTCTGGAGGTTGCATTATTGATGTCGTAATGAGCATCTCCTTGAGTGCATTGAAAGCTGTTTGATATGCCTACATCCATTCAAACTGCACATCTTACGAAAGAATGTGAGAAAGAGGACTAACAATATTATTGAAATCCTTCATAAACCTTTTATAGAAGCCTGCATGTCCTAAGAATGAATGTATAACTTTTATAGTTTTATGTATCAGTATTTTGAAAATAGATTCGGCGTTCATCTTATCTACATCTATCTCTATGGATGAAACAATGTGACCTAATACAATACATTTTTTAACCATAAAATGACATTTTCCCAATTTAGGAGAAAATTCTTCTGTTAGCAATGTTTAAATACAACTCCTAGATTAGTCAAATATGCTTCAAATATATTTCTAAATACAGAGAAGTCATCTAAAAATACCTCTTAATAGTCTTCAATCATATTGCTAAAAATATTAATCAACAATCCAAATGACATTCTTCTAAATGCAAATGTGCCAAAGGGACAGGTAAAAGTAGATTTTCTTGATATTCTAAAGCAATTTCAATTTGATAGTAACCCGAATAGCCATCTAGAAAGTAATAGAATTTGTACCCTGTAACACTGTCGAGTACTTGGTCGAGAAATGACAACGAAAAATAATCTTTTGGCATCACTTGGTTTAGTTTTCTATAATCTATGTATAAACACCAACTCATAGTCATACGAGTGGTTATCATCTCTCCATCCTCATTTTTTAACCACAGTTACCCCACTTTTCTTGGAAATAACTTGGATTGAACTTACCCACTTATTATCAGTTATTGGATAAATAATTCCAACATCGAGAAGTTTCAATACTTCGGTTTTAACCACTTTCTCCATGTCAGGGTTAAACTTTCGTTGCATTTGCCTCATTGGCTTGGCTCTAGCTTCCAAAGTAATACGATGTGGGGAATAAAAGTTTGATGTCTATCATTTTCCATCCTAAAACTCCTGTGTACTTTTGCAACGTCAAGTGTAGACGCTCTTCCTGATTCACATCTTTTTTACAATTCATAATAGCGTTAACAATGGCTAAAAATGGACGTCCGAGGATAATAGGAATATGAAGACGTGCATTCTTTATAAATATAGTATCGATAACTAGAAAGTTCATACGGAAGTAGAAATTTTCAACCTATACTAGAACATCTTCAATGATGCTTTATAATACTTTTCTGACTTATTGGCCAATTGTAGTGTAATAAGTGTATGTTTAAGTTCTCCTAAATCCGGTTGCTTGTAAATCGAATATGATAACAGGTTTACACTAATATCCAAATCTTATAATGATTTTTCAATATTATATTGACATATCACACATGAAATAGTTGAACATCCAGAATCCTTATATTTGAGAGGCTTCTCAAAGCAAAATAATGCATTTACCTGCTCTGCGAAGAATTTTTTTTTTTTTTTTGTACATCATGGCATCTTTTGATCATGCATAAGTCCTTTAAGAATTTTGCATATGATGGCATTGATTGATTGCTTCATAGAGAGATATTAATCTGTACTTGTTTGAAAATTTCTAAAATATCAGTATAAGGTGCATTAATATTTTTATTTTTTAGATGTTGAGGAAATTGTACAAATGGTTTGTAAGTCAAAGAGGTGTTCTCTTTAGGATCGTTATTATTAGATTGTTATACTGAATTGTTGCCTTATTTTCTTTGGTGTTTCTTTTGAAATGGGCTCCTCAAGCACTTTGCCATTTTGCAAATTAATTGTAGCAGATATTTTAGGTATATCATTATTAATTGAACAAGTAATAGCATTTATATCTTCGACTTTACCTGATGTGCTGATCTCCAGTTGAGCTGGTAGCTAATCTTTTTCTTGAATTTGCAGACCGAAACTAAGATAACTTATCTGAGATTGTATATCGCTAAAGGTTATTCACATTCTGACAGTTGATGGTTTGTTGCGACTTAATGAATTACTGCTATGCTTGAATCATTTGATCCATTCTCTATTATATTTGCATACTATTAGTCTCAAGCTTTCGCTTCGGTAGTGGTTGGTACACTGAAGTTTGATTAGAAGGTTGGATGTTCTGTTTGTGGTGTTCAATTTGTGCGTGGCTTAATTTGTTAATTATACTAATGTTGAGGATTATACTTCTATTGAAGATTCGGATGATTTCTCCAACCAGGATTATAAGTTTGTGAATATAGAAAATTTACTGGTTGAGAAACAGTGTTAAAAATGTTAGCTTGTCCATTGAGTTCTTCTTTAAAAGCAAGGAAAGTTGGACAATTGCAACTTACATGGTCTTGTAATTTATAAATATCACAAAATTTCGGAACTTCATCATCACCTTAACAATTTTTATTTTCATAGTGATTAAATTTTTAAATTTCTTTGTGAGCGTAATTAATCATGTACCTATATCTTTGGTTTCTCCCAATTTAATGAGTCCACCTCTATTTTTAGGTTTCTCTACTAATTGGTTTCTTTCCGAAGTATCCTTTGTCTTCCAAGCTTATGAATTTTAGATAAGTGAGTCAAGATATTCTAATACTTAATCAACATCCTCACTCAAAAACTCATCATTGCACAAGGTTTCTATTAATTACATGATTATAGTATTTGACCCTTGATAGAAGGTACTTATTGTTCTTCATATCACGAAGCCATGATGTGGGCACAAGAATAACAAATCTTTAAATCTATCCTAACACTCAAATAAAGGTTTATCTTTCTTTTGACGAAAGTCAACAATTTGCTTATGCATATAGTTAGTACGATGTGAAGGAAAGAATATATTTAATAATTCATTTTGCATTTCATTCTATCTTCCTATTGAATTGGAGCGTAATGAATGTAGCCACATTTTTGCTTTATCTCTTAGGGTGAACATAAAGAGTTTAAGGTTTTGTTACTTTGTAGTAATATTTTGAAGATTAACAATATAGCAAACCTCTTTGAATTCTCAAAGGTACTAGTATGAGCTATCTGTATCCATCCAATGGAATTTATGAAAGAGTCGAACTGCTCCAAATATAATTTCAAAGTATCCATTATTCAAAGTAAATATTATGCATGAAGGTTAGGCTTGACTTAGGTTGTAAATAATCACATAGGGGCCTCCCACTGCCTCCATGTTGTTGTGATCATCTTGTCTATTATGATCCTCAAATCCGGTATTATTACCGTTATTTATATTTGCTATTGCTGTTAGTTCTCATCTTGTGAAGTGATTATTGGATTGGAAGTATTTATGGATCTGAATATGATCGAACGAGCTACTACAGATATTCTCCTCAAATGGTCATGCAAATTCGAAATTGCATAAATTAATGACATAAGAACTATAACATATACTCTAAAGTGTAATATAATAGTACAGATCCTTAGCAATGGCGTCAAAAAACTTGACCACAATTTAAATCGTACACTCACAAGTGTAAAAGTTCGGTAAGTAGTATAAGGACAGTAAACCCATGATCATTCTCTCGAGGATCTTCAATTTATTATGTATGACACTAATTAATATGGATTACGGAAGAAAATATTAAGTTTAGAATTTATTAACTAAGATCGATTAATTTCTAATTAATTAACTAGAGAAGATTGTCGATCAGATAGGTTAACGTTCTCGTAGATTAATTCATTGGATATGCTTATGGTTAATTATCTTACTTGCATAGATCACATGGTCTCACATAACCGAAAAATATATTATTGAAGCGCATTAACAAATAAAGTCCTAAATTTGATATTTTGGCTTTTTTCTCAATTAATCCTATGTATTTTGAGTTGATCTAAGTATGACATATTAATAATAAGAATAATCATTCAAAACTTAAGTATACTCCATGTTTAAAGAGTCTACAACATATCAAAAACGAAACAATGAATATATCATAAACTATACATTATAACAGACTGAAAAACATATTTAGTGCCTAACAAGATAAAAGGGAGCTAAAAATATCAATTTTACATAAAACAATTAAGTACAATAAGTAATAAAAACATACCAGTAAATAGTATAGGGTTTGTTACCATATCTGAATCAACACAAAAAATTAGCTACGCACACTCATCATAATTATCAACAATTGAATAAAAGAGATTTTTTTATTAATAACTATGAACGAGTACATAAAATAATTATCCAAAAATCTCTCTTTTAAAACTATAAAACTATAAATGAAAATCCTTAAAACATCCTCAAAACTCTCTGTTATAATTGGTAGCTATAGTCTCTCAAAATCTTAATGAGAATTCTATTTGATAGGAAACTTGAATTCAACTTGAAATCCTCAAAATTGTGCTTCTGTTGATGTGCCTTCGACAACCACTTCAACAACACCTCTCGGGTGGTGTTTATAGTCTTCAAATTTGCTTGGTTGTGGACAGCTACCAAATAGTTGTACAACTATGCTTGTCTGTTGCTATTTCTGGACTGATACACACTTATACACTTCGTTATTCAATTTTCCTCCATCTAGAACTCTGTAAAAATATCATAAAACACTAGAATGCTATTACAATGGAGAGTTTGATCAATAAAAATAATTTATTATTAATCTCTTATATTAATCACCAAAATTAGATTATAAGTGCACAAAATCTATTAGAATTATTAAACTTTTCTCTTGTAATCCGGAATGCATCCCTAGTAGGCAGCTCATCATTATCAAAGGCTAGACAATAAAGACAGTCAGCGACCACATTCTGTACTCCTTTTTTTGCCTTGAATTTCAAGATTAAATTCTTAAAGCAGTAAAATCCATCTATGAAACGTGGTTTTACATTTTTTTTCGCCAATAGATATTTAAGTGCAGAAAGATCTATAAAAATAACAACATGTGAGCCCAAAATATATGAATAAAATATATCAAGAGCAAAAATTATAAATAGAAACTCCTTCTCTTTTGTTGTGTAATTCATCTGTGCATCATTAAGAGTCTTGTTAATATAGTGTACTATGTAGGGCTTCTTATCTCTTTGTTATCCAGAACTGCTCCAATGACAATCACTTGCGACCAGTGTTTTAAATATCGGCCGATATACCGGTATATCGGTAATTTTGAAGAAACGAGACGATATGGGGAATTTTTTATCGGGTATCGTTTTGGACCGGTATGGGCCGATATATCGGCCACGTGGCGATATATCGGCCGGTATCGATATTATCCAATACCGACCGGTATTGGATAATATCGGTTATTGGGTTTTGGTTACGGGTTAAACCCGTTAACCCGTTAAAATCCGACCCGTTAAGCAATAAAACGGGTCGAAAGGGGGGAAATTTTTATTTTCTTTCGCGTTTTCTCTCTCTCTTTCTCTCCCGGCGATCCGAACTCTCTCTCTCCGCGACAAAACCCTAATCCCAAATACCCACAAATCAGCCCTAAATCTTCTCCGATTCTTCTTCTTCCACTCTCTGGCTCTCTCTCTCGTTCTCTCCCCGCGTTCGTCGGCCGATCGAGCCGAACGGAGCGAACCCGAACCCTAATTTCCCAATCCATCAAAAAATCTCTCGTTTTCTTTCTATCTTTCTTCTCTGCTCTCCGATAGCTCTTCTCCTACTCTGCGAGTCTTCGAAGAGTGCTCGCCGTTCTCCAGTGGGGCAGTCGCCGCCGGCCAGGTAAGGTTAGTTTGCTTTTTTATGTTAATTTGATTTAGAGTTACAAATTTCGTCAATTTCTTTTATAATTGTGCTATTTAGATTTAATTGATTGCGATGTTAGATTTTTTTTTTTGTGTAATTTGAGGGGAATTGCTAAGTTGACGCACTGTTTATTGGCGGGTAGTCTACAGTGAGTAATCGAATCACTGATTCACACTGAATCAGTGATTCGATTCACTGATTCAGTGTGAATCAGTGAACCGAATCACTGATTCAGTGTGAAGTCACTGATTCACACTGAATCAGTGATTCGGTTCACTGATTCACACTGAATCAGTGAATCGAATCACTGATTCAGTGTGAATAAGTGATTCAAGAAATAATTTTGTGTGTATGAGTTTCATACTAGTTAAAATTTGTTAATTTGAGTATTACTATTTATAGATTCACTACTTCTTAGGTTTACTGTTGCAGATTTACTGTGTATGATTCACTGTTGCAGATTTACTGTTTCATGCAACAGAATCTTGTCATTATTCTAATTGTTGTTGCAGATTTACTGTTTTATGTATGAGTTTCATGCTAGATTTATTGTTGTTGTGCATGTGGACTGTATCCATATATGTTTTTTTGTGGATATGTTGTTGAAAAAAAAAACAAAATTTGATAAAGAAAATCCACTAGTTAGCATGATGACTTACTAGTTTGCAAAAAATTGAGTTTTCTGTTAATTTTATTCACCAAGTCCCATACCCACTATCTTATTCTTCCTTCATTTTACTAAACAACAACATCAACTTATTTTTCTTTATTTTATGATTGTATTTCGCTCTGTCTCTGTACATATGCGAACGTTCTAAACGATATCTGCAAATTCGTAAGTTGAATGTAAATAAGCCAATGTAAGTGCTATAAACTCATTTTATGCGTTTTATTATGTTCTATATAGCCAATTATATAATTATTCTTTAACTGGTATGACACCGATATGACACTCCGGTATTTAGGGTCATATCGCGATATCCCACCCGGTATCCGATAACCGGTATGTAATTTGGCTGACCGGTACGAGACCGGTATCCGATATTTAGAACACTGCTTGCGACACACATAATCTTAAATAGTATCAGCCAATCTGGAGGTTACATTATTGGTGTTGTTATGAGCATTTCTTTGTGTGTATCGAAGACTATGTGGCATGTCTATATCCATTCAAATGCACATCTTGCCTAAGAAGGTGAGAAAAATATCTAGCAATATACTAAAGTTTTTAATAAACCTTTTATAGAGGCCTACATATCCTAAGAATGAACATTTGTCCTTTACGGTCTTGGATATCAGTATTTTTAAAATAGACTCAACTTTAACTCTGTCTACTTCCATCCCCTTAGATGAAACTATATAACCGAGCATAATACTCGTTTTAACTGTAAAATGGTAGTTTTCCGAGTTTAGGAGCAAATTATTTGTTGGCAACGTTCAATTATGGCTCAAAGATAAGTTAGACAAGACTCAAAACTTTCTCCAAAGACAAACTTCTACCATATCACTAAAGATACTTATTACACATCATTGAAAAGTTGTGGGTGCATTGCATAATTCAAATGGTATTATTTGAAAACAAATATGCCAAAAGGGCAGGTGATAGTTATTTTGCCCTGGTCCTCTAAAACAATTTCAATTTGATAATAAGCATAATAACCATTTAGAAAATAATAAAATTTGTGTCCCTTAACTCTTTCAAGAAATTGGTCTAGAAAAAGTAAAGGAAAATGGTATTTCCTTGTTACGTGGTTTAGTTTTCTATAGTCAATGAACATACGCCAACTCGTAGCAATAGAGTAGGCACCATCTCTCCAACTTTGTTTTCTTACAATGGTTACTGCACTTTTCTTGAGAACAACTTGGATTGGACTCACCCACTTACTATCTGTTATTGGATATATAATGCCAACATCAAGGAGTTTTAACACCTCAATTTTGACCACATCTTTCATATTAGCCTACGTTGCATTTGTCTAATGGGCTTGGCATCATCCTCCAAAGTGATATAATGTATACAAATAAGCAAATCCATAACTTTGATTTCCGCCATGTTCCAACCCAAAACTCCCTTTAGCTTGCGAAGTACGGATAATAAATGTTCTTCCTGATTTTCTTCAAGATGCGCTAAAATAATCATGAGGGATATTTCTTTAGGTCCTAAAAATGCATACTTAAGATCATCAGGTAGAGATTTTAACTCAAGTATTTGGGTTTCAATATAGAAAGGAATTAATTTTTTTCGTTTGCAGAGGTAAATCTTCAGAGACTTCCTTCTTCAGTATCCATCTTGTAACATATAAACCATGAGCATCATTTATGAAATTCACAAAGTTTATGGTATTATTGAATTTGAATTTCTTAATAAATCATCAGTAGTCACTTATGCCATCTCCAATGGGGTCGGAGATGCACAAGGACATAACATCTTTTTCTTCTTCACAGATTTCCTCAATTAAGTTAACATTTTGCACTTCATCAGAGTCAACACTTAGTTTATTGCATATGTTAAACACATTGAGCTCAAGAGTCATGTTTCCAGATGAGAGTTTAACTATACTATTTCTGCAATTAATGACTGTGTAATAATCCTTAACTTTTATTAGTTATAAATAAATAAATAAATAAACAGAATAATAAACTTGACTATTCATCTTTCAACTCTTTCATCTTTTATAATATCCCAACTCATTCATTTCTCTAACCCCTAACATTTCATCTTCTCCATGAATTAACCAGATGAAATCTCTAATTTAATTCCTTATTTTAATTCTTAAAAATAAATCTTCGCTATCATCATATTTTATAACTCCTCAAACCCTTCATATTCTGTAACTTTTCAAACTCTTCATATTTTATAACTCCAAAATCCATCACTATATAAACCCAACCTCTCTTCTCAATTTAGTCTCTATACTCATTTTTTAAAATTCATCTCTTTCTCTCTTACCTCGTTGGAGTATCTTATCGGACTGCTACCGTTGCGCCACCCCTCGTCAGAGCCGTCACCCCCTCGCCACAGTTTTGCAAGGGGAAACTCTATCTTCTTCTTTCTATGGCATCTCTATTAATTGAGGTTGGTTAAACTATCTTTTTTAATTTATATAGATTTATTTTATTTGATCCTATGATTAGCTCACCCACTATCCAACAATTCTAATAATTTAAAAACAACATCCGCTATCTCATAAATCCAATATGATGGATTCAAACCCATTTACTGATTTCAAACCACTAATACTATTTAATCATAAAATCAATTTTGAGTTATTTATGAATATTAGAAATTTTTTAAAAATCAAGTAAATTCATGTTAAAAATATTCAACAACTATATTATAATTCTATATGTAGATTGCTTCGCGTGATTGTTTATTGATAAATAAAAGCTATACTAATCGAGATAAGTTCTTTCTGGTCTCACTAAACATACTAGTTTTTTTATTGAAATATTATTTTAATTATATCATCAAATTTATAGAAAATAAATTTGTTATTACAAGTGCAATTATTGATATTACTATTTTTTATATTATTAGAAATTTAATGAATACTTGTTAAATTACATAACATATAGTTATATTTTTTATATTTGATAAATCATGTGAAAGCTATATTTATGGAAAAATACTATTTACGATATTATTTTGTCCTGGTATCTAGACAAGTTATTTTATATACTGGTTATTTAATTAAAGAACGTGCTTTACATGGAAAACCTCCCATCATTCATAAACTTACCTGACCGATCTATGATATTTCAAATCAGAAATTTTTTTACTGAGCCAATTGTGATTTATTCAGTGAAGTATATATTGAAGAATTCTTTAAACCATATTGTTAATAAACTAATAAAACTAATTGAAATATGGTACATGATATAATTAATATACAAACTATGAGAATTAGTTTTAAACCTGACATTAATTATACTTGAATAAAACTAGGTTGAGAGAGAAACCAAATGATGAAAAAATATACTATTTCGATTGTAAACTTATTACATTGTACAACTGAATATTTTGCATACCAAGATTGCATGATGATTTATTAGATTATACTTGATTGTTTATGTTTGCTTGACGATGAGTTTGACTCAACACTGGATAATCTTGTGACAATTTTCTGGATCTATATATGAGACAATCAAAACAATAATATTCTATTAGTAAGCTTTTCCAATTAAATAACATTCTAGACAAAGAAAACCTTGTTACAAAATTGACTGTATATGACATTAATTTTAAGCTATAATTGTTAATATTGTTGTTATATATTAATATAATAATTTTAAATTATTTCAACTATTTTTACATATGTTGTTTTGATCACAATCTATGATCTAGATATGAATGCTGAGACTTATCGATAAATACACTAAAACTGATGCAGGATTTGGCAGGTTGAGGCCTAATAGAGTACTAGAATTACCTTATTTTCTCTTATCTAATTTATTATACTCTATTATCCTATCAATTATTTCCAATCTTTTCGATCGATAAAAAAAGGAATTTCCTTTGTACTTTAAATTGTTATTATTAAGTATTATTGTGGCAAATTCTACCAGAGGCATTAGTATATTCAAACCGAATATGTTATTGGTATCTGTTGTGCATACTTGTATACTGTATATTGGAAGCGAGACGTAACAGACTGCGTTAGCGGTAGATAAAAATAGATGTCCAAGGATAAATGAGATTTGAAGACGAGCGTTTTTATAGGTACTGCATCAATAACAATAAAATCCATAGGAAAATAAAAATTATCGATTTGCACGAGTACGTCTTTAATTACTCATTTTGGATGTCATTTAGATTTATCTGATAATTGTCATGTGACAGGGCTAAGTTTAAGTTCTCATAAACCTACTTGCTTATAAATGAAATATGGTAACAAATTTATGCTAGCACCCAAATCTAGTACAGTTTTCTCAATGTTAAATTGACCTATCATACACAAAATTGTTTGACATCAAGGATCTTTGTATTTAAGAGGTATCTCTTAGTGTAATAAAGCACTTACCTGCTCCGTCAAAAATTCTTTCTTTTGTATATTGTGTCGTATCTTTATATTGTACATGCCTATCACAAATATAGCATATAATAGCACTTGCTTGATCGCCTCCAGCAACGGGATATTGATCAGTACATGTTTAAAGATATCTGAAATGTTAGCATAAGAAACATTGATATTCTTGTTCTTTAAACTTTGAAGGTATGGTACAGTAGGTTTGTAAGTTGAGTGTTATCTATATCTTATTGTGTTGTTGTGCCGAATCATCACCCTATTTCTCTTAGTTATTATTGTTCTTTGAAACGGGTTCATCAATATTTTACCACTTCTCAAACTTATTTCAGGAGTCATTTCAGGTATATCATCATCAAGTGTAGAAGAAATAGCATTTATGCTTTCGATCTTACCTAAAGTGTTGGTATCTGCCAGAGACGGAAGCTTACTTTTTTCTTGAGTCCTCATTGCTAAGTTAAGATGGCTTATCTTAGCTCATACATTATTGAAGGTCATTGTATTCTGACTACTAATAGTCTGTTGTAACTGAATGAATTGTTACTGAATTTGAATCATTTGATCCATTCATTATTGCATTTGAGGCAATGCTCTTCTCTAGATTATGCTTTAGTGGTAGTTGGTACACTAACGTAGATATTATTGCAGTTGGACGTATGGTTGATGCGCTTGATTTGCCATTTATTTTGCAGATAGATTGTACTGATACTGCAGAATTTTGCCTCCATTGAAGATATGGATGATTCTTCTAATCGGGGTTATAAGTTGAGAAATTTGCATTATTTTCCAGTTGAGTAATTGTGTTAAAGACATTAGCTTGTTTATTTAATACTTCTTCGAAGGCCGGAAGAGTTGGACAATCTTGGATGATATGTCCCTGTAACTCACAAATGACGCAAACCTCTGAAACTTCATCTATCACCTTAATTGTTTTTTGTTTCTTTGTGATTAAATCTTTAACTTTTTTAGTTAGTGGAATTAGTCGCGCAGTTATATCTTCAGTTTCTCCTAATTTAATAAGACCACTTTTATTTTGATATATCTTTATAGATCAATTTTGTTTTAAGTGACCTCAGTTTCCTAAGCTTGTGAATTTTTGGCAAGAGAAACAATATATTCTCATGTTTCATCAGCATCCTTGCTCAAAAATTCATCGTTATACATAGTTTTAATAAATTGCTTGGTTGTAGTGTTTAATTCTTGATAGAAAATACTTATGGACCTCCATATCTCAAGACCATAATGTGGGCATGAGAGTAGCAATCTCTGAATCTATCCCAACAATCGAAGAAAGTTTCACTATCCTTTTAGTGAAAGTTAACAATTTGCTTATACAAATAATTAGTCCAATGCGAAGGGAAAAATTTCTTTAGGAATTTCTTTTACATCTCATTCCATCTTTCAATTGAATTTGAGATTAAGGAGTGTAGCCACGTTTTAGCTTTACTATTTAGGGAGAATGGAAAGAGTTTAAGGTTTAACTATTCATTGCTAATTTTTGCAGATTGATAATAGCGCGAGCTTTTTCGAATTCAAGAAGATGTAGATATGGACACTCTTAGTCCATTCTATAGAATTTAGGTTTGTACAACTCCAGATTTTATTTCAAGTGCCATATATTCAAAGAAAAAATAATACAAGAAGGTTGGATTCTCTTATCTGGTTATAAATAATCGCCTATGGAACTCTAATTACCTCCGTGTTGGTTTTGATCGTCATTCATGTTTCGACGCTAAATCCTTTGATATTAATATCGTTATTTGCGATGTTTTGATTATTGTTGCTCATATTTTTAAGATATTGATAGATCGGAAGTGGTTGTGAATCTGAGTATGACCTCACGAGTATACCATTAGATGTTCGCTTTCAACTGATCATACAAATTCATAATCACACTTGTTATGATGTGTAAACTATAATATATACTAAATTATAGAACATAATAATATAGATCCCCTGCAGCGGCACCAAAAACTTTATGTGACCTGATTGTGCACTCTCAAGTATAGGAGATCTACAATCAGTACTTGGAAAGTAATCCAAGATCGTTGTTTCAAGGATACAAACTTTGTGTTGTGTCTGACATTAATATTGTAGGTTACGCAAAATAAAATAAAAATAAAAGAAAATGTGAGAGTTTATTGGATAGAAATTGATTAATATTTAAAATAAACTTTAAATAAACTAGAGAGTTGAACTATTTTACTTTAGTTAATACACCAAGATTGATCACTAAATGAGTTATCACTTATTTTATTTCAGTTATATAGATCATGCGACCTTATACAATTAGAAAATACATCTTTAAAAGCACATAATTAAAGAGAGCTATAATATTGATAATTGGCTAATTCCCTCAAATAATTGCCATATGAATTTTTGAGATAATTCTAAGAATAATTTATGAATAAAAAAATAACCATTCAAAATCTAAGCATACACTATGCCTAAAAAGTCTATGGTACATCCAAAACTAAACAACAATTATACTGTCAAACTATAAACCATCAAAGTCGAAAAAATCATATTTAATACCAACCTAGATAATTGGGGAACCAAAAATCTAATATCATATAAAAATAATTAATTATAGAAAAGGAATAACTCATAGCAGATATTATCATTCAAAACTAATGAGAAATTTAACCACTCATACTCTTCATAATTATGAGATAATACAAAAAAACTCAAAATCTCAAAACGCTAAACCCTAAAATCTCAAGATCTCTTATAATTATCTAATCACTCATATAGTATTTATGGAGTACAATAGGTATTTATAGATCTCTTATTTAATCCAATTATATAAGAGTTCTATTTAATAGGAAAAAAAAATTTGTCTTCAAAACTTGCGTATCCACATATCTAGTGGACGAGCTATCTACAATGGCTTCGACAACTGCTTCAATAGTCTCTCTCGGGTAGCTTGTAAAGTGCTGAATATTGGTTGGCCATCAACAGTGTTGCCAGGCGACTGTTGACAACGAAACCCGATAATGTCGTGCTGAGCTGCTATTGTGCATGTTTACGCTTTTCATTCGATTTCCTTTTATCTAAGATCCTGTAAAAAAGATTATTAAACATTAGAAAAACTTGAAAGTGGAGGATTACAATAATATAAATAATAAATTATTAAATTCTCATATTAATCAAAATTGAATTATGAACGCATAGATATGAAATGACAATTTTCACTCGTAATCACACAACTCTAGATGACACAATAGCTAATGATGAATTCATCGGTCTTCAATAGGTTATTTGGTCTGAAAAACCAACTTGAGATTTGTAGCTAGTTACTATTCCTTAATGTTCCAATACCAAGTTAGACTTTCCTTATGCTACCATTAATATGGTTGGTCAAGGAAATTTAGTTAAGGAACCCAAGGCATCAGGCTCGACATGCCGGCATCATCACCTAGTGCCTTGGATTTGAATTATTCTTTTGACCTCAAAATTCTTTCCATTAAATACGATGATGTCTATCACAACACCAGAGCATAGACCCACGTCAAAGATATGACTATATGATATAATTATGGTACTTTATCTGATCCTCACTGTAAGCTGCTACCGGATAAAGACGACATCACTTTTGTTTGCACATCATCAAACATAGTGAGCTCTATTCATCCTCAATAGGTCATGCCCTTTATGTCTAGCAATGATAATACGGATATCCTAAAGTGGTCGGAAGCGCAATAAGAAATTACCATGCTTTAGCAGACTACCTTAGATAGGTCCAAGCTCTAATCTCTCAACTTCTAAAGAATCAAATAGGCAGAAGTTGGAGCAGTTGTTGATAGCAGGCATGAGGGTGAGGATGATATTCACATTAATCATAAGAGGGAAGAGTAGACCAATCCTATCGGCTTTAAGATCAATTATAATGTCTTGGAAGACATCCAACTTTACATTCATGCCCTAAAGCACATGGAGGAGTTCTAATGAGTAGGGGCCTTTCTATCACATCCACTCGCGTTGGACTCAATCCTATATTCTTTTAAGTTCAAATCGTTAATGCTTTATTAGTTCGATACCAGGGTTGCCTAACCAACACATTTATTATTTCCTGTCGCAAACCGGAAGCATGATTAAAAATGATCATATCTTTATCAGGTTGTTTATTTGCACCTTAGAAGGGGTGGCATTTGAGTGATTTCAGAAACTATCACTAGGCTCTATCAAATCATGGAGTGATCTTAAAACTCTATTCTCAATTGTTTCCACGTGGACTATACCGAGGTGACAATGCCCACTATTATTGCTGAGAATAAGAAAGTGAGGGAGCTATGAAAGACTTCATTGAGATATTTAGAAATATCTTCCTTGGATGTCCTAATGGCATGCATGAACCTATACTACTCCAGACATGCTGATACAATCTTCTGACTTGAGTCCGGTATGGGTGCTGTCGAAACTAGTACTTAGAAAGAATTGAAGAATTAGACAGAGATAATAAAAAAAACTCAAAAAAGATAAAATCTGCCAACAACAAGAGTTAGATGCCTAATGCAACAACAACCAAGGTTTGTCTTAGCATTCCCGAGGTAAGAGGAAGGATGACCTGGTTTGAACATTTCAGAAGATCCCCATGTGAGACAACACAATGCCAGAAAAAAGCCAATACTGTACAAATTGCTCCAAAGCGATACTCCTTTTGAGACAATCAAGTTAATGCAACCATTCGTATACTCATGGAAGGGTAACAAGTTGAAGCTATCCAAACTCAGACATACAAAAAGGGTAGGTCAAACCAACGATTCTAAATAATTCTTGTTCTACAAAATGTTGGGTCATTCTATGAAGGATTACTGCATCGTCAAGAATAAGATCAAGGCACTTATTAACACTAACATGCTCTCCATGCATATGGAGAAGAAAAAGGCAACGATGAACATTTGATCCATCTAGTTTGGATAGCCTAATCATATACCTGTTATTACCTTTAAGATAAGTTCATGAATTTCTAAGACAGAAACGAAGTTAGTTAACTTCGATTGGGATGGCAAGATAAGGTTTAGTTCTTTTTACAATCAAGTTTAGTGAGATCATATAGATGCATCTAGATCTAGTCGATTATATGGAGGGGATCATGACACAAACCAAGGTCATGCCCAAATCCAAGCAAAAGAAAGTGACTTGCAATGTCATATTCGCCTCTTCACAATGAAGGCATGCCTTATATTGCTTCTCTTATAGAGATATAAGAGGTGATCAAGAGACTGGCGTGAGAGCCATTCGCCATAGACGATACTTAGTCTGGCAAAACATACTTAAAGAATACCATATTGCCCTTGTTGACTCACAGCAAATGCAGATGCTAATGGTGAGCTTCATTGCTCAACCATCTGTGCCTCAAAAAAAGGTCAACCATTATTTTTAACTTTTAATTAAAGTTAAAAATAATAGCAAATCTATTCGCCCCCTCTAGGCTTGCATTGATCCTAACACTACCTCTCCCTCTACTAATGCTCTTCGGCTGGAGGTAATAGTGAAGAATTTTAGAGAGAGAGAGAGGGAGAGAGAGAGAAAACAAAGAAGAGGGGAACATAGGTTAACTTTGTGCCAATTGGTTTCATTCTCCACGTAAAACCTCCTTCCTCCATTTCTCATGATTAAACTCCACAATCCATTCAATTTTAGCAAGTCCCAAGCTTGCTCCTAACTGTCAATCCAATGGCCAAAAGGAAGAGGATAAGGAAAGGAAAAAAAAAATGTGCGGCAGGGATTTAATTTGGAGTAAAGTGAGAAAGAAATTTATATTCGATGTCCAGATAAAATTCAATGACTCTAGAAAAAATTTAAGTAAATACGGGAGATGGTTTGGATTAAACTAATCATGATATATTTGATGGAATCGAAAATTCGGTATTGGTATGTTGACATGAAATTCATTTATCTCAGAAAAATTTAGGAAATCATGATGAATTAAATAAATTAAAATAATGGAGACTCTAGTATTGGTATTTCAATTTGAGGTATGCAATGCAAGATAGAGTCAATGTCTTCTCAATCGGACTAATATCATAATTCGAACCCTATGCTGATATAAAATATACCGACACAAAAATGTAGTAAGTTAGGGGGTTACACTTGTAGAAGAGACGTGCTCATGATTCAAATAGGGAAAATTCTAAATGCGCCCCATCTTTTTCTTAGTAAGCCCTATGAGATTTTGGAACATAAGCATTTTTTCTTAGTGAGCCGCATCCCTTTTTCGAAATTGCCCTCTCCCTTCTCTTCTCCTCCAATCATTCCAACGGCAACAGCAACAACAATGTTGGCGGTGGCGACAACAGCAGCACGTGCAACACGCCTGCTATTGCTGCCTCCGTTATCGTTGCTATCGCCGCTACAACAGCGACGATGACAGCGGCAACCGTGGCAGCGGCAGTGGCGGCAAACTTGTAAAGGTTAAGAGTTTTTTTGTCAAAAAAATTATGGCAAATTTGTAATTATTTGATATTTTAGGCATCGGAGCTCACTAAAAAAAAGATGGGACGCATTTAGAATTTCCCTTCAATTAAGGTGTGTTTGTTTGCATGGAAGTAAAATGGAAGTAGTGGAAGTAAAGTTACTTCCACTACTTCAAGTATTTGTTTGGTCAAGAATGAAATTGGAAATTACAGATGAGATGGCGCCTATGTGGCACTTCACTTCCAAAACTTTTTTCCTCATATTTTGGAGTTGGAAGTGATTAGGAAGTAAAAGAAGAAGACAAAAAATTATTTCTTTATTTGCATGTCATCATTGTATTTCAAAAGTTATATTTTTGTATCTAATAAATAAATAAAATAATATAAACTATATTTATTTAATTAATTAAATAATACTTCTTCACTTCCAAACACAATTTTTTCTTCCAATACATTAGTAAACAAATACAAGAAGAGAATTACTTCCACTACTTCCAACTTGCCAAACACACCCTTAGTCGTCCAACTGGACTTTTTCCTACTAAATGTATCATCTTAGGGTGTGTTTGTTTGCATAGAATTAAAATTGAAGTGGTGGAAATAAGTACTTCATATGTTTGTTTAGTTTGGAAGTAAAATAGAATTTACTTCCTAAATAATGATGTGGAGCCTACGTGACATTATTACTTCTCTAATTTATTTCACATGATTTTTGTGTGGAAGAATGATAGAAGTAAAAAGTATTATTATTTTATTATTTTACAACTTTAACTTTTTTCTTTCTTCCATAAAAATAAATATTTTACTTCTTTTCTATTATTTTTTCTTCCAAAAAGATAATAAACAAATAATAAAAGTATTGGAAGTAAAATACTTCACTTTTAAAAATTATATCTTGTTTTTCTTATTTTCTTCTTTACTTCCGTTACTTTCAAATATTCAAATCCAACCTGGGACTTCACAATAAAAAACTATTTATTTTATGGGAAATTATAAACAAGCACGAGTGTGTGGGCCCGCCACGGTTTAAGTCAGTGGGTGTGCACTTATATGTTTGGAGTGTGTCTTTATAATTTTCCTTATATTAAGAACAAACAAATAGACCCTGCTCAAACCTTGTAAGGCCGATAGTAATGACGTCTGAAATGGGCTGGAAAGGGTTGGACTAACATAAGCCTCAGCGTCTCATTTAGTTTTATTGAGTCTATGATCCACTTTCACATTAGGCTCGAATTCGCAAGTCCAGTAAATAATATACGTTAGGCTCAAGATTTACTCTGCTCATACCAAAACATGCACTCACGCTATTATCTTTTTAACATGAAAACAACATTTTTAATTAGCCAACAAGAACAAGTAGGTGAAAGGGGAAAATTCCAACATCTTTATTATAGATAATTTTTTAAAGATGTTAACGAGCAAGACATCGTATTGTATTTTATAGAGGAAAGATCATCTATTATATATCTTCACCAATGTCACAAACAGAGAGTATAGAGATTGATGAAACTTCAGCTCGTAATAGTTACATGATTATCAGGGGCTATAACAAATCATATCAGTTCAACTTCAATCAGAAAAAAATTAATTTGGAAAGTAAACCAACATACGACATTATATTAAATAAAAAAAAAATGGAGAAACTCCCCGTATGCCGAAGGTTTATTGGCATATATGGGAAAATTATAAAGGCACACTCCAAATGTATAAGGGCACACCTAATCCACTGAGAAGGCCCACACACATTTGCTTGCGTGTGGCCTTTTACATTTGGGTTGTGCCGTTTTGGATTCCCCTCTACATGTTAATTTGTGGCTCGTCCAGGTTGAGAATTGGGCCGAATGGCAAGGCCCGAATTCGGTTAAGAAGCTGACCCAACCCTGGTTCGGAACCTGGTCAGACTAACCAAAATAAAACAAATCCTTCGTTTTTACACAGTCACTGACCAAGCGCGATGCGGTCAAACAAACCCAGCGTTGTTGAAGATTCACCAACCACGTGTAATTGAAAGACAAGAACACGCAGTCGCTCTTTGGCTTATATAAGAAACCACCTCCATTAGCTTCAGCTCCATCTCCTACAATTTGAGAGACAAGAAATCTAAACATCATCTATTAATTAATAATCATTGTTGTTGTTATAGCAAAATCACTTGGAGAGAGAGAGAGGATGCAGAGCGCCAAGGAGAAGGCCAGCAATGCCGCAGCCTCGGCCAAGGCTAACATGGAGAAGACCAAGGCCGTGATGCAAGAGAAGGTCATTTCTAAATTTTTCTTTTTTTCTTTAAAAAAAAATCAATAATTATTTAAATATGTATGCAGGTGGACAAGATGAAGGCGCACGACCAGGCGGAGAAGGCGATGGCGGAGCAGCACAAGGAGGAGAAGAAGCAGGCGGCCGAGACGGAGAAGCAGATGGCCAAGGAAGAGAATGCGACGGCGAGAGCAGCGGCTCAAGCCGGCAGGGAGAGAGAGAGGATTGTCAGTGGGAACACTCCGGCCGGGCACGAGACCGGTGGGCGAATCATCTGATATATCCACCTGCTGGTGGTGGGTTGCCGGAGTTCTATATTACTACGGTTGTTATGTGGCTTTGGACGCATCGCATGAAGAGGGACATGTTCTTGGTACCGAAGATGATGATGATGATGATGATGATGCTAGTGACGAATATTTTTTTTCAGATCAGTAACCAGTAATTACTATATATCGGTCATTTTTCAAATTCGGTTGTGATCTTTTTGTCTAATGATGTAGCGCTCTTTTGAAAGTGCATGCATGGGTGATGAAAAAATTGATCTTGAACAATAACACATAATTTTTACCTTCAAATTCCGTTTTTGCTGATAGTGATATTGTTTCGAAGGTGATTTTAAAATCAATAACTCTTCAGTTGTAGTAAATCAAGTTATACCTCTATCAAATAAATATAGTCTCGAAATCGTGTCACCATCGTCATATTAGTATCAACCATAACACTTGATTCATTTTTGCATCCATTATCCAAGAAAAAAGAATATGATACCATATGCATTTACATTTGGGAGTTAGATGTACACTATGCTCTACATTAGGCCAGATATTACCTATGCTATTAGAGTCGTTAGCGATTCCTATAGATTCCATGAAAGGAGTAATGAATGGCGATGAAATAAATTTTCAAGTATTTTCAAATCACGTTCAAATTATATTTATATTATTAATAGGGCAAACCACAACTACGTAGATATATAGATGCAGAAATAGCTGGAAATATTGATTCTCAAAATCTACTTCAGAGTGTCTTGGCATCCAAATTGTAAAAAAGTGTAGCTCTATTGACAACTAAGCCCGAATATATTCTTGTTACACAAGCATCTAATGAAGTTCTCTAAATAAAGAATTTATTGAAAGAGTTGGGACTTCCTCCGGAGAAATACTTATTTTACTATAATAGTCAAAGTGTTATTCTTCCAGCAAAGACTCCTACTTACCACTTCCGGACCATATATATTGATATGCGATATAAGAGGATTCGAGATGTGCTAGAGTCCAAGTTAATGCAACTCGAGAAGGTTCATATAGATAATAATGGATCAAATAAGATGATAAATTCACGGTATTGCTTAAGGTTTTACTTTTCTAAAAGGTGAGTAACATCACGGTATTGCTCTTGTCAGCTGGGATAAAGTGTATAACACAATGTGTTTGGGTTTGACGCACTTACTCACAGACTTGTCGAATCATAACTAAATCAAGACAATTGTTGTCACATATGGTAAAATAACACAAACATAATATACTAAGATTTATGGGGAAAACCATAAAAGAACAAATTACGAATAACAAATTATACTCTAAAATATATTAAATAGGATTACAATTATAGATAGTGAGAAAAAAGCTATAAGAGAATTCCAAAGAAATTTAATTGCACCAGCGCAACAATCTACCTGTACCAGTAAATAGGAATTCAACTGCAGTGACACAATAAGTTACCTATGCTAGTAAAGAAAAATTAAATTATACTAATGCAGCAAGTTATTTGTGCTGGTAAAAAAAAAATTTAATTGCACTAGCACAACAAATTATTTGCGCCCATAATGAAAAATTGAACTACACCAGTTCCGCTAATTATCTGCATTGGTAAAAAACAGATTTAACTACATGAGCGCAACGAATTATCTGTGCCAGTAAAAAGAAATTTACTACACTAGTATTGCAAATTAGCTGCACCTGCAAAGAAGAATCGACCTCACCAGTGGACAATTACAAATTTAAGAACTTTATATGTCCACGATCCCCCCTTTTCAAGGGAGCTAGTTATAACTTTCCAAGCTATAACTATACATCCCAGAGCACTGAAGAAATCACTTTAGATGTTGATCAGCCTAAGAAAATTCAAGCGGAAAGTAGAGTCTTTGCCTTATCATCAATGGAGATCAAAAGGATAGCTCTGATCAGGTCCCCCTCACATCTCTCTAGAATCTTAATTATATAATGTCTCTATGAAAGTGAATTCAATAGTTTACAATAAGACATTCTAAATTTCTACAAATTTCATTTGTTGGTTTTTTGTGATAATGGCATCATCATTTGTTTCTACTTTCACACTAACAAACTGATGACTCCGTTAGGATATTACTCCTTCCTTATCAAGAATTCATGTTGCAGTCCGGCAAAGTGTTCCTAGCGTCACTTTCAAAACCCTAGTAATCAAATTCAACAAAAGCAAATATGAGGTACTCCTCCAAAAGAGTTCTCTCTCCCTTTAACACTAAGGCCTACCGCTAGGCCAAGAAGACAAGGACAGTGGTGAGCACTGTCAAGCCCAACTGCACCGATGAAGCAAATTTTTGTTCCAATGCAATTTCTCTAACTACCACCAACAGAATACATCTCACTATTAGTGCGATAACTCTTACTGCAAGTTACACTGGGGGTAGTATATCTACTCCTTGTAGTTCTCGAGATCATACCAAAGAATCACCGTCCATCTTTGGTATCAAATGCTCATTTTCAAAGTTAAATTCTATATAACTCTACATCTAATTCAATACTAACTGGTTCAAGTTCTCTTAAGACCATGCAGAGGCAAACAAGATCTTTCCTCAACTACATGGAGGAGAAGAAGGTGTTCTTCCATATGCTCTTGGAAAAGTACACAACAAAGAAGAGAATATGGTTGGCCTTGATTGTTGGTTTTGTCTCACATCCATTGAGTATTCAGATATGATCAAGAATTACAAGAAATCTCAGTTGGACTTGAGTTGGAAGACCAGAGTTCTAATTGGATTGGAATACCAATTAGATGGTGGTAGTGCTATTCTAATGGGATTAGGATATGAATACTATATATATCTTTTGTATGTGATACGAGAGAATAGAGCAATTAATGAGAGATATGTTTCTGTTATTATGAGAGATGAGAGAGGTAGAGAGATACTTTGATCTCTTCTTGTAATCTATTTTTCTCATAGTGGATATTTCTCTCGTTGTTCCCGTGGACGTAGGTCGAACTTGGTCGGTCGAACCACGTTAATTTTTGTGTTTTTCTTGTGTTGTATTATTTTTTTCGTCTCTGCAATCTCGATGGAGGATTCAATCCCCAACAATTGGTATCAGAGCCGGAGCTATGGATCCGGATTCGAGATCGCGAGATGGTGAATCTGATGTCTAGTCGACAAGGAGGTTGGCGGAAATATCAAGAGCAACTACATCAAGAAGAAGAAGAAAAAAAGGAAGAGAGCTGCCCGCCTCCACGAAGAGGGCTGGCGGGGGCCGGCCGAAGGGCGCGCAGCTGGAGGATGCTTGGCCGAAGGATGCCCGGCCGGCGGTGCGCAACGACAGGAGCGCCAACTAGGTGCTGTCCAGCGCTCGGCTCACTGGCCGGAGTCGAGGCCAGCCCAAAGGGCTTGCTGGTGGTGCACCCGGGCCAGAACGTCAGGACCTGCATGCAGATGGACGCCGACAGTACATGGACGACCCTGTCGCTAGGGGCAAGGATGGCGTGGGCGGCAGCGATCGTGATCTTGGAGGCCTGGAACATTGGTTGGATTGGAAATCCAGTGTTTCTGATAAACACCAAACATCTATTTTGGATGTGTTGCCATATAGAAGATATGATTTGCTGTGGGCTCTAGAATATCAAACACCAAAAGGATTGGCTGAGAGGATTTTAAGGTGCAGATCGACGGCTATGGTTAATCGGATCATGGATCGAGGAATCGGTGTCTGATTAAGGTAATTCAGGAATCGAATCCTATGTTTTTCAGCATTTCGGACACAGTGGTGGATGCGGATTGGGCAAAATCCACTATTTGGAGCAGATTTTGTACAGACCAGCAGTGATCAACGATGATCGAGATATCGATATTGATCGAGATGATCTATAATCGATGGTTGGTTGATTGTACGATGATGAGATATGTCATGGTACTTCATGTTGATAGATACAGTTACTTCATGACATAATAAAACACATGGTAATATATAATCATCTGTGTTTCAGAGTTGGTCATAGTTTTTTGATCAAGGTGGAGTACAGTATATCGATCACTTTTGTCTGATGCACAAGATAATAAGTGATTGTGAGTACTTAGGAGGTCCAGGTGTTTTGACCGAGGTGGAGCACGGTGTAGCGATTATGAGCGCTTGGTGAATAGCGTGGTGTAGTAATCGTGAGTGTTCGGATGAGAGCATGATTTAGTGATCATGATTGCTCGAAGGAGAGCATGGTTTAGTGATCATGAATGCTCAAGTATAGAGGCGGTGATGATTATACAAGTTGTTCCCAGTCGGTGGAGCATGGTGATTGTGCGGTGAATATCTGCAAAGTCGATGACGAGAGCAACGGAGTTTCTCCATGATGCATGGCTCATCGGATACGAGCCAAGATGGAGATTGTTGGATTTGTGTCTCGCATCCATTGAGTATTCAGATGTGATCAAGAATCATAAGAAGTTCCAGCTGGACTTGAGTTGGAAGACCAGAGTTCTAATTGGATTGGAACACCAATTAGATGGTGGTAGTGCTGTTCTAATGAGATTAGGATATGAATACTATATATATATCTCTTGTATGTGATACGAGAGAATAGAGTAATTAATGAGAGATATGCTTATGTTATTATGAGAGATGAGAGAGGTAGAGAGATACTTGGATCTCTTCTTGTAACATATTTTTCTCATAGTAGATATTTCTCTCGTTGTTCCCGTGGACGTAGGTCGAATTTGGTCGGCCGAACCACGTTAATTTTCGTATTCTTCTTGTATTGTATTGTTTTCTTCGTCTCTGCAATCTCGATGGGGGATTCAATCCCCAACATTGATGATACTAACAAGATCATTGCAGTAACCTCCACAAATACCTCCACAGATGATGCTTAGTTTTCAACTGGCACAGACGTTCCTTCAAGAATTTGAGGTGTTTGACGAGAAGAGTATCGAGCTTTATCAAGTGTAAATTCCTAGAGCCTTTAATAAGAAAATAAAGGAAAGGTTTTTAAATAAGGAGATTAGTCCGAACAGTATGATGCCATATGATCATGATAAATTCCTATCAAAATGGAAAGACCATTTATGATAGAATATATCTATTCAAATGGAGCACAACATCTAGCTAAAACTGATGTTTAGTTTGCAATAACACTGATCAAAGATAAATTCTTGAAGAAAATTACCTTTAAATTTTCAATAAGGAAGTTAGAGGAGCGTCGCCAGTCTATCGATACTCATCAGTTTAAAAGGGTAAGTGTTAAGTGAAATCTACAGTGATATTGGACAAGATTGTGGCTTCTAGATAAACTAAGTTGAATAACATCATTCATTTAAAAAAGATTGAAGGATGCTTAATGATCCGAACGAGTTCCCAAAAGACTACCAATTATCAATTTAAAAGGACCAGGTTATAGGTTGCTTATGCCAAAACAGCAGAAGATACAATGCATCTAAACATTTTGCTCCTCTCTAATAAGGAGAACTATGAGCTTGTGAAGAATCTATCAGCTCTCCAGCAGCTATGGCTATAAATAATCAAACCAACACCTATCTAAGATAGTAATAACCAACCACCTGGATACAAATGATCATTCTTTGGCAAAGAGCTGCATTACCTGACAAGAGAAGGTGCTTCGTATCGAACATTTAAAAAATTATATAATAAGGAAGAGATCGTCCTTCGCTCTGTGATCACCACAGAACTCCATAAGAGAAGGTGTTTCGTACTACACATTTTAGAAATTACAAAACAAGGACGAAGCTGTCTTTACGCTATGCAGTCATGAAACAAAAGCACTTCTATGAAGGTCGGCATTTTATGATTTCCCTAACAAGGAGTCTATTTATCCATCATAACTTTCAAATTGTTGGATTAGATATATTAATGCAAGGCATTACTATTTATGATAAAGTACCGCCTGACCCCCAATAGAATAACGCCCGAGATTCAAAGATAGAGAAAAACTTTGATACTTGAACTCTAAAAAACTCATCATGTTTAAGGGAATAATATGACTGGCCCAATTCAAACAGTAGTTGGTAAAAATATATCAAACTCATTCATAGCTGAGGTCTACTCAAATCTCAAGAGTCTTTGTCAGGAGGACAATCTTCAACAATACCAATCAAATTTAATTGTCAGTATATACCCAGTAGAGGCATGTCCTTACGGTAATACCTCCCTTCTTGTGCTCAAAATTGTTAAAATCTAGTCGTAGCCTCAAGGAGGTGGTTTAACCAATCTTCAACAACAAGTTTATTTTTATTAATAATTTCTTGATTACCTTCTCTCCTAATACTTGTATATAAGTAATGGATACGTCCACGAGCCAAATTTTGGCCCTTCTAATACAAAATTTTGAATTAGAAAAATAAAATTTTTATTTTTAATTCAAAATTTTGTATAGAACAAACCAAAAATTGACTTATAAATACGTCCATTACCATCCCTACTCGTATATAGGAGGCTCATATGACACCCTCCTTTCAGGGCCTAGTAAAGACAGCTTCTATCTGCTACTAACCATGTAACCAGCTATTACTCTCTTTGCCACCTCCATCTCTCCATCCATCTGGTATTTTCTTCTTAGTCATCCCGCTCCGCAAGTTCTCAAATAATTATCCCATTGGATTTCAATATTATTCCTGCAAGGGAAGTGTGCAATACTTGCTCCAAAAGCAAAGCACATAATCTATCATTTCTTGTTTCGTCCAGACTCGTTATTTCTCTTAAACTTAATTCAGTTAGATGTTTGGCACCCAGGTCAAGTTATGTCTCCACAAGGTTTTAAAATTATATTATTTTCATTTGATGACTAATTACGATTTGTCTTGCTTTGTCCTCTTCAACAAAAGTCCAATGTGTTTATTATATTTCAATTATTTCAACGTATGGTTGAAAACTTGTTTGAGTGCAAAATTAAATATTTTTTGTGCAATGAGAGTGGCGAATATTGTAATAATCAATTTTCAACACTTTTTATCAACGTGGGATCATACATCAAACTTTATGTCCCTATACCCCTAGAAAACATAGAATAAGGGAATAAAAACATCATTATACTCTTCCTTTTACAACTAGCATGACCACCAAATTTTTGGCTGATGTCGTTGCTACTGCTACTTATTTGATCAACAGACTAGCAGACCATTGCTCAGAAATAAAAATGCATATCAAATTCTTTTTGTAAAGGGCTTGGATTATTCAAATTTGAAGGTACTTGGCAGCTTGTTGTGTTATCCTCTCATACAGCCTTACAACTGTGCACGGGAGTTTCCAAAGGAGCACACCATTTGTTCCTAGTGAGCCCACTTTTCAATTGAAAGTCCCAACAAAAAAATAACTATCTAGTGGGCTCACTAGGAAAATTGGTGCGCTCCTTTGGAAACTCCCCCGTGCTCTCGCTCTTGTGCCTTCTTCTTCTGATATGCACCATATCCCAGATGCTTAGAAATGAACACACCATGCCATCCATGTATATTCCCCGAAACTATTTTTTTCCTTTCGCCTCTCAATCCACAGTAAGCGAGTCTGCCCAGCCCTACCCACTCCATTTCCCACTTCCACCACCTAGCCTTGCCCTACCCACTCCATTTCCTCTCATTCCATCGATCCCATATCTCCTCAAACGAGCCCCAACTTCTCATTCTCATATTTCTCCATCCCTCTTTCCACCACCCACTCCCTCTCCGTCTCCTCCACACCCCCACTTCTCAACCAACTTCGAGGTCCCCTCACCCTCCTACCTAATCCTATTCCACCCTCGTCCTCCTCCTCCAAGTCCAACATTCCACCCTCTCCTCCTACCCATTCCATGGTCACGAGAAGTCAAGCCGTTATCCACAAATGTAAAACTATGTTCACTCTCCGTGCAACCACTACTTAGTTAATTTGAACCCTCCACATACAAGCAAACGTCTACCTCTTCACAATGGGTTAATGTCATGCATGAGGAATATAATAAAATTATTTTCCAAGGTTCATGGTAACTAGTACATTGTTCATCATGCAAAAATATCACTGGGTGCAAATGGGTACGTACCTCGCATCAAGTATAATGTGGATGGTACTCTATCTCGTCATAAAGATTGCCTCGTTGCTAAACGTTTCCATCGACAAAACTACTTTGAGACCTTCAGTCCCGTGGTTAAACATGCTACCATTCGTCTTCTCATTATAATCTCCACACACTGCCAAAAGGTGATTAGCCAACTAGCTAGATGTCTCTAACTCTTTCCTCCAAGATTCATTCATGATATGTAGCAGCCTGTGATCTTTGTGCATTTCGCCTTTCCTCACGATATATGCAAGCTCAAGAAGCCCCTCCTCGTCAATGGTACGCTAGCTTGACCAATTTTCTTCACCAACACTTCTCCTTTAATCCAATATAAAAGGCTCAAGAATAACTATTTTCTTGGTGTATGTTGATGACATCCTCATTACCGGCAATTCTCCCACATACATCAAAAAGTTTGTCAGAATATTTATACTCAAAGACCTTGATTATCTCTCCTACTTCCTCGGCATCAAAGTACAAAGAGGAACCCCAGCATTTCCTTTTTTCTATCAACAGAGATACATGACAGACATTCTCCACAAAATAAACATGCAGAATACCAAGCCGACTCCTATACCAAACCAATCCAAGGTCAAGCCTTCTTGGATGATATGCAATTTGAGGATGTCACTCATTATAGAAGTATTATGTGAGCCTTATAATACTAAAGTATTATTCGACCAAACATTTCCTATGTCGTCAATACAGTATATCAATATATGCATTCTCTCAAACAGTCTCACTTTGTAGTGGTCAAACATATGTTATGGTGTTTAAATGGCACCGCCGCTCATAGACTCCTTCAGAAGGGACCACCCTTTACAAGCCTTCTCATATGCTGACTTGGCGGGAGATCTTACTACTCGTCGCTCCACCACGAAATATTACATCTACTTAGGCCTATGCCCGTCACTCAGAGTATCAAGAAACAAGCTATTGTTGCACGAAGCTCCTCCGATTCCGAGCATTGTTTCCTTGCCCACACGACCACATAGTTTGTATGGCTCCAAACGCTTCTCACTGATTTTTGGAACACCATTTACTGTCAATTACTATCACTACTTACTGTCAGACTCCTTATATAGTGTGGCAATAAATCCACCATATCAATTGCATTAAATCCTGTTTTTCATGCTCGCACAAAGCATACGGAACTTGATGCTATTATATCCATGAATATGTCCTTGCCAACAAAAAAGGCCTCCAGCATGTTTCTACGATGACACAAACAATAGATGCCTTTACTCAAAGCCTACTGGCCCACCACTTCGCTTAACTTCAAATCAATTTGTAGGTGTAGACACACCTCAGACTGCAAAGGGATACAGCAGGCAACTGACCAAGATTCATGAAATCAATCCAGTTCTGCCTACAATCTTCCTAATCGAAATTGGTTAGAGAAATCTACATTGTTATATCATATCGCTTGGTTTACTGTAATATACTTGTAACAATCTTGACTTGCTGTAATATACTAGCAATCTTGACTTGCTGTAACATACGTATAACAAACAATCTTGATTCACTATAATTTCTCTGTAAATAGAGATAATCACTCTCATCAAAAATTAACAAGAAAGATTTCTTTCCACTTCTAAATTCTTTTGGTTTGATTATTTTCCTTAGGAAATTTAAATTGAATCCAATGATTTTTTTTTTTTTAATGATTTATTATAAAGAGCAGCCCCATCAAACTAGAACTGGGTAAGACTTTTAGCAGTAAATTTGATTTCCATCTCAATTTACTTTTCATATTAGGAAGTCTCTTAACTAATTTAAAGTTTGTTCTCCTATATGTAAACAAGTTGTGAGTTCACTTAATTTTTAATTAGGCGTAAATCACTTTTTAAATGTGGGAGTTTAGTTTTTAAAATAAAGAACCAAATATGCAAAATTACAAGTTAAAATAATTGTAATTTTAAAAACCACCGCAAACATTTTCCACTAAAAGCTTGTAATTTATAATAAACTATTATGGAGTTTCCAAATTTATGTACAAAATTAAATTATCTTTTTCCCACTAAAAAGAGGTATTTTGTCAGAATACATAAAATACAACACATAAATATGGGACATGTTTACTAAAGACAAAATGATTGATTGGTGTATGCGGCACTAACAATTCCATCAATTAAATGTATTTTTAAAAAATCATGTATTTGACATGCCCTGATATTTTTTCTAACCAAACTTACATATTTTTTTGATATAGATCAAACTGAGTTCCATCGAGAATTAAACTTAAAATCTCTTCATAGTGAAACAAATCTCTTATAACTGTACGTAATCCAATTTGAAACTAACCACGTAAATTTTTATATTTGTATGATTTTTTATTCTTTAATTTTTTTGCGGTTACTACTCAAATATGTGATAATCTCAACAGGGTAATACAACTAGAGAGATTACTCATCGACAACTATAATACTTGTATATCAATACACTAAATTACTAAAAGAAACATTGCGTTTACTATTATGCAAATATCCAAGGCATCTCTCTCGCATTCTTAGATGAGTTCTTCATATCACCCGACTGTAGCATAACGCCATATGCGTTCATTTTAACTGAGAGTTTAGCCTGATGCAATTTAGCCGATAATAATAATAAGAATAAGAATAATAATAATAATAATAATAATAATAATAATAATAAGGGGTTTTTACATATTTATCTCTTAAAATTTAGAATTTAGTCTCCAAATCTTCATATTTATAATTTAATCCCCAAATCTTTTAAGTTATCTCACTTTAGTCCCTAACCTGTATATTTTTAAATCGAATTTCCTGTTATATCTCTGAGTTACTTCACTTTAGTTTTTCTTTCACTCTTCTTATTATATTCCTCTCTCCATTCTTCTCATCTCTCTCTTTTCTCTTTTTATTGGGTTCCCATGAATTACTTCACTTTAGAAATTAACTAGAGGGAAGAGAGAGAAGAAGAATAGAGAAAAGAACTCAATAAGAAGAGAAAGAGAAAAGGAAGTAATAAAGTAAAGTAACTCAGGGGTATAAGGAAAAATTCAGGTCAAAATTATGGTTTGGATATTAAAGTGAGATAATTTAAAAGATTTGAATAACTAAATTATGGATATGAAGATTAATTTCTAAGACAGATATGTAAAAAACCCCTAATAATAAATGACTAAATAAAGATGGTTGAGGCTGAAGGGGTATAAATTAAGGTAAAACCCTAACATTTTTAAAACCCGTTGCCGACCCAAATTCAATTGGTATCTGTTGTCTTGTCTAGAAGCAAAACGCTCCGGCTGCCATTGGGACGCGGCCAACCGACCCATGCAGAAATGAAGAAAAATAAATATAAATAAAATAACCTTATCCGCCACGCTTCCGGCTCTCATGGAACGACCCCTGCAGTGACCAACGCGTGTCCACAAGCTTGCAGCACCATGGCCCCCACGGCTGCCGACACGTATCCACACGTGGCAGGACGACGCTCTCCGCTTCGCTTATATGAACACCGCCCACGACTCCACTAGACTTCAAGTCGATCGAATTATTCCGTTACCTTTAGATATTATCAGATTCCAAGAAATTTGAAGCAAGTTTTGGTGAAAAAAAAAATGCAGACCGCAAAGGAGAAGGCGAGCAATGCTGCAGCCTCCGCCAGGGCTGGCATGGAGAAGACCAAGGCCACCGTCCAAGAGAAGGTCATTTCATAATAAAGTTGAATTATTCATCATCATCTATAATTAGTTAGTTAGTTAATTTTTCTATTGCATAACAATGTTGAATGATGGATGCAGTTGGACAAGATGAAGGCTCACGACGAGGCAGAGAAGTCGATAGCGGAGCAGCGCAAGGAGGAGCGGAAGCAGGCGGCGGAGAATGACAAGCAGATCACCAAGGAAGACAATGCCGAGGGCAGGGCCGTAGCTGAGAGCGGCGAGCACCGGTCCACCACTGGGCCTGGAACCGGCGCTACGATTGGCCGAACCCCGGTCGCGGGTGAGAGGACCATTGATCCGGAGACTATGACCGGGACCGGGCGTGGCCCTCGTACCGGTGGGCATGTCAACTAAGTACGATGCAAGCTAGAGCAAGCAGCAGAGCCTTGATAGTTTTAGGGGGCTTGGCTTTGCTTTCCTTCTATCAGTTTGTTTAATAAATTAGTTTCGTGGTTAGCCCGTAGTGAGCCCGTACGTGGGCGTTTAGATGCCCGTACGTGTGTTTCTTGGGTAACTTATGCTGGTGGGGTGCTTGTATGTACAGTTCAGCTTGTGAACTGAACGATAATCAATAAAATGGGACGTGTGTCCTAACTCTTGGGTTATATGTGGCTTAACTTTCATGTGATAAAGATCGAACCTTGTATGTTGTCATCACTAACTATATCGCTGGTCCCTCCAAAGAGCACGTTCTGGCATAGTAGATTGTGTTTTCAAATTCCTCTCAAGATCATGTTTTGAGATATTTTTCGTCTAATGATAAAGACTGTCAAGGTTAGACACCAGATCACTGGGGAAGATTATTGGGGAGATATTGGGGGAGGTCGAATTCGACGGCTGGACTCCTTTTCTAGAAGAGGACACATCAGTTTAGAGGTGGGAAAATGAGGGTAATTTCACAGTGAGGTCCGCATACCGTTTATAAACAGTGTCCCCAATTGGGTTTGGACAACAAAATATTTCCAAAAGATATAAGATTATTCCTCTAGCTTGTTTGTTTGCAAGGAGTCTCTTTATATGGCCAAAATTACAAAAAAAAAAAAAAAAAAAAGATGATGGAATGATCTCAATATATGCCAAGGAGTCTCTTTATATGGCCAAAATTACAAAAAAGATGATGGAATGATCTCAATATATGCAATTACAAAAAAGATGATGGAATGATCTCAATATATGCCTTTTGTGTAAGGGTGTAAGGAGGGCGAGAATCAACTGATATTTGCCTTTTGTGTAAGGCGGGGCGAGAATCTTTTGTGTAAGGAGAGTGAGAATTAACTGATCATATTATATCTTTTGTGTAAGGAGAGTGAGAATTAACTGATCATATTATTTATTATTTTTAACCGTTCGTTTTCCAACCTCATATGGGAATTGTGTGCAAGGAAGGACCTTCCGACTAAATATAAATATATCTCTATTTGCAAACTTTTGGAACAAACTAGATGGGTATTTGCAAACTTTTGGAACAAACTAGATGGGTATCCTAATCAAAAGATTAGGAATAATAGACTAGATGAGGGGTAGTGCTAATTGAAAAATTAGGACCATTATTGTTGAATTTTGGTAGATTATTTGGAAAGAGGAAGAATAGAATATTCAATAATTGGTATCATTCTATTGATTACTGTATGCATCTTATTACTCATGATTCTATAATCTAGGCAGATATTTTTTCGAATGAGAAGAGACTTCACTTATCAGATATTTTTTCAGGAAACGACCTTGACAATACCCCACCAATCAAGAATTAAAGGCTCGCTGGGTGTTGGATAGGCACCTATCTTACCTTTTGTCTGCAAGTCTTTGTACTTTTGCTTGGCTTCTCATTTATCGCTTTTTTTATGTAGTTTTATTTTGACTTTTGACATGTATCTTTATAGGGATCACCTTTTTTTGTGGCCTAAAACTATGTACGATATGTTATTGTTTCTATGATGGAATGTAGAGGGTACTATCCCGCGGTCTTGCCTTCAAAAAACTATATTGCTATTCTCTACTTGACTGTGAAGCTTAGTGAAAGGGAAAAGAAAGGAGCAAAGAGTTTTGTAACAACTGACTGTAACTGACTGTGAACCTTCCATGTTTTTTGACATTGAAACGGTGAGCGAAGCCCCCCGTGTTCTATTAATAAGAAATAATAGAACCGTTTTACATCAAAATTCTAATAGTATGTTCTTACAACAGCTAATGTAAAGGATGAGATACAACTCATAAACCAAAAAGCACTCATTGAGGGTAGGCTATAAGAACCATCTAGGCTGCCTCCTCAAACACCATCCACAGGTCCGTGTGAAGTATTATCTGGGGATCCATCCTGCAATTCCTCATCTGATTCCTGGTCCTCTAAGAGATATAGCCGCTCCTTCTCTGAGAGTAAACTTGTCCATAAAATTATATCAAGATATGTGAGATAGAAATAAATATCGGCGGAATGCATGATGTGCCTAAAAATTCTATTATTTCTCTCTCTCCACAAACTCCAACAAATTGCTGCTAACATAATGAAATGCAACTGGGCACCGTGTCTCGCGGTCCTACCAAGTCTCGCTCTAACCCATACATTGGATGACTAGGCCATGCAGATCGTGGTGTGCAAGTGAGCAGCGCACTTCACCCATAATTTTATGGTATTGGCGCACGTGAGAAAAACATGTGCGATCGATTCCACTTTCGACTGACACAAGACACAAATGCTTGGTCCTTACCACCTCCTTCTTTATAACTTGTCCCAGGTTAGAGTTGCACCATTTACGATCAACCACAGAAAACACCTTACTTTAAGAGGGCACATAGTTGACCATATGTGGCGTGCTTGTGGTAGCCTACATCCGCTATCTATACAGTGTCTATATATAGACCTGACTGTGAAGTTTTCGTGTTTCTCCCATCTCCATATGAAACTTCATCATTTTGACTAGCGCTCAGGGGGTGCCTCTGGATAAGTTTCCTAAGTTCTGTGACTTGTAGCTGAGTTGTAGCGTCCACATGTACACGGAGCTCCAGATTCCACATATTACGATGCTACAACCGTCCCGTGGGTGCATTTATGTCTTTTGCCATAGCAAAAATCTTAGGGAATAGCACTCTCAGCGGGTATTTCTGTGCACCACCGGTCATTCCAGATAGGCACTCTTCCTCTCGAGCCCGGCTTGAAAGATATACTTGAACGGAAAATATCTTTCGTCTTTAACACCCATTTCCAGAAGGCTGATATATTGACTGTATTGTGCGATTCTCCCCACCATTCGTCTTTTTCGGGCCATACTTGGGCCTGAGGAGCTTTTGTAACTGTCCCTGCAGATTTTTCAATATTCCCTACCACCATTTTGTCAGCAGTGCAAGGTTAAAAGTCTTCAATTACAGAATATCCAACCCCCTTCCTCTTTTGGCTTACATACCTGATCCCAAGCTATCAGACAATATTTTGACTGGTTCTGTGCCGTTCCACTCCACAGAAATCTTCTCCTAATTCTATCTATCATTTTCCTTACCCATGTTGGAATTATCAAGATGGACATGAGATATAAAAGAATTGATGATAGGACTGAGTTAATCGGCACTATGCGACCACCCAAAGAGAGGTATCTAGCCTTCCACCCTTCATGTCTTCTCTCGATCCCGTCAATTACAGGGTACCAGTCTTTTTTGTTAAGTTTTTCCCTCCTAATAGGTACCCCTAAATACTTGATGGGAAAACTGTCTATCTTGCACTCAAGTGTACTCTGAATTGCCAAGGTTGTTAGTCCAGAGGATCCAAGCATTACCATAGAACTCTTCCGGAAGTTAATTCTTAAGCTTGATCAGGCTTCAAAGCAACATATAACCTATTTAAGGACTATAGCTCCCCTAACCTTATTCTCACAGAAGAATATTGTATCATCCGCGTATGAAAGTTAGTGAGAACGGAGTTCCTACTGCCCAGTAATCCCTTCATGAGTCCGGCATCGGACACCTTCCTGATCAGTACAAAAAGAAGAGGGGGGTACAGGATCTCCTTGATGCAATCCCCGTTTACAGACAATTTTCCTACCAATTTCCCCATTGACAAGCGTCTCGACTTTCGCAGAAGCAAGCCACATTTCTACCCACTGAATCCAGCGGTCCCCAAAACCTCTTTTCCTGATGACTTCCAGTAGACACTTCCAACTCACCATATCATGTGCTTTCTCAAAATCGAGCTTGAGAAGGAAACATTTTTTCTTAGTCTTCTTGCATTGGTGTATTACCTCTTTCGTAAGAACTATTCCGTCTAAAATTCTTCTCCCTTGTATGAATCCTGATTATATTTCATCGACCAGCTGTGGAAGGACAGTAGCGAGACGGTTAGCCAACAGCTTTGATATAATCTTAAAATAGCTGTTTAACAATGCTACAGGTCGGTAATCTTCAATTACTTCAGGTGAGTCTCTCTTCGGGATAAGGACTATAAAGGAGTAACTGATTCTATCAATATTTGCTTTTTCTCTACCGAAGTTGGATATTAGAGCTACTATATCTCTTTTAGTTTCCTCCCAAAGGAAAACCATCTTGGTTTGGTGCTTTTTCAGCCCCCAAGTCCCAAACCGCTTTCTTTATTTTTTTTTTCTTCTAAAAAATCATTCTCCAGAGCATGGAGGTCAGTAGTGGGATGCCAATGTTCGTCATTCATTTCAATTCTGTTGGCAGTGGTCCTTTCGAAGATATTCTTGAAATGATGACGGATATGACACAGTAACTCTGCCCTACTGATAGGATTTCCTTCCGTTGATGTCAGTGTGTGGATAGTATTCAACCTCCTTCTCATATTCACCACTTTGTGAAAGAAACCCGTGTTCGCATCCCCCTCCTTCAACCATTTGCTATGTGCCTGCTTGTAACGTCCCCGTTTTTCAGCTGCTTCCCAAAACGGAGGACGTTACTTATTACTTAGACTTAGGGGTGAGCAGATTTTCGAAAAAACCCGACAAACCGACCCGACCCGTTCGATGCGGTTACTTCGGTTATCAGGTCGGGTCGGTTATAAAACCGAACTCCCATTCGGTTATCAGGTCGGGTTTCAGTGGTGTAATCACCAACTAAAACCGACCGAATTAACAGAACAGTAATCCCATAACGGTATAACCCATTGAACCCGACCCGTTACCCGAACTATTTATTCAATCCAATTAATTTTTTCCCCTTCAGTCGACAGCTCCCCCTCGTGATCTCCTCTCCCCGATTCCGAGCCCTAAAATTCCCAAATTCCCAATCTCCCAAATTCGATCTCCGATCTCCTCGTTAACCGGCGGAATCCTAATCTCCCGACTCTCCTCTTCTCCGATCATCCCTAGCCAGCTAGCCCTCGCCCGATAACCCAGTCCGGGCACTTCATCGGCTCACCGGCGTCACCGCTATTTCAACTGGTATCAAGCTTCTTCTTCTCTTATTTCTTACCATAGTAAATGGTGAGAGAATCTAAGCAATGAATAGTTAGAAACAACACAAATAGTAGAAATGAAATGAAATAATAATCTTTTAGGAAAGTAGAAATTGTAGTGAATTTGTATATTCACTTTTCTATTTTCTGGTAGTTATTTTTGCTAGCTATATAGCATGTGAGGTCTTCATGTTTTTATTTGGCACAATAGCATATTCATTAGGCTGTCACATTTTTTTTTAAACCATCATCCGAGTCTAATGGTGTTTTATTATATTTTCTTTGCTTTTAATGCATGTAATATTTCTTTTGACTATGTTGGTAAAGATGTGGTTAATCTAGATAGCCCATAGCTGTGAAGAGAGAAGATAAAATCCTAGATATCGGTTTTGATAATTTGAACATCTCTGTCAGTTAGACTGTTACTGTGAACCTCTGTTAGACTATTTTAATAATTTGAACACCTCTGTTAGACTGTTTTGATAATTTGAACACCTCTCTAATTAGTGTAACAGCCAAGTTTGAACACCTCTGTTAGACTGTTATTGTGAACCTAAAATTAAGTGAATTTAGGTAGTTTTATGAAAATTATTCTCTAGTGAACTAGCTAAAATAGTTCTTGATATCATAAATTCATCAGAATTATAATAGTAGGATTATTTTGTCATTGTTGTTATTGACTGGAAGATATGTTGTGAGTTAATGATAGCTGGTTTTGTGTAATTCCTAATAAGTGCAGATTGTGCAGCCTGACTTAGATTTCTAAAATTGAAATAAGTTAGTTCTTATCTAGATGAACTTCCGTTATTAAGTAGTGCTTATGTTGACTTCCATTTTTAAAAATTTTAAATGGCTCAAAACCGTGTTGGTGAGACAAACCCGAATGAGATGGTTAATATCATTGAAGATTCACCAAATCTAACCAATGAAGCTGCACCAACAGGCCCAATAAGGCCAACACAAACAACAACTAGTGGGCCTGTTAGAACTGGAGTTTCTGAAACAAAAAAAAGGAAGACATTATCTACAAAATCTGATGTCTGGGACCATTTTATCAAGTGGGATAAAGAAACTGATGACATGCGAGAAGAAAGAGATGAGCTCCTTGATGAGGACGATTGCCGATGCAGGTATTGTAGAAAAGTATATAGTTGCAACACAAAGAAAAATGGCACGTCTTCTCTTAGAAATCATGCAAATAATTGTAAAGAAAATCCCCACAATAAGGAAACACACCAAACACAGTTAAGTCTCCAACCAAGTAGAGAGGATAGTAGGGTAGGAACTGTGACTACCTGGAAATATGATGAGAAAGCTATCAGAGTGGTATTATCTAAAATGATAATTTTAGATGAATTGCCATTCAAGTTTGTGGAAGGTGTTGGTTTTAGGCTTTTTATGGCAATTGCATGTCCCAGATTCACGATCCCATCTAGGTAGAAGATAGGAAGAGACATCTATCAACTCTACCTAGACGAGAAGATGCATTAAAAAAATATCTTTCAAAGACATCCTATCATATTTGCCTCACCACTGACACATGGATATCAGTTCAAAAAATTAATTACATGTGTCTTACTGTTCATTGATTGGAACTGACTGGAATCTCCACAAGAGAGTTATAAATTTTTGTCCAATAACAAGCCACAGAGATGAAGTTCTTGGAACCACGCTAGAAGCGTGTCTACATGACTGGGGAATTGAGAGAGTGTTGACAATAACGGTTTATAATGCTAGTTCCAACGATAAGATGATACAGTATCTAAAGAGAAAAATTGTAAATTGGAATAATAAGCATGGTACATTCTTGGAGGGTGAATATCTTTACGTTCGTTGTGTTGCACACATTATGAATCTTGTTGTGCAGGATGGTCTGCATGCTAATATTGAACCCATTTCAAGGGTTCAAAGTGCTATAAAGTATGTGCAGCAATCACCTTCACGGTAGGCAAAATGGAAGAGTTGTGTTGAGAAAGAAAAAATAGCAGTTGAGACAGGAATGTGTCTAGATGTACAGATGCATTGGAACTCAACATTCTTGATGTTACAAGCGGCTAAGAAATGCCAGTCCGCTTTCTATCAGTTCGAGCTAGAGGATCCTATGTTTAGGCGAAAAGTTGGGGGTGATGATGGGAAGGGCATGCCAGATGAAGATGATTGGGACTGTATTGGGCGGTTGTGTCGTTTTTTGCAAGCTTTTTATAAATTGACTCTGAGAGTATCAGGCACTTTATATGTAACATCTAATGTTTTTCTTCACCAGATCACGAATGTTGAAGGTAAACTACATGAGGCTATGATAGGTGATGATATCTTTACTTGTGAAATGGCTCACAGGATGAAAGAGAAGTATGAATAAACCTGTTGATGTTTATACCATTGATTCTCGACTCTCGATTCAAGCTAGACTTTACCCAGTACGTGATAGGAGAGATGTTCAAATCTCAAGGTGAGAGGGGTCGTGCAATGCCATCAAAGTTAGAGAGAACTCTTAAAGATTTGTTCAATGAGTACAAAGCTATATATGACAAGGAGAATGGCATTAGAGATGATACACCAATGAGACTATCACAACCTTCAGTGGTTCAGGAGAGTGGTGCAGTTAAGAGCTATCGCATGTTGGATAAGTTCTATGCACAAAGTTCATCTTCGGTATATATGCAATCAACTGAATTGGATAAGTACTTGAATGAGGCCAAGGAGATTCCAATTATTGGTCAGGACATGTCATCTTTTCCTATACTAGACTTCTGGAAGGTTAACAGTGGAAGATTTCTAGTTTTGTTAAGAATGGCTCGAGATGTGTTGGCAATTCCAATATCCACAGTAGCTTCAGAATCGGCGTTCAGCACCGGTGGGAGAGTTCTTGATGCATTTCGAGGTTCACTCTCTATCACATCCGTCCAGTGTCTCATTTGTACTCAAGATTGGCTTCGAGGACAATTAAGCGTTCCAATGGTCAGTATTGAAGAAGATTTGTGTGACGTTGAGAAGTTTGATCAAGGTTATCTCCTAAATTCCTAATAGCTCATTAGTCTACTCTTATATTTATTACACTTATTGAATTCATAAATTATAAGTTCTAATTAGCTTTATTTCCTACTAGATTTGGATGTATTGTCTACGGATTCGGCTGTCACCAAGCTATGATGCACCGTGCACTTGTAGAAGAGGATAAACAAAGAAGGTGTGTATCTTAATTGTGTTGTGCATGTCGTGCATGTTGTGAATATATTCCTTTCACTTTGTTGTTTACACCGTGCATGTTGTGCAATGTGTTGTGCATGTCGTGCATGTCGTGCATGTTGATGCATCAGTCCAAACTCCAATGCTCTCTTGCTCTCTGTAGGAAGCTCTCTGCAGAGAGCAAGAGAGCTCTCTGCCTCTGCTGCAGGCAGAGGCAGAGATCTCTGCCTCTGCCTGCAGGCAGAGGCAGAGAGCTCTCTTGCTCTCTGCAGGAGCTTCCTGCAGAGGCAGAGATCTCTGCCTCTGCCTGCAGCAGAGACAAAGAGCTCTCTTGCTCCTTGCTTTTTTTTTTTCATTATATTAAAAATTGATTAGTTAAATTTGCAGATTGCTCTCAATTAATCATTTTTGCATGAATATCTAATAACTATTTTTTTTTCCATGCTAAGCAGATTTGTAGAACTTCAGGTGCATAATGGAAGTTTGCAACTTATCTGTGAAGACTGAATCCGTTTGTTATAAATTTAGAAAACAAAATATTAATTTGAATTTGATATCATGTTATGTAATTTAACTTGCTATATTTTTTTTGTTTGTAATCGTGATGATATCATGTAATATTGTAAATTGTAATGTTTCACTGCAAGTCTACAAACTAGCAGGTACGTTTTTTTATTAGAATATAATGCTTATGTATGAACTTGCTATATTTAATTATTTATTGCTTTATGATTATCAATATTTCATATAATATTGCTATATTATTTCTGCAGCATAATTAAATTTTTTTTGTTTAGCTATGGGGTAGTTCTGGTGCCCAGCAGTGTATATATGTACATTTTTTTTTTATTGGGCCAACTTTTTTTTTTTTGGTATGAAAGCCAAGTAGTGTGTATTAAAGTCCAAAATCTTTTTTTTTTTTTTTGTCACTTTAAATGGGCTTCTGGGCCGCAGCCCAGGAAAATCGAAACCGACCGAAAACCGACCAAAACCGAAGTTTTAGTTCGGATGTCGGTTAAGTGGAGATTTCGGTCGGTTCGGTTTCGGTTTTCCTTTTTCGGTTCGGTTTTCGGTGGCAATTTTTTTTGCCAAAACCGAAGCCGACCGAACGATACTCACTCTTACTTGCACTAGACAACTCAACAATCACAGGATTTTGGAATAACAGTAACTACTGTCACAATCAAATGAATAAATAACATATCTGAAACTGAAAACCGATGGCACACTGCTCTAAATATGAACACAAAAGAAGTAAAAGAGAAAAGCAGTGTCCACACAAAGGAAATACGAACAATATATACAAGATTCTTCGGAAAGTACTTCACTACTTAATATTGTTCGGTCTGATCAATGAAATACGGATCCTTAGTCGGAGCTGGCTCTCCTTCTTGGTCCTCTAAACCTAGGTTCGAAACTCAGGGGATTAAATCCAGCAAGTAACACAAGGAAAATATATGTGTACTATTACAGTACTAAAAATAAAAGTATGCAAATGAATAAAATGTTTTTATTGGAAATATCCCTTAATAAACAGATAAAATGCAATTAAATCGTGATAATGTTGAACAGTCACGTGAATAATAAAAAATATAACAGTAAAATTATATATGTCATTTGCAAATAACATGTAAATATCATGTAAAGATGTCAAGTCTAAGTCAAATCTTTGTTAGCATTTGAAACTAAATAATGGATATGATAGCGCGTAGTTTCCGTATTGTACAAGTGCCCATGTATACTCGGGACCCGGCCTCAAACCCATGGCGCTGAACCATGACACACCGGTAGATGTTCAAGTCAAATCCCGTACTGTGAAACAGTAACGGATATCACCCTTATAGTGACTCATGTATCATACGGTGGCCCAGTACAACCCAGTGCTGCTGCAGTAAAAGTCCTCAGCACCTCAATCAAGAAGTTGGCCAACAAAATCCTTGTACAATACAGTTCTTATCCATCATGTAGTTTCTCCCATCCCCGTGTTCATAATAAATTATGCACATGAAAATTTTATAACTCTTCTTTAATTGTTTTTCAATTCATGATAATATGCTTGCATTTTCATGACTGTACATGACATGTAGTATCATAACACATGAGTTGTAATATTAAAACACATGACTTGTAATATCAAAGCACATGACATGTAAAATACATGACTTGTAATATCAAAACACATGACATGTAGCATGATAGATGATAGTGTATAATTATACCACAATGCATATCATTAAACTTATTTTAATAATATAGTTTCATTCTCAATGTCAATCAATGACCCAATTAGGGAACCAAGTGCATCAAACATTCTCTTTTCTCTCTTAGACATTTATTATTTATTATTACTTTTTTTTTCTTCTCTTTTGTAAGCCCAAATATTTATAAGGCCCAAATATTTATTTATTTATTATTATTTATCTTTCTTTTCTTTTGTAAGCCCAAATATTTAATTATTTATTTAATTTTTTTCAGCATTTATCATAAAGCTCACTAAATTTTATTTCCGGCCCGAGTCTATTAAGCCCACGAATCACTATTTTTTTTATTATTATTATTTTTCCCTTGCTGTTGGGTTTCTGGCCGAGAGGAGAAGAGAGGCAAGAGAGTGAGAAATGGAGTAGGGAGTGAGGCGGAGAGATAAGGGAGAGGGTGAGGTTTTATTTTTCACTTTATTTTTTTCTTTCTTTTTTTCAATTGGTCTTTCATACGGTGGCCTCTTCCTTTCTTTGCCACCTAGCTCCTACCTGCCACTCCCTTTCTCAATCACGACAACACATTTTTTTTAATTTATTTATTTATATATATTTATTAATAATTTAATAATTTTGAATCCTTATAACATTCTCCAAATGCTACCAAATTTATTTAGGACGTAGTGCTCGATGAGGGGAACACTACAAAATTATCCGTTTGTTGTTTCGATGTCCGGAATAAATTAAACGAAATTCCGAAGTAATTAGGATAATTTTAATATTATTAAATTAGGAATTTTGGAAGTATTTTTCGGCCTCGTAAGAAAACTCTCCAAAAATCCTAAATATTACAAAACTAATAATCGTGAAGACCGAATGTCATTTGGGTTTGTAGATTTAAAGTTATGTTAACCGAAAGTTATTTCGGTGTCCAAAATTGACTTCAATGGACTTATTCAGCACGACTGGTCTTAAGAGAGCAATACAGGTAGCTCGAATTTTGGGGTATTACATTCTACCCACCTAACAAAAGAAATTTCGTCCTCGAAATTTCAAATTAGAAGATATGCTTGTATTCACAGGTACCTACTTATATATAAAAATAAATTCAAACTCCGAATAATTAGGAATTTGAAATATTACTCTTCTTTTTCTATAATCTATCACCGCATGGAAGCTACTCAACCAATCCATACCTAAAATAACATCATATCCTCCTCCTTTGATAACTAACAAGTTGGCATAAAATTCTCTTCCATTAACACTAAGGGACATAACCTACATTCCTTATTAGCCATAATATTACCGTTCCCAGTCTTAATGTCCCACCCCGCAGGTAAGATTACAAAATTAATAGAATTGCGGGAAACAAACATGATGGAGATAAAACAATGTGAAGCTCCAGAATCGAATAGAACAGTTGCTGGTGTATTACCAACTAAAATTGTACCTGGTATGACTCCTCCAGTAACCTGAGTTTCTTCAGCATTCATTAATCTGATATGTCTCTATCTCCGTCCTGCTCCTCCTTGGGCTCTGGCATAGGCTTGTTGTTGCGTCTGCAAAGGTCTTCTCTGATCCGGTCCTGAAACTCCCTGGCTTGATGTTGCTGCTGGCCTGGCTGCTGCCTGGAATGGAACCTTAGGTACTGCTAGTCATTGAACCCTTGGACAATCACTCAGTTGATAATTAGCGGATCCACATGCCAAACACAATCCTTGGGCTCTTCTACATTCTTTCAGGGTATGTCCTAATTTTTGGCAGAATTTACAGATTATCAAATCTCGATTTGGTATCCTTTGCTTCTTTACTAGTGGACCCTCAAACCTTCTACCTGATGGGCTTGCCTTTGTTCAAACGGTCTTTTAAATGTCACCGGTCTGCTTTCCTTGAATACTTGTTCCAAACGACATGCCGCTTCAAATACTTCTGAGTAAGTCTTATAATTATGACCTGCTATGTGTTCTTTCAGATGAGGCCTCAGTTCCTGTTAAAACAAATGCACCATTTCCTCCTCTTCAGCCACCAGAGTTGGAACGAAACGACTGAGCCTTACAAATTCTGCAGCATAGGCATCTACTGTTCGATCTCCTTATTGCAGTGTCAAAAATTTCTTCCTCATTTCCTGTCTGGCTGATGCGTGGAAAAACCTGGCGAGAAATGCCTCTACAAACTTCTCCCAGGTTAGGGATTCCAGATGTTTTACTTCTTCAGCAAGCCACCACGTTCTGGTTATATCAGTCAATTGTATACATACTACCTCTACTTGATTTTCTTTTGGAATTCTTGCAGCCCTTAAAAGATTCTCCATATCCACAATCTACTATTCAGCCTTCAGTGGTCCTTCTGTCCCAGAAAATACTGATGGGTGCAGTCTCCGAAAGTCCGACACCATTGCGGTCCTTTTTGGTTCTTTAGACTGTAATATTCTTTCTAATATCATTGTCGTGGTCTCGTGCGTTTATGCTACTCTTTGCACTAGGCTCCTAAGATCGGACGTATCATCTATCGGACTTACACTCGTACTCGCAGGAGATCGGGTCGACATTATTCTGCAACGGACCAGATAAGAATCAATAAAAAGAATTCAAGATAGATACCTCAAACGAATAGAAAATAATATGATAGGCACGATACTAGATCTGATAGGTATCAAAGAATAAGAAATAATATTTACGAATAAGTCACGGACACGCTCTTATGTGGCAGTAGTCATACGGTCTTCCACCTAAACCTAAACTCTGATACCACCCTGTAACGCCCCCGTTTTTCAGCTGCTTTCCAAAACAGAGCACGTTACTTATTACTTGCACTAGACAACCCAACAGTCACAGGATTTTGGAATAACCATAAGTACTATCACAATCAGATGAATAAATAACATGTCTGAAACTGAATGATTTCATTTATACAAAAATTTCATTACATACGATGGCACACTGCTCTAAATATGAACACAAAAGAAGTAAAGGAGAAAGGCAGTGTCCACACAAAGGAAATACGAACAATATATACAAGATTCTTCGGAAAGTACTTCACTACTTAATATTGTTCTGTCTGATCGATGAAGTACGGATCCTTATTCGGAGCTGGCTCTCCTTCTTGGTCCTCTAAACCTAGGTTCGAAACCCAGGAGATTAAACCAACACAAAGAAAATATATGTGTACTATTACAGTACTAAAGATAAAAGTATGCAAATGAATAAAATGCTTTTATTGGAAATATCCCTTAATAAACAGATAAAATGCAATTAAATCGTGATAGTGTTGAACAGTCACGTGAATAATGAAAAATATAACAGTAAAATTATATATGTCATTTGCAAATAACATGTAAATATCATGTAAAGATGAATATCTTGGAAAGATGTCAAGTCTAAGTCAAATCTTTGTTAGCATTTGAAACTAAATAATGGATATGATAGCGCGCAGTTTCCGTATTGTACAAGTGTCCGTGCATACCCGGAACCCAGCCTCAAACCCATGGCGCTGAACCATGACACACCACTAGGTGTTCAAGTCAAACCCCGTACTGTGAAACAGTAACGAACATCACCCTTATAGTGACTCATGTATCAGACGGTGGCCCAGTACCACCCAGTGCTGCTGCAGTAAAAGTCCTCAGCATCTCAATCAAGAAGTTGGTCAACAAAATCCTTGTACAATACAGTTTTTATCCATCATGTAATTTCTCTCATCCTCGTGCTCATAATAAATTATACACATGAAAATTTTATAACCCTTTTTTAATTATTTTTCAATTCATGATAACATACTTGTATTTCCATGACTGTATATGACATGTAGTATCATAACACATGAGCTGTAATATTAAAAAACATGACTTGTAATATCAAAACACATGACATATAAAACACATGACATGTAGCATGATAGATATTAGTGCACAATTGTACCATAATGCATATCATCAAACTTATTTTAATAATCTGGTTTCATTCTCAATATCAATCAATGACCCAATTTGGAAACCAAGTGCATCAAACATTCTCTTTTCTCTCTTAGACATTTATTATTTATTATTACTTTTTTTTTCTTCTCTTTTGTGAGACCAAATATTTATAAGGCCCAAATATTTATTTATTTATTATTATTTATCTTTCTTTTCTTTTGTAAGCCCAAACATTTATAAGGCCTAAATATTTATTTATTTATTTAATTTTTCTCAGCATTTATCATAAAGCCCACTGAATTTTATTTCCGGCCCAAGTCTATTAAGCCCACGAATCACTATTTTTTTATTATTATTTTTTTTCTTTCTGGGCCAGGCACTATTCCCTTTTTCTTTCTCTTTCTCTTCTGTTCTCTTTTCTTCTCTCAGCCCAACCCACGCACTCCCTCTCCTTTTCTTCATTCTCTCTTTTTCTTTCTTCTCCCTTTGTCTTTCTTTCTCCTTCTGTTGCATGCACAGTTTCAAGCCCATGCAAAATCTTTTCAAGCCATGCAATAATCTCTTTCTAGCCCATGCAAAAATACGTGCATGGTGAAAATTTATTTTCCAATAAGTGAACCCTTTTTTTCTCCCCAAAAATAAACAAATATCATCATTTTTATATGTGTCAAATTTTTATATGTGTCAAATTTGACCGACTATTCTGATTTAGTTTTCAATATCAGTTAATGGTCCAAAATATGAACCAAGTATTTTTACAAGATAATTTATGTAAATAAATTTAAATTAAATAAATAAACGAACGAAAAGTAAATATAAATAAAATAACGAAATGAACGAAAATAGCAATATTACTTGTTTCGACTTGATCTCGAATATTCGGTTCGAATTCTCGGTTCGGTTTGATTGATTCTTTTTTTTTCTTTTTCTTTCTCTTTTTTTTTTCCTTGCTGCTGGGTTTCTGGCCGAGAGGAGAAGAGAGGGTTTCTGGCCGAGAGGAGAAGAGAGGGAAGAGAGTGAGAAATGGAGTAGGGAGTGAGACAGAGAGATAAGGGAGAGGGTGAGGTTTTATTTTTCACTTTTTTTTTCTTTTTTTTTTTCAATTGGTCTTTCATAGGGTGGTCTCTTCCTTTCTTTGCCACCTAGCTCCTAGCTGCCACTCCCCTTCTCAATCACGACAACACATTTGTTATAATTAATTTATTTATTTATTTATTTATTAATAATTTAATAATTTCGATTTCTTGTAAGCTTCTCCAAATACTACCAAATTTATTTAGAACGTAGTGCTCGATGAAGAGAACACTACAAAATTATCGGTTTGTTGTTTCGATGTCCGAAATAAATGAAACGAAATTCCGAACTAATTAGAAGGATAATTTTAATATTATTAAATTAGGAATTTTGGAAATATTTTTCGGCCTCGTAAGAAAAATCTTCAAAAATCCTAAATATTACAAAACTAATAATCGCGAAGACCGAATGTCATTTGGGTTTGTGGATTTAAAGTTATGTTAACCAAAAGTTATTTCGGTGTCCAAAATTGACTTCAATGGACTTATTCAGCATGACTGGTCTCAAGAGAAAAATATAGGTAGCTCGAATTTTGGGGTATTACACTGTTGCCGCCATTTAATTCCTTCCCTCTTGTATATCTCACATATCATCGTTCTCATTTCCTATGTCTGTCCCTGATTCTTTTCGGAAATCTTGATGGCGGTCATCTTCGCATCTCCGGAGGCCTTCTCTTCTCTTCCCAACCACTATATTGGATAGCAGTTTTGACATGGCCTCTTTGATGACTTCCTTGTCAAATCCAGAAAGTATAGACAACAGATCCAATTGCCTAATCAACTTAGAGGTATCATCATCCTCATTAAAACTCATATTTTTAATTTTTTTTCAAAGAAATCTAGTATCCTATCGGATGTTCTATCTGTCTCTGTCACACTGTTAGATGCATTGCCTGCATCCCCAGGATCCAAACCTTCCTGGTCCAAGACCAGGTCACCCTCATTGTTTTTGGTTAAATGGTTGATATTAGAGGCCTTTTCATTGAAAGATTGTACCCCCAATAATTCTGTGATTTGGCCCAATGAAACCCTCCGATTCATCCTTCTCTTCTCTCTATCAACCTTGTGGGTCCCACCCTCAAACTTATCCTTCGAGGAGAGGAGAGGAGACACTCCCTCTCTTCCCTATGGGCCCCCGTGAACCTTGCATGTTGGAATTCTTTTTCTTTGGTTAATTAAAAGAGGATATGAGAGGTTATTTATTTAATTATCAAGACAAATTAATTTGTGAGTTTTAGTATGTGAGATTGCATAAGGCTGTGTTTGGATTGAAGGAAAATGGAGGAAAAGAAAAGAAAAGAAAAGGAAAGGGAAAGAGAAAAGGAAAGAAAAAAATATGAAAATTGGTTTTCTTTTTTATGTTTGGTTAGAAAGAAAATGAAGAAGAAAATCTCAAAAAAAGCTTAGAACAAAACAGCTTCTTGTGTTTGGTTGCTCAATATAAAATTAAAAGAAAAATATAATTCTAATTAAACTATAGAAAATTTTAATATTAATTTACATATTATTGATATAACTTTTAATTTTTAAATAATTAAAAATATAATAACTAAATGATCCAAACTTTACAAAAGTTAAAAATATCATGGGACTAAAATTATAAAGAAACTTTTGCAAAAATTTCTCTCCATTTTTCCTTTTTTCTCTCAACTTTCCTTTTCTTTCATTTTCTCTTGAATTTGAAGAAGAAAATGAAAAATAAAAAAAACTTAATACATTTTCTCTCACTTTCTTTCCCTTTTATTTTCTCTCTAATTTTCCCTCTAACCAAACAGTGGAAAGTAACTTTTCCTTTCCTTTTCTTTTCCTTCATTTTCCCTCAATCCAAACACAGCCTAAAGAGAATCAGTCCAGAACTTAGCCTAATAAGTAGGTGGCGCTTGCTTAGGACAGAGTTGTGTGCTACTTAATAATAGCATTTAGATTATTGGTACGTAGAACAAGTATCAATAAGACTCCCTACTTAAAACCTATCCAAAAACATAAAATCATGGTTAGTCCAAAATTAATCCTCTCTAACCAGGCTCACCGGATCTGATTCAAAATCTCAGATCTCGATGGGATCTGATTCACTGGCTAACATCTTTTTTGTTGTTGGGAGAAGGATAACAACACCTCTTTCAGATATACATAGCATCACGTTTAGGGGCTTTTGATGCCGATAAGTAGCTATAAGTTGTAACTTGGTTTGATGGAAAATGAAGGAAAAGAAAAGAAAATATTTTCTATTATTTGGTTTGAAAGAAAATTTAAAATGAAAGAAATATTTTCTTACTAATCAAACATTAAAAAAAATTAAAAAAAAAATCAATTTCCATCTCTTTTTCTTTTCTCTTTCTTTTTCTCTTTCTTTTTCTTTCTTCCATTTTCTTTCCAACCAAACACAGTATAAGGAATGTCTAATTTACTGTGTAAAGAAAATAGAGTTGGGAAATGGAATTTGAAATATACTTACTATGTGAGGCAAAATTGGTCACAATTTGCTGCAAAATTGCAACAAAATAGAGCCTTTTCCCAACTTTTATACTCAATCAATAATCTCTTAACTAAAATAATACAAATTGAATTATTGTGTTTAGATTGGAAGTTACAACCAGTTACTACAACAGCAAAAATTTTCAAATTACAATTTCTTCAAGCACTATAAATAGTAGTACATTCATTAATGATATAATTGAAGTTACAATTATTTTTTTTTTTTTCATTAAGGTGTTATTTTTTAACAACTATACTTGCAGCAAGCAGTTTTGCCAAGTTGCAATTGCACTTATAAAATTTTATAATATTATCACATCCAAACAGTAAAAATTACCTAGACAACTCATGTTGCAAAATCCTAGTTGTATGCATCCAAATGGGCTACGTGTGCCTTGTAGCTTTCATATATATATATATATATATATATATATATATATATATATATATATATATATATATATATATATATATATATATATATATGTCTCTCTTTCTGTACGAGTTTGAGAAAAGATCTAACCTTGTCGTCATCATTAACTGTTGGCCATAGCTTTTGTTGAAAAATTTGCAACAAAATAATTCAATTTTCCAAATTTTATACTCGACCAAACAGTCGTTAATTTAGAGGCTAAAATTATAATAATAGAAATTACTTCAAATTCAATTTGCAAAATTTAGGTACTATGCATAATTTTTGCAATTACAACAAGTAGAAAGTAGTTCTCTCTATAGGTTGCAATTACACTTGAAAAATTTTACAATATGATCACATCCAAATAGGAGTTAGTAGAGTTTGGAAACGAAAAAATTGACTGTCACCGACAAAAAAATGCAAAACTTAATGAATAGAATCGAAACCAACCAAAAAATGCAACACTAACGAAAATGACTAAATTAATTCCGGTGGCTTCGATTTCAAACTTTGAAAATCAAAACCAACGGAATTTTTTAAAAATCGTATATATATAAACATATACTCATATATAGAAATATACTTTTTTATACACACATATAAATACATTTTTTACACATATATACAGAGAGAGACACAGCGCGCACGCGCCACACACATATGAGATTCGATTTTGTAAAAATTTGCAAAAACTAAATCGAAACTGATTGCATGTATACTGATCAAAACAGCAAAAACTGTACACTTGGAGTTTCTCAAGTTACAAGATCCCACTTGTAAGCATCCAAGTAGACCTTGCATAAATGAGCTTTCAGTGTTTGGTGATAGGACCACCATCAAGATCCCATCACAATTCCCTCGGTGCCCTCTTCCCATGCATGAGCTAGCTGTATTGCTTGCAACATTGATCCCCGTTTTAATTTTCTCCCTTCATTCCCCCCAAGATCTCGGCTAGATTTCCCTATGGATTTTTTTTTTTTTTTTTTTTTTTTTCATTTCTGCCATTGCTTTCGTAATTGGAGTTTGAAAGTGCAAACCATGCCCAGCCATATAAAATAGAATGGGTGTTTGAGTGAATTTGGTGTTCCCACTCAAAACATCCACCACCACCCAACCTCCACGAGTTGTCAGCTCACCCCCATTCCCATCAAACCTTATCTGTGCCGGCACTGGCAGACCCACTCCCCAAAGTTCACCTTGGAATTCGAGATCTCGACCAGAGTGCATATCCAACACTATGCATATGGAGGCACGACACGCCTATCCGGGCTTAGGCCTGGGCTCGGTCCGCCGGTACGGCACGCCAGGTCCATGCCGGGCCATGTTATTAAAAAAAAATTAAAAAAGTTTAGGAGACTACTTAATTTCATTTAATTGGATATAACAAGAAGTAATAACAGTAAAAAAAAAATTATTATATTTAATATCATTACATTGATATAATTGCTCTACAAATCTCTTTAGAAATTATACAAAGCTCGAAGAGAGAGGAGGACCCTGACCGTTACCCTCAACTTGTTCTTATTGTTTTTTATAAGAGATTTATGAGTTAAAAATTACAAAAAAAAAAAATATTAGAAAGTACATGAAAATCCGAACAAATGAAATACTTTTAATCATGATTCATCTTCTTCTGATAAGTTCTTTACTGCTACTTCATTAGCCAAATCTTGTCCCCTATTTTCTACATCGTACCAATCCTTCAAGCAGACACACATCTCCAATGTGTCCGGCGCCATTGAGATTCTCAACTCCGTAAGCACAATACCACATGCGCTAAAAGCAAACTCCGATGCTACAATAGACACCGAAAGAGTTAGTAGATCATGAGCCATGTTGGAAAACATTGGATATGTTTTTTCCTGTAATTTCTACCAGGCCAAAATATCAAAGGCTTCATAATTTTCAGGGGATGTGCCATCTTCATAGTTAGCTCTTTCTAAATAATAATGTAATTCATTAAAATATGTACTCGTTTGCCTTACCTTTTTTCGGTGAAATACAGATGATATTATTGGATTACGGATTTTCCTAGTAGATGATTCTTTTGTAGATTGTATTGACACACAATACATATCTTCATATGTTTTATACATAATATCTAAACAGATTATAATATCATTAACTAAATCCCTTATATTATCTTCATAAGACATATTTGTATAAAATAAATCTATTAAAATTTCAAATCCATCTAACTTGCAACGGAGATCCACAACAGTTGCAAAATATAATAAGTATGGAAAATTTTTAAAATATTTATTAAATTTAGTTTTCATAGGTTGAACAATATTTTCAAGTATTGGGTGATTTCTACATTCATTAAAAATACGAACTAATTTCGATTAGATAATATAGTGCAATATGTGTAGTTGGGTAATAAGTGTCTGACAGTACTCTAGTTGCATTTTCAAATTTGCTTAAAAAGTTAGAAATGCAATTCAACTGGTGTCATTCATTATTATCTAAACTATACATTGATGACTCCATTTCATTAAAAATATTTATAACATTTTTATACTTAATAGCTATGTTTAATATTTTATATATCAAATTCCATCTTGTTCTAACATCTATAGGTACAATTTTAGGTGATATTTTTAGATTCTTACGTATTTGTTTAAATGATTGTCTTCTTGGCCTACTATTTTTAATAAATAGTAATATATACCTAAGTTTCATTAGTGAATCATTTACTATTTTTAATCCATCTTAAACGCATAAGTTAAGTATGTGACAAATACACCTAATGTAGAATAATTTTCCATCTAAAATTAGTTTTGTAATATTTTTAAGAATTTTTATTGCGGCCGTATTTTCAAAAGCATTATCGAAAGAAATGGTAAATATTTTTCTTTTTATTCCAAAAAATACTTAGAAGGAATTGTGATAAATTATGTGCATTGTGAGGAAATTCAAATACCCTAAACCCTATTATTCTCTTTTATATACAACAATCTTGATCTATATAGTGAGCCGTTACGCATAAATAATTACACATATTTAGCGCTTACCAACAATCTGCAGTTATAGCAACTCTAAAAATTAAAGAAGTAAAAATAGCTATTAAAGTGTCCATATGCTCTTTATATAGTTTGAACATGTCGGATATAGATATTAAATGTGAGACTTTTTTATATTCGTCAGTAAATGTAGTTTTACAAAATCTTTCAAATTTTCGATTTTCTGAAAAAGTAAAAGGTTGTTCATCATGTATTATAAATCTTGCTAAATTTTCTCTTGCTTTAATTGGATCATATTTACGTATACCTAACGATCCACCATATGTACTTATTTGTGTTTGATGTGGTTCATTTGGTAGGTGAGTTTTGTCTAGGGGTCTTTTAAGACGACCCGTTCCGCTACCTAAAAAAAACGAATAAATTTTTTGACAATATTTACACTTAGCTTTTCTAACACCATTTTTCATTTTTTTTCTCAAAATATTTCCATATGTCAAATCTAGTAGTCCTAGCAGAGATAGTTGTTTGTGTTTCGGGTATGCTTATTTCAGTTGGTTCTTCCTCAGATATAAAAAATGGTACTTGAGGAGGTTGTTCCAAGACTTGGCATAGATTTTGATATTCTTCATCAGTTAAAAAGGGAGAAAAAGAACCCGCAGCTTGAGAGCAAGAAGCGCCGGACGAGTGTGGATACATTTTTAAAAAATCCCCAAAAAACGAATACAAATTCTCAAAACAAACAAACAAAAAACTTCAAATTATAAATATCTGTTGGGTGAACTATTTGAGAGATAGAGTAGAAATATCTACTTAGAGAGATGAAGCTGGAAGTCGAAAAAGCGAAGAAAACCTTTCTTCAGAGAAAAAACTTGCTTGAATCTTGTTTGGGAGACTTGCTTGCTTGAGACTTCTTGATCACTTGATTGAAACTTGCTAGAAAGAGTTGGAAATTTGAGATTTGAGAAGAGTTTTGAAAGAATGAATTTTGTTGTATAAGTATGATGAATGGAAATAGAGGAGATAATGAGATATTTATAGAGAAAGAAATGTTTTAATTTGCAAAAAAAAATTGCAAAAAATCCCCAACGGGCAATGGCTATTTTGACCGTTGAAGGGAAAATTTTGCAAATTAAAATTGCAAGAAACCCCCCAATGGCTATAAAAATAGCCGTTGGGGGGCTCTTTGCAAAAAAAAAAGTGCAAAAACCCCCCCAAATCCCCCAACGGCTCTTTTTTTTTAAAAAAATAATAAAAAAATAAAAACGTGTCGGGCCGTGCCTAGTACGGCCCGACACGGCCCGGCAGCTCGACTCGGGCCGAGGCCCGGCACGACCGCTCTCGGCTCGGGCCGAGGTGCCGGGCCGTGCCAGGCACAGCCGCCCTCGGCTCGGGGCCCGAGCAGAGGTGTCGGGCGTGCCCAACGGGCCGCCCGACCCACTTAGCAGGTCTAGATCATCTGCATAGACAATGCAAGCCTTTTAACATGATGAATGTTTCGGTCTGATTTTTGTCATTTTAACAAGACTGAATCGAACTGATTAGCAATAGAAAAGAAAACCAAACCCAACTAATTTGGTTTGGTTTAATTTTTGTTAGAAACTGAATTTTGAACAAAACATTTTTAAAAATTATAATTTTAATCGTTTTAGTAAGAATATCTCTTCAATATATCTAATTTATGTTGAATTTATTATATATATATATATATATATATATATATATATATATATATATATATATATATATATATATATATATATATATATATATATAATTTCTAAATAATTCAGCAGGTTCACTTATAGCTGTCATTAACCGAAATTTAAATGAACCAAAACAGATGACAACAACACCGTTCCCTCGCAAGGCCGGAGTTTTTAATTCCAACCACAATGAGCTGTTTGACTGACCAATTTGGGACCTTTACTAGTAAGAAATTCGTTTCGGACCGTATCAGAATTCAATCCAGCCAACCTAATTCATGTCTCCTTTTAAGTGTTGTTCGTTTCTTAATTTTTATTTTTATTTCCATTTTTTTTGCATGATTCCTCTGTCGGTCTCGGCCCTCCTGAACACGCCGGATCGATCATGTTGATAATCCTTTTTCATTCATTCATATTAAGTAATATCTCCTCATTTAAATCTCTAGAATCAATATCTTTTCATATCACTTCCATCCATACTTTCTTCGGTTTTCCAATCGCTCTTTTAATTTGTCTTACATTAATAAACTACACTTGTCGAACTGGTGCATTTATACATCTACGTTGCACATGACCAAACTATCGTAAGTTATTTTCTCGCATCTTCTCATCGATGGAAGTTATACCTATCTTAACACAAATATTTTTATTTCTCACTTTATCTTTCCTATTGTTGTTGCATATCCAGCGAAATATGCATATCTCTGTTATACTTATCTTTTGCGAATAATATTTTTTATTATCTAGCATTCCGTGTCATATAATAAAACTGACCTAATAGTAGTCCTATAAAAATTTCTCTTCAATCTTAACGGAATGTTACGATCGCATAAAACTCCTGTTGCACTCCTCCATTTCAACCAACCAGCTTGTATCCTATAATTGACATCATTATCGATCTCTCAGTCATTCTAAATAATAGAACCTAAATACCTAAATTGGCTGCTCATTTGTATCTCTTGCTCGTCCAATGTTACAGCACTATAGTTTAGAGTCCATCGTTTACTAAAATTTACACTCCATATACTCTATTTTACACATACTCAATTTAAAATCTATGGATCCTGATGTGCGCCTTCATAACTCTAACTTGACATTCACCGCTGTTCTTATCTCATTAACTAAGTAAATAGTAAATACAAAGGTATCTCATTATGAATAGCTCTAGTAATCTCATCAATCACTCTAGTAAATAAGAACGGTTTCAATACAGATATTTGATGCAATCCAATTGTAATAAAAAAAATCACTTGTTAGACCACCACATGGTCTGATATTGGCTACTACTATATTATACATGTCCTTAATTATATCAAGATTGTGACTCTTTTCTTCATTAATGTCTACCAAATGAACTTAACTCTCGTAGTAGTTTATCATAGACTTTCTCTATATCAATAAATACCATATAGAAATCTCTATTTCTCTATCGAAACCGTTCTATAAATTAAAGAAATAAATGAATAAATTTAACCATTCAACCCAAAATATTAATCATCCCAATTTTTTAATGTAACATTTCAATTGAAAAGACTAAGTTTTTTAACCTTATTTGGTTGGAGAAATAAATCCCAAATCACTGCTTTTGGCGTGCAGCAGTATTTTTCAGACCTGTGAAAAAAAAATTTACACCTCGATATCAGACTATCTGAGTAAACTACACAGCCTAACGCAATAGTTACAGAACCTCATGCCTTGACATTTTATAGTATTGTCCAGATCTACGCGAGAATGTAGGATTCAAACTACACTCACTCCGCTCACACATCAGAATCACATCCAGAACAAAGTTAAGGTAAAACCAAAGGTGGAAGTGTTGGTAAAAGCACTTACAAGGGAGAGCAGGCTACCATCTGCATCGGAGAATTTTTCACCCCGTATTTTTCAACGGACATTCCACGTGATATTGTGACCATGGCACCGTAAGATTGCTTTGGAGGAGAGTCTTGTGCTACACAGTAATATTTTTTTTTTTTTTGACGAGATAAACGGCAGTGTGTGTCCCTCCGCGTTCCATTAAAGAGAGAATAATAGAACAAAAAGTATTCCGGATCCACAGAAGTAGTGGCCCGATAATAAGCTTACAAAGCAAAAGTTCTAAAAAGTACTAAAAAGGAAAGTAGCAGAACAAAGTAAAAATACAAATACAGTGATCCTGCAAAAGTGGCATTTCATAGTCAGCCCATCCGTCCTTACGCTTCTGATAGAGATCCCTACTTCTCGTCTAACTGAGTGTCATTTCCCGAAGAGCCACTTGATAAGTGAAGTCTCTCCTCATCTGAAGGAACACATGTCCAAATAATGAAATCATGAACAAACAGTACTCAATAGAATGATATTTGTCATTAAATAATCTATTGTTTCGTTCTCTCCACATATTCCAGCAAAATGCCGCAATAGCACTTCGAAGCCTATGACTATCATTTTCCCCTCTATCAAGGTTCCTCCAGATAGTTTCATCTAAAGCAGTTCCGATGTTCAAGTCTAATGCCCTGGCGCACGCCTCCCATGAATTTTTAGCGAACGAGCAGTTACATACAATGTGTTCGCTTGATTATTCATCCCTCTTGCATAAGAGACATATGTTGGGGCCAATCCAGCCTCTTTTTTGTAATTTTGGCCAGGTCAGGAGAGCATCTTTACAAGTTAGCCAAAGAAAAAGTCTGAGCTTCTGAGGGCACTTAGCTCTCCAAATCCACAGTAACATTGACAATCACAAAGAGCAGTGTCTCCAACCGAGCAACTATATATGCATTTAACCAACTGGTACAAGGATACAGTACAACATTGGCATCATTATGATTATAATCATGTGGGATTTTGGCGAAAATTGATGTGCTAAGAAAAATTTAAGCACTTGTAAGATCCACCGTATGAAATTAAAAAGATTTTAAAAAAAAAATCATAGTCAATGCTTAAAAATTAACCGTTTCTGCCATCAAATATATCTGTACGATTTCTTTTTATTAGGCTGCCAGTGCATTTCCAATAACTAAACAAGAAACATGTTGAGAACATTCTTCGTAATCACTAATCTAGAATACTAATGAAATTTGGCTGCAAACTTGGATAAATAATTACGCCTAACCTTCAAGTGCGAACCCACAAAGTTCACACTCTTCATGTTTGCAGCATGAGAGCGTGATGGAGGTGCAAACAAGGTAATTGGACGAACCCAATCCCCCTTTTCTTTCTCATTAACGAGGAGTGGATGCTCATACCTGCCATATCGAAGAATCAGAGCCAAATTTGCACGGTTCCAGTGACATAGTTCACTCTCATGCACATACTAGTTTTCCACATTGTGAGGATAGTGAAGATAGAAAATTTAGGATTCGTGCAAGCAAGTCTTGCAGGATTTAGCTAGAGGACACTTGCATGACATTTGATCATTCATGTATTGCAAGTCTACGTATGGTACTGCAAAAATTAGAATTGCGTGGAAGAGGAGGGGCAAGGAGATTGACTTTTTGTGTATTACAATAAACCTATCAAAGTAAAAAAAGGGACAAGAAAATTTCAAAGAATGTATAAAAATGACTGGCAACAGCATATATACTTTGGTTTGTTTTCCAGTAAAGCTACCTTGCCAAGTCCACCCGTTTGGGTGTGGTAAGAAATTCGAATCGAAGGGCCCACTGGACATTGATACATGGGGTGGCGAAGGACATAGGTCCATCTACTTGAATTGAAAAAAGAAAGCTCGACTGTACTAGATCAGCAACTACTTCATGGTGATCACTCTGTACCTGAGAGTTAACATGGAAAATATAGGTTAAAATGTAGAGTTTGTACAAATCTCAATGAGGAGATATAAACAATTGATGATACAATTTTAAAAAATCTGGAGGAATGAAGGTTGAGATTTATTGGAAAAGGGTGTTAACAACTTAAAAAAAAACTTTACTTTTTTGATAATAAAGGCCATAGTCTGATTAATTACACATTAATTACCCTAGTTAATCCCCCCATCGAAATCACTAGGAATTAAGTCTAAAACCATTCTCCTAGGAGTCGAAAGGACAAGGTGTTACCAGCTAGACTAATCTATTTTCATGCGTTAAAAGAACTTCTAAGAACCATGAAAAAAAAATTACATGAGATAATCAAGGGTGTTAAAACTTAAAAGCTTTTTTTTCTTTTTTAATAATAAAGGTCATTGCCTGATTAATTACGCATTAATTTCCCTAATTAATTCCTCAATCGAAATCACTAGGAATTAAATCTAGAACCATCCTCCTAGGAGTTGGAAGGCAGGGGGTGTTACAATCTGGACTAGCCCATTTTCATGTTTAGAACTTCTAAGAATCATAAAATAATGAAAAAAGATATTTAACATGAGATAATCAAGAATAGTGATAAGATAAGTAACAACAAAATACAAGTGTGGTTGAATGGAATGGAGAGAGGACGGGGAAAGTAGAAGAAATATAATTCAGACAACACAGTTTCACATGATTCCTGTCATCCAGTATGACCAAAGTTGGAATCTAAAACATGTGACTAGCCATATTTTCTAAAATGAGCATCAGAACTATCGGAAAATGTCTGACATATTATATGGTAACACCATATATATATCGTGTGCCTCAAAAATCTGATACAATATATATGACATATACCTTTATCGGCTGATACTTAAAACCATTATTTTAAAAGATGGGGAACTCTCATTCCTCTCTCTTTCTTCTTCGCATCGAAAGTGGATATTGATTGCAATGTTGAAACATATTCCATTCCACACTATTGTTTATTTTCTTGTTATGATACAATTCCTAAAAAGTGAAATTTGGTTTAGTCGGTGCTACAAATAGCGTTTCATATAGTCACTATATCAGTCGTTATAGCACAAAGCACTTTAAACCACTGCACTTTTACCTATAGCGGAGCAAGACAATAGTTAGACGTTGAAGCTTCCGTTTTAGCCATATTATCATCAAACTGTTAAGCTACTAACATGGATTAGTCCATTACTCCATTTTTCTTTCTTAATTTTGTATCCCGTCATACATGTTTCATACAAGATATTTTCCGATGATCCTCTCTTTGGTTATCCCACTTATACAGCAATCACATTCAATAATGAACAGTCCACAAGAAAGTCCAATCTCCATTACTGCATGCCAAAGACATAATACTATTTAATGATGTATTCTTTATCTGATTTTGTTTTTTGATCTGTATAAAGGAAAGGATAGAAATATAGTGATTTCTTAATTATTATTCTAAATTTTGTTTAAACTTTTTTGACTCTTCAATCAGAGTAATCCTTCGATCTAATCGTAATATGTGACATGTTAGTAATATTTTTTGACATATAATTTATGTTCGTTTTTTAATTTTACTTTTTAAGAGCATATTTATGTAATATACACATAAATTATATACACAATTATATATATTTGAATAAATTATTTATCCCACCTCAACGGATATTGCTAATCACTTTAGCTCATAGCTTCACCTTATTGCCATGCTATGATGTCAGCTATTTGAAACACTACATTTTAGTTAACTCTAATTGCCATCGACCAAATTACTTTTTGTCTATTCCCCCAATTTATATGGTCGAGCCCCCTAGGAATATATGATTTAGCCTCTCAATAGAAAGGGTTAAACCAAATTAAAGTTCAAATAGGGGTTCAGCAGACAAATAGAATCAAACTAGACGTACAAAACAGACTTACCTGTAAAGAAATTTTGCAGTGACAAATGCCAAGTCCTTGTGAATTTTCAAATGCCAAGTTATTATGGATTTCAACTGGCAATAGATTTAGAAATTTTGTAATATTTTTCTCATGCATTCACTCACATGTATGTATGGAGAAAACATGAGATGTGGGGATTCTTTAGCAGTACGATATATTAAGGAGGGTCTTAGAATAATTTACCCAAGTCTAAAGAATTGCTGCTTTCTCATCTGAACACAATTCAAGTTTATGCACTTCTTGACGCTTACTGATTGGAGCTTATTTACAGATATTGATTAAGATTCATGACAATTCCAGCTTATGACGCTTATATTTTTGGTACCGACAACTTAATCGAGAAAAAATCAATTCTCGGCCCATGGACATGGTCCTTTTTATAGTTTCATTAAGTTTTTATGAAATCTCATGTAATGTGGTAGCTGATGATTTTATTAATTTCTGTATAATACTTGAAATGTTCTGCAGATCCCACTTCCGACGATTGCTCATATGCTATTTGTGGATCGTTACATTCAAAATACTTAATCTGGGATATACTGTTTATGCAGAGGATATTTTAAGACATGTTGTACTTAATGTTGAAATAGGATGATTGCTTGTTTCATTATTCTGCATTTTGAAATGGCCAAGATTTGTGAAAAATAAATAAGGAGGTTTTCCTATTTGTAATTGTTGACAGTGAATATGATTCATTGAACCCATAACCTTAATTTGTGAGGTGTTTTGGGTTAAACTGCTTTCATCTTGATGTGCAATTTATCCTTAGACGTTTGTAAGCTTATTTCATCTTCCCAGGTGCATTTCAACGCAAACTTCTTCCACCATATTAGATGCTTCATTCAATGAGGATAAGATGCCAAGAACAGGAATTATTGAATGATACCTTCCACTTATTTACATTAAACCCTAATCTCCAGTTAAGTTGCTGACTGTACTTTAAAATGAGCAAACTCCTGTTCTTTGTCAGTCATTCAGTTTCTTTTCCTGCCTTTCTTTAATAAGAAATGGTGGATAAATGTACGTAGTTTCTCATGTTTCAGTCATTTTAACTTTGCAAATTGCTCTAACATGATAATATCACGAGATCAACAATTTTTTTTCCAACCAAAGATGTCAAACAGCTCCAACCATTAGTTATGTTTTATTTTAAATCCATTTCTCTTACTTTAGTTATTTTGTTTAATCATCTAAAAGCTTAATGAAATATTTTGGTTTCAACGTGTCTTATATGTACAAAATCTATAATCACAGACATAGTTATGTAAATTATTTTTTTTTTCCTGAACTAGTAAGAGAAAGATCATTTATAAGAGGAATAGTAGATATATTACAATAAGAACACTAATTTACATATTAATGTCATCATCATTTTTTTAACTCCTTAAACAAGAACTAATAATATGCTCATAAAACCTACATAGCACCAACATTTTTACCTGATGTGTCATATTACGAAGCATGTTCACTTCAATTTGTGTCATCCTTATCGAACATGTATTGAACACCGAAAATTGTGCATGTGGTACAGTTTGCCATATAAGACACATACTTTTTATTTTCAGTTCTAATAAAAAAATATCAGGTTCAAAATTGCTCACTTCTGCATGTATCAGAAACATGCTTTTTTTTCGCTTCTAATAAAGCATGTTCCCTTAAAAGTGTGTGATGAGTGGGTGTCAAACACAACATCCATTACATTATCTTTTTTTCCAATTCAATAAAACACTACAATTCTAGTATGCCTTACATGTAGAAACATTCACAAATACACACATAGTTATGTCATTGTGTCCCTGAATCCTACTTACCAACGATTTAATGTGGCACTCCATGTCCATGTCGCGTATCTCTGCCCTATGTCTGTGCCTTGTGTCGGTTATCTATGTCCCTTGACTTTATCCAAACTTAGATTGCATTTGGAGACTTATGATAATTTTATCTTATTAATTTACTCACATTTTTCTTTCTTAATAATTGTGTCTCATTAAACCTCATCTGATCAGGATCTTTTCCAACGATACTCTATTTGATCATCCCACTTACAATTGTTGGTGATGGGATAATTTGCACTACCACTTTGTTAACTCTTATGATGTCTATTTGTTCCTAATTTTCTTATTAGTTTGTTATCTATTAATCAAATTACTAATTGTAACAACTGTTCTATAATATTCTTTCCTACCTACTCTGTTATTTAGGACTTGCAAACTGGGATGAGTATTAGTACGGGTTGTACGCAACACGGGATGTGCTATATGGATAATGAGCATTCACCTACAAGGTTACTACTGGTTCTTCCAATTCTCCTTTATAATGGCATCAACGTCTTGGAAATGCTTCTTTCTAGAGTCTCCGTCTCTTTCCATCGACTACATTTGGTAAATTTAGGTTAGGACATCTCTTGTGAGCTCAATAAGCATCATTACCTCATATCCCTATAGAGTCCATATAACCGTAGTAGTGTCCATTTTAAGCTAGTTCATTCTGATGTTTGGAGTCCCTCTCGTTTTCCTTTTTAAGGATTTTAGATATTTTCTTATTTTTATGAATGATTTCTCTTATATGACATGAATGTATTTGTTGAATGAGGGTATGTTGTTTCTCATACGATTTATTTATTTTGTAAAGAAATAAAACATTAATTTTCTACATCTATTCATATTTTGCATACTGACAATAATACTATGGAGTATATGAAAACTGGTATTTTCCTATTTTGTGCTAATAATGAGATCATTCATCAAACATCTTATTCTCGCACATCTTAACATAATCTAGATGTTGCTCATACTTTAATGATTCATATGCATATTCTAAGACACTTGTGGTCTGAAGCTAATATGTGTGCAAGTCACATAACTAATTAGATGTCTTCTCTCTTGAATGGTAAACTCCTTGTCTTTGTCCTAGTATAACCATGTTTCCCTTTCTGTCTCGAGTATTTGTGTGTGCTTGTTTTGTTCAGAATTTGACTCCTGGTTTATACAAGCTACCTTTTCGCACTATCAAGAGTGTGTATTTGGTGGCTAATTTAGGACTCAAAAAGCTATAAGTGTTGCGATCTTGAATCTAGAAAGTATTTTATCTTAGCTGATGTTACCGTTTTTAACTCTATCCCATATTTTTCTTCTTCAGCATCTACACAACAATTGTTTCCTTCTCTTCCTCTACCCAGTGCCTAGTACAGGGGTTCAGAAGGTGCCTTTATCAAAATTGTTGTTAATATTCTCTCAACGTCCAAAAATATTTCCTCCAACCTTACTACCAGTTGTTCCTAGATCTTCAGCTAAAGATCTCCTCCACATTTGCAACATTCATACTCTCATGCTTATGATCTTTCTATTATTCTCCAAAAGGGTAAACACTCTATTACTACTCGTCTTATTTCTAAGTTTCTTTCATATGATAAACCTACCACTTAGTTTAGCCGTTTACTCTTTCTCCATCTGTCGTTTTTATACCTAGGTTATTTTAGGAGGCTCTGTTAGTCTCTATCTAGCAGAAAGCTATGGATGAGAAGATGCAAGCTCTAGTCTCTCATGAAATCGGAGATTTGGATAGTGCACCTAGTAATTTATATTACTCAAAACCCAGTGTTTTATAACCATAGCAAGCATATAGAGGTAGATTGACCATTTAGTTCGAGATATTGTGGTGAAGAAGTGGATATGCACTCAGTCAACTACTTCGTCAGAACAATTGATAAATATCCTAACTAAAACTGTATTACCAATAGTGTTCACTAATCAGTAAGTTGGGCATGGTTAAAATCTACGCTCCTACATGAGGGGCAGTGTCAAATTATCCTATTATCTTATCTTTATGTTTATTTCCACATCGTCTATGAGTTTATTTGTATGGTGTTGTTATACCTATATACATATCCATTGACTTATAATAAGATTATTGACTATTTCACAACAATATGAACACCAGTTGTGTCCTTTCTCTTCTTTTCCCCTTCTCTTTCTATTTTCTTGAATAATCTACCTGAACATCCTCTGGCCTCCTGTCTTCTATTCTCTTCTTTTCACCTCTTTACCTTCTTTCTCATGTCTACCTCTAAATTATGTTTTCTTGCTAGTTACTTTTACACCACTGTATTTGCATGTGTCCTTGCATTATTCCGGCTTACATGACCATGAAAAGGAGATGTATATCACAAGTTAAATTGAACCTTTTAATTTCTCATCTCCGGTGGTATATATTGGAAGCTCACCTTCACCTTACATGGATTAAATGGAAATAGCCCGAACTACACAGCTTCATTATTTTTGGCAGAATTAAGGCTTTATTAGCTAAAAGGCCAGTCATGCGTACGTGAATATGGGCTTTTACCACCACTCCCTATGCCAAGACCTACTGATTTTCCAAAAGCTTGCTAAACACCTAAGAGGCTAGCAGCATCAACCCAGGTCCAAAAGACTAAAACAAATTTTTTTAATATGAACTGCCATTTGAAAATCATAGATCTCTTTAAATGAGATTCACAGACTTGATGATACTGCAATGTCTTTAACCCTACCTCTAAGTAAATCACATTTCTTTCTTACGTCCCACCAGATAAAATCTCTGTCTTCAACTTTAACAAATTATGGAATACTGCATATGACCTGTATGCTAATATTGCAAATTTAGTGCTTCATTTAGTTGACCAATGTAATTTGTCCTATAATTTAAAATCCATTTCAACTTACCGTTCCAAGGATAAAATGAAAAAGGAGACGTAACTCAGACTCTGCATTCTGAAGCATTACTGGGATATAAATCTCAAAATATTTAAGTATGCATAATTCACATCGCCCACATCTAGTTTGCATAAGACTGTAAGCTGGTACTTCTATTCTGTAGACCACTTATGAATTCATGCAATCTGCTCTTAACCTGCCACCTTCTGTGTTTCTCCATATTTTTTTAATCAAGTCAAAGCCTTTTCTTAAGTTAGTTTTATGTATGCTAAATGCACCAACTATTGGACTCAAGTCTAGGTCTGCTTTCAAGCTTCTTGGCTTCTATTCACCAAAAGAAAGAACAGAAAAACAAAGAGGTTCAAGAATTTCATCTACTAGATAGAAGTAAAGCAAACGAGCATTATTCGCGATCTTTTTTCAATTGTCATGTGATATAACACCACTCACAGTAAAAGTTCCTTTTACTATATAGCAACTGCACTCAGGTAATGGAGAGTTACCTTTAATGCTAATCATTATATAGGGGAAGTGACCATATCCCCAAAATCATAAGTTTAAAAAGTAATAGGGGAAGTTGATCCTGCTCCCAGAATCAGTTGTTAAAACAGCAATGTCAACAACTTGGTTTCATGCCCCTTCGTTCTGCTATAAAAAATTAAAGTTCCACCATGTCCATTACAAGAGAGCCAGCATTGCAGCCCCAATTAAGAGCTTGCTAATTTGGTAAACATCTAACCTGAATTAGTTTTGAAAAGTAAAAATGCATCTCAAACTTCAATCTCTAATCAAGTCGATATAAATTAGATCCTGTATTTTCATTGTATTTCTAAATCATAAAAGTAAGTGGGCATTTCATTGGAAAGGTTCCTCATCTACATGTTATATTAGCAGAGAGAGGATCATAAAAGTTCAATATGAGCATCTAGAATTTAGTGATCAGCAAAGCAGGCCTCCTAAATCCATTTCCACAAGAACAGATGATGCAGAATCATTAACAAGACAAGACATCTGAGATATATCCACAGCTACAGAGCCTGCAGTCCTAATTAATTTTGCTTCTTCACAAATAATGTATGTAAAAACAGAAATCATAAAGCAAACTCAAGACAGAAGGGGAGTAATTGTTGGTAATGTGGTCAGGGGAATTATTACGGGGTGCTTGATAAATGTACATATGGCATTCTAAAGTAACACTTTAAATTAGTATATCTAATACGCATGCATCCACAAAACTACCGACCTTCATTCAGTAAGTTGATGCCCTTTTGAGCGACCCATATTTGCATTGGAGTTCGAGCTTCCTACAACAAAATACGCTTGATAGGATACAAGCAAGTTCTATTCAGCCTTCACTAGAAACGAAGTTTAATGTTCATATGATACCAACAATAACTGAAAATAACAAAAATTAGAAAGAACAGATATCAACTTTGCAGCAATCACAGAGTCATGGAACAAGAAGACCTTGGTAATGTTCCTCAATGACTAGTATCCATCTTTATTAATGGTAGATTCAATTGTTCATAATTATTATTTGAGAAGTGAAGGTACAAATGTATAAATCAAACTGAGAAAAATGATACCGATACAAAGAACTAAACATGAAATCTATAACGTAAACATAAAGACAATAGGAACAAGAAAGTAGGACACCGGAACACGATAGATAACACTGGAATATAAAAAATAATATTAAAAAAAGGCGCATATGCATACAAACATTTATTGCAATTGTGCATCCAAAAGTCCTGACACATATTACTAGCAATGTAATAGCATACAACAATTAATTATATGCTCAAGCTTTAATCTATCATACTATTTTATGACTCTTCAAATTTTATAATAGCTCAAATGTATCTCATAAGAAAATATATCTAAATTGCAATTAGATTCCGAACACAGCAACATCATCATCATCATCATTCAACACCACCATCATCATCTTCAATGGCGGTGACAGCAACACCAATGCCTTCACCACCAAAGTCTCCACCACATTCAGTTGCCCTCACTCACCGCCGCCACCTACATCGACAGGAGCACCCATCATCAACTTAGTATTCCTGATCACAACCCTATCATCTTAGCCAAGTCCCTCATTCCCCAGCTCTCGTCGGAGACCCAAGCCACTTCACCAAAGCCAACAACCGCCATCATCATCATCTTCATCTTCATCCCATAATCACCATCGCTTGGAGACTTCGTCAGCTCTAGAAGACTCCTCCTGGTCGACTCTAGCAACATCAACTGCAGTGACAGGGGTCGTAATGGCAGGGTGTATTTGCCTTATTTTATTTAGTAGTTTGTATCAGACTGTGTTTTTACTACTTTTGTTATTTAACAGATATATGTACTCTTACTTTATTTTGTTTCTCCATATGTAGTTCTATTAAAATCGTTTTAATGGAACGCGGGGGCAGTTGCTCACCGTCTACTTCAAAAAAAAAAAACACATCAACTGCAGTGTCAGTGGTCATCGATGTAATCGCCACCGTAGCATGCTCATCTTCTTCCTCCTAGAAATGTCTCCATTCGTTCGAGACTTGTGGTCGACCAGTCAAGTGAATACAAGGGGCTTCTCATATCCAAGCTCATGACAAAATTGCCTTTTCAGATCCAATCACAAGTCCACTACATTGACTCGATCCCCTCCCAATTTGCCCAACCCACTTTCACATTCTACCCAATCTGGTTCACTCCAGTAGGTTATCAGTAAAGTGAATGTGTGAACGCGACTTGATTGCATAAATTGACCTATTAAGAGTTGTTTGATAATTTGGAGCTTGTTCAAGCCCAATTAGAATCAACATCTAGTGTTGAGATTCCTGTGCATATCTTAAACATCTTAAGCTGAATTTTTAATTTTAAAGTTAATTCTCCATGGAATTCATAATTTGAAATAAATACATCTATACTTATGGTGATCCAAAGAAAGCTGAGCTTGACATCCAAAATGATGTCCCAAATTCAGTATTTTTAATCACTATTATAGTTTTGAAGATTGAGAGGCATCTTAAATATTTATTCACTTATTTTCCTCTGATATCTGAAAAGAAATGACGTTATGTGAAAGAAATGTCATTTTGTCAGACTTAAGTTGGCTGAAGAAGCTTATTTTTTGTTAGCAGGCAACCATAGATTGGCGATTTTATTGCCTTTTGCAATCTCTTTTTCAAACTAGGCACGCTCTGTACCTTCATAGAGTTTCAAATTATTTTCTAAAACCTCATCCATTTTAGATTATTTTCTAAAATCTCACAAGTCTTCATCATCTGAGCCAAACCTTGAACCTAAGAGAGAAAATGAAGAGACAATAAGAATTGAAAACATAGCCTACGTTAGAACATGAGATGGAGTCCAAAGCAGAGTTTGAAGATCCTGAGACTGAAATCCTTATCGAGCCTATCAACCAAAATTTTCAGTTTGAGATGACCATATAATTTTTGGATGGGCTATAACGAAAACTTTTTATAGAGTCATTGTTAGTTCTAGAAGAAACTTTTTCTCGTAGCCCAAAGAAGTTGCAGCACCCTTTACTAAGAATTATGGAGATATTTCAGCGAAACCTAATACAAGATATTGTTGTCTATGTAAAGTATGAGGTATCAATTGTCCATGAGTTCACTTGACGTCTACAACCCTTTTCAAATTTTTCCGACACAGCAGACAAGTTTACATGACAATAAACTTCTTATGGTACGAAGTAAATGAAATCATGCGATGTACCAATGCCATGATCAGGTAATGCACATCACATCTTCCAGTCTTGTTTTTGCTATCGAAATTATTTCATTTGGCAAGATCAAGTTGTTGATGGATTAAAAGCTTCAAAAATTATTGGAATTATGATGTCTTTATTACCGGAGGTGAATCTTCTAAAGCCAGGGAGAATTGATGAGCATCATTTATAAGAAGATTTATATTTCGACTCTTGGATATCTTCTAAAGCTCATTTCCAAATTGACTTTACATGTTGTGCACATACTTTCCATTCTAAATAAGTTAAATGAGACTCTTGGACTAGATAATGAATGGTAATTAGACTTTTTGAGTTCACCAATAAAATATTTCAGAAGATGTTAGAGTTGGTGAGTGATTCACCAAGTGTGGGACCCAAATATTTCTTTTTATTCTATTTCTTTTCATATTTTCCTATATAGTCTGTATTGGTATTATTTTCTAAACCCCTAAAACCCCAACACTACAAACACTTAATTCCCTATTGTTCTCTTTATATCTTTGGGAGTTGCAATGTGAACAAGAGATTCATTTGAGTGAGAGACCTGAATCCTTTGTTCTTCCCCAAATCTTGTTATTCTATCCTAGTTATTGATTGTCTTGCATCACTTGCAACAAGCATTCAAGAAGTGCCACTTCACATGTTAGTATGTTTGATGTTGACCTTATATGCGCGACACATATGCTAAATTACAACTCATTAATCTAGAAGTTTGGTACTAACCCCTATTTTGGTGTTTCATGCTATGTATGCCAAAGCTTGGAGGTCAAATAGTATTGGGCCTGACAATGCTAAATAAATAGAAGTCGGTGGTATATCGCTCTGGCACTCGAAGAACTTTGACTTGGACACAAATCAATAAACCAGAGTCCTAATCATAGTGAACTTCTAATATTATAAAACCTATAAGTCACTTTAATTGAAAACTTATGGGAAATAATTGTTAAAGAAAAATCTAATTGGACCCATGGATTCACCAATTTAAAAGAAATATGTGAAATTAAATATGATTTAGTACTTCTCACACATCAGTTTCATATAGGGTGATCAAGCACATATTAGTTATTGAATATGAATAGATGCTAATTATTATTTTAATAATCTAGAAACTAGATCTCTGGGCACATGCATATGCACATGTAAAGAGTAAAAACATTTTTTCAATATGATATACATCTTAATCAAATTTTATTTCTAATTTTATTAGTTATTGCTTTTTACCCTTTTTTTTTTACACTTCTAAGTATCTAAAAAAAGGAAATCACATTAAGTTTCATAAGAAAAAGAAGTTACAATCGGGGCAAGAAGACCATGCCCACAAGGGCTAGCCTCATCAATTGGGATTGCTTTAAGTTTATAGAGGTGTGTCTAGTGGTGAGACCTACATGAATTCCTTTCTAGAGATGTCCTCATTAAATTTGCCCATTGTCTTTATTTGAAATGAGGACATTCTTAGTTATTTTGTCTTCTTGCCCATCGCACACAAATGAAACTTCGCCCTCACATGTCTTGTTAAGATATTATAGGTAGGTTTCTTATAAGCTAAGCAAATATAATTTTTTTATAATTGAAAATTGTAGGTTTTGACTAATAAAAATACATTAATTATTTGCACATTTAGATTTTGTAATGCCCCAAGTCTATAAATACCTACAATTTATTATTTTGTACAGTTATCTCTATTTAAGTTGCTCTAACCAATTCAAAACACATCCACATTTATCTATATATTTTTTCTTAATTAAAATTTTAATTTTATACATGATATGCATGATATTTGTTAGATAGTCATCAATGTAAAAATTGATTTTTTACCGTGTGAACCTAAAAGTCAACAATAGCTAATGACTAATTAAAATTTAATTTTATGAGATTTAATTTTTATTTTAAATCTTTGAAATATTTCCTAACAAACCAATTTGATTTAGTGAGATTGAATTTTTTTTTTTTTTTTGAATTTTTGAAATCTTTCCTAACAAACCCAATCATCTCCAATAAATTTTGCATAATTTAGGCACACCAAAAAAAAAAATTAAAGATTCAATTCATTATTTTATTTAGTTCTTTTTATTTATTGTTGGTATGCTAAAGATTTATTGCATATATCATTAATTCATATTTGACCCCCATAAAAGTCAAATACAAAACTAATTATACTAGCTTTCTAAGATTTGTGAAGTTGAAAATAAGATTAAAATTGACCAAATCAATTAATGATCTTCCTGACAAAATCTATATATAATTAGTCAACCTCTCCCTAAATCATCACATAAAAGAGAGAGATGGAGAGGGCAAAAAAAAAAAGAGAGACTTAGAAGAGAAAAGAAAAGAGAGAAAAAATAGAAGGAAGAAGAGAAAGAATGGAAGAAAGAGCCCAGAAAAAAAATTAAGCAAAAGCAAGTATTAATCCAACTTTTTTTGGAAAATTTTATGTGCATTAAATTTGATTGTAAATAGAAGCAATGCAATTTTATTCTATTTTATTATCCTCTTTATATCATATGAGCTCCTATCTTTTATCTTCACTATAATACCTTGATAAAAACTGCCATTTCTTCCGATGGATTTTTTTTATTTTTTTAATTACAAAAAAATTAAATGCTTTCGCTATATATTCTAAAGTTTGAATAAACAATAGCTGATAAATCTGGGCATTATCTTCATAGGAATAAAAGATTTTTTTTCTCTTTCAAATTTCTATTGATTTTCAATGTCATGTATATAAATTGCATGATGGTTTCTTTTATTTGTCTACAATGCCTAAACAACTATTTTTTATTTCATTTCTTTTTTCCTGTTCAGATTTCTTTTAGATCGTGATTTGGGTATCTCTTAATATGAAACAGATTTCTCTATTTGTTACGATACAGCCACACTTTCATTTAACACTAATGGAAAATTTTCATTCCCGAAATAAAAAAATTGAATCCCAATGTGAGAGTCATGACAAAGGAGATATAATAGCATAAGAATTCAATATTATAATTTAATTGCTTTAAGATAATGTGACAAAAATTGGAAGTATCTTATATCAATAAATTGCTACTCTATATAAATTAAATGTTTAAGGAACTCGACATTAATTTAGTGAACAATAATGATAATCTTGTCATCAGTTTTAGTTCCTATAAAGACTCAAAAAGAATTATTTTCAAATTGAGTCTGAAAGATTTCTTAATAAAGAAAGTATCATTATACATCAAATTTAACTATCTAAACAAGTAAACACAAATAAATACTGACCATTTACCATGCTTAACGATTCTATTACTTCGAATATCTTTACTTTATAATTATTTAGAAACTAAATGCAACTTTAACTGTTTCCTCTTGTTTTATTTTCATGTGTATTGTTATATAATTTTAAGCAACATCATTTCCTAACTCCTGGAATAACAATATATATAATTCGAATATTTTAAATCAAAATCCTTACATTTTTATGTATATTAAAATTCTATTTTAATTATATTATTACATAATTTCAAGCAACATTAGTGGCCCCACACACTCATTTGACTGGAGAAGCATTTGTTTTATATTTTATTTTTATGTATGTATAAACATAAGTACTATTATATCAAGAGGTACACTTAAGGAGGAGCGGACAATGACTATTCTCCCATTCAAAATCTTGAGCTTTTTTTTTCTTTTTACTTACTATTGATATTTTATCAAATGTAAGAACTTCTATAAAATCTAGCTCATATTTAATTCTTCTTTTAACTAGCAAATAAAATAGTTTTCCACATTCATGTAATGTTAAATAGTTTTTTTTTTTTCTAGTGTCTTTATCTCGGTTGTTGATTTATGCTTTCCATGTTAAATTAGGTTTCTTTTTTCTAACTTTTTGGACATAGGCACTATTTTTTTTACTTTTAATTTTTTATTAATAATCTTCTTTAAATGATATGGAAAAGTCAAACTTGCGGTTTTTTTATTTCTCTAGTATCAATGACCTATAATTATTCATACATGTCATCTATGAGCCCTTGCAAGTGTATGTAAGTAAATCTTTGTTATTTTATTCTTTTTGTACTATGTTACAATAACCATTGCATGTATGATTTAATTTAAAATTTTGCATGGTAACAAAAAGTCACACATAAAATAAAATAAAATTTATGAGGTTAAGAGGGAACTAAACAAAGAAATTGTATGTATGCTTTATGAGTTGCACTATCATGTGGTTACAACCGATAGAGACCTAACCCAGGAAGTCTTGGATGACTACTGTGTCATCATCAGTTAAGAGCCATGCACTTGGAGTTTTATGCCCATTTGTATTCCTTATAAGTACCTCACGGTATGTTCTCGGACAGTACAAGGAATTATGGCCATGATCCCGAATATGCACGGGATACTTATAAAGCACGTGACACATTTTCTTCTGTTAGTTCCATTTAATGCATAAGGACAATAATATAATACAATTTGACTTTTGTGTATATATGACTCTATACTATCATACTACATTCTAGCATTATTCAAGACATGTTTCAATTACTACTGGTTGAATTATTATTCTCTCCAAAACAAGTGTAATTTAACTCATGTTCTATACTTTCATCAAGATTTATACTTTGTGCTACTCTATTATCTGGTTTTTATTATTTAGAATGATGGAGAGATCGATAGTAATGTCAATCATAGGATACAAGCTGACTGGTTGAAATGGAGGAATGCAACGGGAGTTTTATGCGACCGCAACATTCCGTTAATACTAAAGGAAAAATTTTATAGAACTTCTATTAAGCAAACTTTATTATATGATATGAAATGTTGAGCTATAAATAAACGTCATTCACAAAAGATAAGTGTAATAGAGATGTGCATACTTCGTTGGATATGCAGCAATACTAGGAGAGATAAAGTCAGCAATGAAGACACTCGTGCTAAGGTAGGTGTAACCTCATCAATAAAAAGATGCGAGAAAATCACTTGCGATGGTTTGGACATGTGCAACGTAGACCTACAAATGCACCAGTTCGACAATGGGAGTTTATCAACGTCGGAAAAGTTAAAAGAGCGAAGAGAAGACCAAAGAAAATATAGATGATGGTGATACGTAAAGATATGAATTCTACAGGTTTAAATGAAGAGATATTGCTTGATATGAATGAATGGAGAAGGATTAACAACGTGATCGATCCAACGTGATTCTCTTTTGGTTCATGCAGCCTACCCCAAATACTTGGGATAAAAGGCTTAGTTGTTGTTGTTGATATTCTCATTATCTTACTATTTCATATAACTCTATATTATTATGTTAAATTCCAATACTAGTCAAGAATGGTTTAACAACTACTAGTTGATTTATTATTTTCTCCAAACTAAGTATAATTTAATCCATATTTCACGACCTTTTCCAGGTTTAGATTTTTGTGATACTATCATAATTTACTATTTCATTTAGTTTCATACTATATATAAACATAGCGTGCATGTGTATTATTTTTTTGATCTCTTGTAGTACTTTCTTAGTCATTCTAACGATCCTAGTATGGCATACCCAGGAAATTATGAGTTATAGGTAATCAAGAAGGGAGAACCTTCAAATTTGGAAGAAAGTGAAGCAACTCTATAGGTTTCCAATTTGAGAATGTGATGAGTCTTTTTCGCATTTTACTTTTGAGTTGTCTCATTTTTTTTCTTTTTCTTTCTTTTCTTCTTTTCTTTTTTTTTTCTTTTTTTTTTGCCAATCCGTGCCTTGGAATTTAACATAATTCACTATAGCAAACATTTTCCCTTTCTAGATATTTTCCAAGTGTAGGAGAATACGATGGACAGCCGTTATGGACTATGACAAGCCCCTCTCTTTTCCATAATTTCCAGCCAAGAAAACAGTATTAAGTTTAAGATGGTTGTTGGTCGAAAATTTAGTCAGATCTTTCCTGGAGCCTTGGTCTATATAGCAGACCCTATTTTGATGGGAAAAGGCTTGGATGAATGATGGTGATGATGATAATATGTTGTAAAATTAAAAATGATGAGTATACGTAGGTAGCATCAACCATGCCAAGTTCATAGATACCAACCTAAGATGATGTTACATTTCCAACAAATAGTCAAGGAGGTTCCAAAAAAGGAACCACCAAATGTTATAATCAGAAAATGATTGTCGTCACACAAGATGTTACTCTTAATCAGAATGAAGTATGAAGAAATTTTTTTGATGTTAAATTCAACTGCTTCTTAGGATAACCAGAGAGGCATTAAGAGGTCACACCTGAAACTTTTCATGCTGAGAAAACGCAATTATTTAACAATGCCTTGTTGCAGAAGTTCAGGTAATAGAACTTCCCATATTCTTTTTCACCATCAGGGAAAGAATCCTTTAACTCGTCCTTACCACTATACTAGTCTTTTTCTATCAAAATTAGCTTGAATGTGAAACATACAAAGCTTCAAGAAAGATCAATCAATATGACCGACTTAAGAGTTTAGATGGACAAACCAAAAACTCTTGAAGTAAGTGACAACATGCCATGTTGGACATGCATCTCGTGCAACTATGAAGAAAACTCGAGAAGCCCCCTAAGATTTTAGCCTAGAATAACTGAAAGAAAATATGTTTGGCTTCAGGAACTATGTTCAACTCTACGAAACAGTATAAATTCTAATATTGACAATTTTCAAAAATAAATCCTAAAAAACTCCATAGTAGAATTAAGAAAAACGATAATGCATGTACAATACTGTTTCCAGAATTCTTACCAATTCCTGCTATTTAGATACAGAATCAGCATAAAGTTCAACTCAAAATGTGTTGATAAATATAACTGCAGAGCATATGAGAAGTCAACAAAAGCCTAATCCATATCTGGAGCATACTGCATAACTTAATCAACAACACGGAAAAGTTTAAGAGGCTATTTACTAAAGCACATAGTAATATGCAAGAGTAATCTGAGGATCTATTTATAATTACATAAACTGAAGTGGTTTATCATATGAGAACCAGCGTAAAGTTCTCACATCCAGTAAAAATGCTAAATTATTTGTCATTGGTTTAAAATGCCAAGGATTCAAATGATGTGACATATGAAGAAAACAAGTACCTTGATCCAGGCAATGGCTTCTCAGTGGAAAACCACTGAGGATCCAACCTCTCCATTCCTTTAATTTCAGACCCAAGGTTATCAACCAATATTGATGGGCTGTCATTACCCGGGTTCTGCGGATTGCAAATTTCTATTGTTGCAATGATTGATTCACCGGGCCGATAAACTTCTTTATTTGTCACAAGCTTCAACGAAGAAGACAAGTCATATTTACTAGTTGAATTAGCCTTTTATCTCCTCATTAGATCCCCACCCTCTAAAGAAGAACCCATTAGAAAGCCTTAGTGACATCTCCTCAATGTCAGAGATGCCCAAGTGGGTCAACTTTTCTTCAAATGAAATCCATCATGAACGATCACCAGCTTCTAGCTGCAGGCATGATAAGCTTGTCTTCAGAGGAGTAAATCGGCTACGGAAGTTTAACATAACAACAGGCAACCTACATTTACAAGGGGAAACAAATTGTATTTATCTTAGCAGTATAATTCTATGCTGCAGGACATTTGCAGTGCTCAGAACAAAACCTTGAATGCTTACGTATCCAATTTGCATTTTTATAGTGCAAAAAGATAAGGAATCAATTTGTAAACAGCATAGCTAATTTCAATAAGCAATACCCACCAAAGTGGGTATACTATAGTATAACTAGCTCAAATAGAGTGTCATGTACCTAAATGACAAGTTCGGTTCAAGCATAAAGCACAGTCAGAAATAAAATGTAATCTTACATACGTGCTTTAGACATCAAAAAACCTTCGCAATGAAACTAAATGCATCCTTGTTGCATCGATTGAACACCTCAAATCCCAATCATCAATTTCTTAACTATAGAGCCAGAAAAAGGATAGGCCCCACACTATACACGTCAGAACCATTTTTTTATTTGGGGTTAAAGATCTGCCCCTTAAATCTTTATAAACTATAATTTAGTCCCCCAAATATTCATATTTAGAATTTAGTCTCCCGAATCTTTTAACTTACTACAATTTAGTCCCCCAGTTTATATTTTGGCCCGATTTTCCCATTTTACCCCTGATTTGCTTCACTTAATTCCCCCTTCCCTCTTCCCCTCTATTCTTTCCTCTCTCTATTCATTTATTGAGTTCTCCCTCTCTATATTGAAACCAAATATATTAATCTTCACTAAATATATTAAACTTTTAAATCTCAATATAAATTCATTTATTAGGTTCTCCTTCTTTATATTGGATAAATTCATTTCTAGATTTAATACATTTAATGGAGAATAATACATTTCGTCTCAATACAGAGAGGGAGAACCCAATAAATGAATAGACAGAGAGGAGAGAAAAAGAAGGGAGAACCCAATAAGAACTAAGAAAAGAGGAGAAGAGGAAAGGGGGAATTAAATTAAGGAAATCAGAGTTAAAACGGAAAAATCGGACTAAAATATAAACTTGGAGACTAAATTGTAGTAAGTTAAAAGATTTAGGTACTAAATCCTAAATATGAAAATTTGGGAGACTAAATTATAATTTATAAAGATCTAAGGGACAGATCTGTAAATACCCCTATTTATTTTGTTGTTGCGTTGCTATGTCGTGCTGTGCTGAGTTGTGCTGTGGGTGGGTGTTCTTTACTAATTTTTTTTTTTTCTTGTTACTAATTTGGGGCATAGTTAATTTATCAAGCAAAAAGTTGCAAAATGAAAATTAAACAAAATTCCCTTCTTTCTCTGCTCGGAGAACTGAATTATAAACGGCGATTGTAATCCTCTTGAACTCTCGGTAAATTTGAAATTGTTAAACAGTTTTGGGTCAAAATCAAAGGAAAAAAAAAATCCAATAAAATTTATCTGGGGAGAGACATGAACTCAGATCCATTACAGCTACACCCAAATTTGAATACAAAAAGAATTTCTAAGAGGGAGAGGATCTCACCGTTGAATTGAGAATTGCATCCAGGATCATCGCCGGGATCGAATTGGAATTGGACTTCAATCGAGGATAACTTAATATAAAATAAAATGAGAGTAAAACCTATTGAGATTGCTGAGAGATTTGGGGACGCTGCGCTGGCGAGTATTAGGAAGTGAATCTTTTGGAGATGGAAAGGGAATTTCTAGATGTGCCTCGTGTTTTGGCAACTTCTAGATGCGCCCCACGTTTTTCTTTACACCACTAAAAAACATTAAGGTTCGCTAAGAATTTCTCCCATGTTTTTCTTAGTAAACCTCGATGCATTCTCTCCTCTCTCGCTGTTGCTGCGTCGCCGCCGTTTAAGCGACAGCAGCAGTTAGAGCTGGCAAATCGGTTGGATGGCCCGTGGAGCACGTCCGGCCTGACACAGCTCGGGTGAGCCGAGCCGTGTCCGACACAGCCCGGTACTACGGCTCGACCGTGCCGGAGCCGGGTTGCCTGTACCATAGGCACAACGTGGTCCGCACGTGCCGAGCCGTGTCTGGTACGGTACGGTATGTTTTTCTCATTTTTTTTTACGTTAAGACTTAAGAGAGCCATTAGGGAGTATTTGCAATTTTTTTTTTTACACAGAGCCTCCAATAGTTATTTTTATAGCCATTGGGGGTTTCTTTCAAAATATTTTTGCAAATTACTCTCAACGATCAAAATGGCCGTTTGCAATTTTTTTGACAAATTAAAATATTTCTTTATCTATAAATACATCATCATCTCCTCTATTTTTATTCTTCATATTTATACAAACAAATTTATTCTCTCAAAACTCTTCTCAAATCTCAATTTTTGAAGTCTCAAGTAAGCAAGTCTCCTAATCAAAATTCTAGCAAATTTCATCTCTCAAGTAAGTTTTTCTTTGCTTTTTCGGCTTCCAACTTTCTTTCTTTAGTTAGAAATCTTCCAACTTTCTCTCTTTAGTTAGAAATTTCTACTTATCTCTCAAGTTGTTCACCGGTCAAGAGATATTTATAATTTGAAGATTTTTATTTGGTTTTTTTGAGAATTTTTATTTGATTTTTTCAAGATTTTTTTTAAATGAATTAATACTCATCTGGCGCTTCTTGCTCTTAAATCGCGAGTTCTTTTTATCCTTTTAAACTGTGAAAAATATCAAAATCTATGCCAACTCTTAGAACAGCCTCCTCAAGTACCATTTTCTTTATCCGAAAAAGAACCAACCGAAGCAACCAGACATTAAACCCAAACAACCACTATTGCTAGGACTGCTAGATCTGATATATGGAAACATTTTGAGAAAATAATGAAAAATGGTGCTAGAAAAGGTAAGTGTAAACATTGTCAAAAAATCTATTTACTTCCTTTAAGCAGCGAAATGGGACACCTTAAAAAACACTTAGACAAAACTCACCCACCAAATGAACTACACCAAACAAAAATAAGCACTTATGGTGGATCGTTAGGAATTCGTAAATATGATCATATCAAAATAAGAGAAAATTTAGCAAGATTTATTATAATACATGACGAACAATCTTTTTTTTTTTTGGAAAACCGGAAATTTGAAAGATATTGTAAAAGTACATTTACTGACAAATTTAAAAAAGTCTCACATTTTAAATCTAAATCCGACATTTTAAAAATATATAAAGAGAAGATGGAGACTTTAATAGTTATTTTAACTGCTTTAATTTTTATAGTTGCTATAACTACAGATCGTTGGAAAGTTCTAAATATGTGTCATTATTTATGCGTAACAGCTCACTATATAAATCAAGATTGGTGTATAAAAAAATAATTGGGTTTAAGAGATTTGAATTTCCTCATAATACACATAATTTATCACAATCCCTACTAAGTGTTTTTTCAGCATTTGGAATAGAAAGAAAAATATTTTTCATTTTTTTCGATAATACTTCTGAAAATATGACAGCAATAGAAATTCTTAAAAATATTACAAAACCAGTTTTAGATGGAAAATTACTCCACATTTGGTGTATATGTCACATACTTAATTTATGCGTTCAAAATGAATTAAAAATAGTAAGTGATTCAATAATGAAACTTAGGTATGCATTACTATTTATTAAAAATAGTAGTCCAAAAAGACAATCATTTAAACAAATATGTAAAAATCTGAAATTTTCACCTAAAATTGTACCTATAGATATTAGAACAAAATAAAATTATACATATAAAATGTTAAATACAGCTATTCAGTATAAAGATGTAATAAATACTTTTAATGAAATAGAGTTACCAATGTATAGTTTAGATATTAATAAATGACACCATTTGCATTGCATTTCTAAGTTTTTTAAGCAAATTTGAAATTGCAATTAGAGCACTGTCAGGAACTTATTACCCAACTATGCATATTGCACTATATTATCTAACCGAAATTAGTTCGGTTTTTAATGAATGTAGGAATCACCCAATAGTTGAACATATTGTTCAACCTATAGAAATTAAATTTAATAAATATTTTAAAGATTTCCCATATTTATTATATTTTGCAACAGTTGTGGATCCCCGTTACAAGTTAGATAAATTTGAAATTTTAATAAATTTATTTTATAAAAATATGTCTTATGAAGATAATGTTAGAGATTTAGTTAATGATATTAAAATTTGTTTAGATATTATGTGCAAAACATATGAAGATATGTATGGTGTGTCAATACAATCTATAAAAGAACCAACTGGTAGAGAAACATGTAATCCAATAATATCATCTATATTTTACCGAAAAAGGTAAGGCAATCTATTACATATTTTAATGAACTATATTATTATTTAGAAATGGCTAATTATGAAGATGACGCATCCCTTGAAAATTATAAAGCTATTGATATTTTGGCCTGGTGGAAATCACAGGAAAAAACATATCCCGTGCTTTCCAACATGGTTCATGATCTACTAACTCCTCCAGTGTCTACTGTAGTATCGGAGTCTGCTTTTAGTACAGGTGGTAGAGTGCTCACGGAGTGAAGAATCTTAATGACGTCGGACACATTGAAGATATGTATCTGCTTGAAAAACTGATACGACGCAGAAGAAATGGACTAAAGATTGATCAATGAAATAATAATAGAGACCTCACCAGAAGAAGATGAATCATGATTGAAAGTAAACTTTTATTTTTTTTCTTTCAAATTGTAATATCTACATTTATTGGGATTTTCATGTATTTTCTAAATTTTTTTTGTAATTTTTAACTCGTAAATCTCTTAAAAAAATACTAAGTACAAGTTGAGGGTGACGCCAGGTCCTCTCCACTCTTTTAGGGTTTTGTATAATTTCAAAAGAGATTTATAAAGTAATTATATCAATGTAATGAGATTTAATATAATTAAAAAAATTACTGTCGTTACTTCTTGTTAAATCCAATTAAATAAAACTAAGTAGTCTCATAAACTTATTTCAGAATAAATTAAATACTTATTTATTTTTTTAATTAAAACGAGCCTTCACGGCATGGCACGTGCCCGGCGTGCCGTGTTGCCGGGCCGAGCCGGGGCAGGCGTAGCACGTCCTATTTTAGGGACGGGTCGTGCCCGACACGGCATGGGCCGTGCCCGGACTGTGCCGGGAACAGCCCACTTGCTGGCCCTAGCTGCTGTCACCACCGACTATTGTGGATGCTGCTCCGAAGGCTGCTGCTATTAGGAGAAGAGGGAAAGGGAGGGCAATTCCGAAAAAGAAAAAAGAAAAATGCGACTCACTGAGAAAAAATGTTAGGGGTATTTACAGATCTGTCCCTTACATCTTTGTAAATTATAATTTAGTCCTCAAAATCTTCATATTTAGAATTTAGTCTCCCAAATCTTTTAAGTTACTACAATTTAGTCCTCCTATCTAATTTCTGTTAAAAATATTTATATTTTGGTCTGATTTTTCCGTTATACCCCTGATTTTCTTCACTTAGTTCTTCGTTCTCTCTTTCTTCTCTCTTCTCAATTCTTATTGGGTTCCTTTCTTATTCTTCTCTTCTCTCTCTATTCATTTATTGGGTTATCCCCTTTGGTCTCAATATAGAGAGGAAGAACACAATAAATGAATAGAAAGAAGAAAAGAACAAGGAAGGAACCTAATAAGAACTGAAAAGAGAGGAGGAAGATAGAAGAGGAAATTAAGTGAAGGAAATCAGGAGTATAACAGAAAAATAGGAGCAAAATATAAACAGTTCTAACAGAAGTTAAATAGGGAACTAAATTGTAGTAACTGAAAAGATTTGGGAGACTAAATTCTAAATATAAAGATTTTGGGGACTAAATTATAATTTATAAAGATTTAAGGAACAGATCTGTAAATACCTCAAAATGTTAATGTTTTAAATTTTTATAGGACTCTATAGGAAATTGGGGCTCACTAATAAAAATGTGGAGCGTCCCGGCTGGAATATTCTCTCAGTTTTGTTCGATTCCTATATACAGTTAGAGTTTTTGCACGAGTGATGCACGTGGATAATAAATTTGGAATGCCCAAATCTTTTTAAAAGCATTTACGTCCGCATTTCCATAAGATTTTTATATATGTGGGTCCAAAATTTATGGAAAAAGAATTTTTCTTATGATAAATAGACAATTTTAAATTTCATAAAGTTGTATACGTATGACTTTGCGAATATTTTTGAAGAGAATTTGGGAGTAAGAGACATTATGAGTGGGAGCATTCTTCACTTCCCATCTAATTGACATATTGCCTCTGAGAATTTCTTTTAAAATAGTAGAAATATATAAAAGAGGATCAGTATAACCCTACGTAAAAGCAGATTTTTCTTTTACCGTAAATGCAAAGCAATTGTAATTTTCAAATTGACCTATCATATTGTGTAAAGATAAATAATATGGTATATGTGACAATAATAAAAATAGGATTGTTGTCGCCTCTCAGTAATAAGTAACAAAACGACTTAAAGCATGACCCCTTCTAGTGTTTCCTTCTTTCTAAATAAGTGTAAAGAATAATATCTAAGTAATCATCTAGTAGATTACAGATTTTTCAAAATGTCAAGTAATTTTCTTTATTACTTTTTTGCTTAAAAGAAAATATTTTTGAATGGAAGATCATAATAAGAATTTTTTTTTTTTTTTTCTTTGTAGGGGAGAAAGAAAGAACTTATGTATTTTTTTGATAATATTTGAAAGAGAATATTCACTGTCACCAAATTCACCCCTTCTCTTGGAAACAAACAACGGAAAGTAACAAAATACTCTCATTACAACCACAATCTTACCTATTTTCTATAAAACAAATATAGAAGACAAAATAGTGGAAAAGTAAGAATTCGTAAGCATTGTTCAATGTCATATTCAATTCTCCAAATTCATCCAATAAGCCCCAAAAGATTAGTAGTACTCAGCAAGACTCAAGGCTCGGTAGTTTTGGGTGAAGTAGCAAGACTTTTTGAGGAGAGAAACAGAGAAATGAAAACAATATGAATTATTCAAAAAATTCATCCCGTAAAATAATTATCGTGCCCACTTTATCTATGCTGCGACCATGTCAAGTTGCCGGGTGCGCAGCCAAAATGGACGTAACTCCTCATCATCTTTTTCATCTCACCTCATTTGCCTCCTCCTAAACTAAATCACCACAACAGGCAAGCTGAAAACTTGAAAATAGTTTCCATATCCTACCCATCAAAATACCTTGGATTCCTAATACCCCAAAAGCCGAGTTAAAGGTCTCTTTCCCCTGCTCCCCATCAAAAGAAAATGGCATGAACTTCGCCAAGCCATCCTTGATGTAGCTAAAAAGCACCAGTTATCCAAGACCAGCAGAATGCCAACTATTTTTGCAGAAGCATCATGACAGGGAAAAAAATAGGGCACTATATATATATATATATATATATATATATATATATATATATATATATATATATATATATATATATATATATATATATATATATAGACACACACACACCAACAAAGACAGAAAATGAAGGTGCTGGATCACAGCAGCAACTCATCCAAGCAGCAAATTGTCTACCAAAACCATAAAAACTGAAGTTATGAAACTTTAGCAATTAACCACAATCACAAGCTAAAACAGATAAAAGGCTTAATCTAAGTAATCGTCCAAGTCCAAAAATCCATAGAGGCAGCACAGAATATTCGCAAATACCATTCTTAAATGGCTGACTTGCGCAGCTCATTTGCACCATGTGCAAAATGGCATCGATCCCCAAAAGTGCAGGAACCCTTTGTAAAGTTCTCACAGAGCTTGGTCTTGAAGTTGCTGGCCGGATGAGCAGCAGGAGCAACAGGTGGAGCCTTAACAGGCGCTGGACCAGCCGCGCTGATGTTCATGAGCAGCTCCCTTACCATTTCACTAGCATTATTGATCTGGCTGATAGTACCCTCAAGCTCAATGTTCCTCAGATTACTATCAGACTCGTGCTCACGGATTGCCAGCTTTGCTCCCGTCACACGGCAGATATGCTTGGTATTCACCCCACCCTTTCCGATGATAGCACCAGCTAGAGAGGCATCAACACTAATCTTTGCAGTGGCTGAAGCACCAAAGCTTCCTGGTGCACCCATACCACCAGGTGGTGGAGGCTGCTCTAAGCGGCCGCCCATCCTTCCACCACCCATCCTTCCACCACCCACCGGAGGGGCCAAGGGTCCATCGTGAGATGGGAGGATCGGCTTGCCAAGCTCCCTCTCACCATGAGCAAAGTGGCATTTGTCACCAAATTTGCAGCCTTCTGCAGTATTGTACTTGTTACACATCTTGGTTTTCATGGCTGACGGTGGACCATGGGTGTCAGGGATGGGAGGAGGTCCCATTGGACCTCTAGCAGGTGGGGCAAGAGCAGTGTTTGGCATATTGGTCATTTGGGCCACAGCATTGTATCCACCAGGAACAAAGTGCAGAAAATGGCATCCCTCACCAAATGGGCAGCCAGCAGTGCTGCATCACAACATAACAAGGGACATCAGTTTAAACTACAAATGGTAAATCTAAAGAAGAAGAAAAGGGGGGAAAGTCATCGACTTCGATACAACCGTGATAAAATCAATTTAGCTCAAAATAACCTTGGAAAGATAAACAACAGCAGAAAATAGCAATACAACTTACTAATTACCCACACATCAATTGCACCATCTCCTGACCTATAGTTTGTGATGGTTTAAGTTATGTTTTTGGGGTACACCAATCATGCCTAACATCGAATAATGACAAAAGCACACAAAGAATAACATGCACCAACTAAGTGGAAAGTGCTTCAATTTCAGACCAACCTAGAGAATAAAAAGGAATTATGCCAAATGATTCTGATTATAAACAGAGGAAGTAAAAATGTTCAAACAGACAGAAAATAGCATGCACCAATAAAGTGAAAAGTGCTTCAATTTCAGACCAGCCTAGAGAATAAAAAAGAATTATGCCAAATGATTCAGATTATTAACAGAAGCAGCAAAAATATTCAAGCAATAAATTTGTTTGGACTCACATGTAAAGAATCATACAAATGTGTTGTCAGGACATGAGCAAACAAATGGAGAAGACAAATAATGTAGAAATAGAAAGGACAAAATATTTGATTCAAATTTATGTAAAATGAATAAGAAAATTTTAAGTAAAAGTTAAGATATATTCAGGATTTAGAGATCATGCAGATTGTGGCGACATGCAAACTTCTCACAAATGCATGCAAAGCCACCTAACTTTGAAATTGAACAGATGAAGGAAACAAGTGCATAATGAACCAAAGTCCATATATCAAACAATAATTCATATGTTCTAAAACAATATAATAGATACCATCATGATCAAAATGATTGAGAAATGTTAGCATGAAATGGAGTGTGCAAATGTTTGGTTTGAGGGAAAATGATGGAAAAAAAAAAAGAAAATAAGGAAGAAAATGTTTTCTATTGTTTGATTTGATGAGAAAATTTGAAAGAAAAGAAAATATTTTCTTACTAATCAAACATAAAAGAAAAAACCAATTTCCATCTCTTTTTCTTCTTCTTTTTTCTCTTTCCCTTTCTCTTCCTTTTTCTTTCTTCCATTTTCTTCCAAACCAACCACAACCTGGGTGAATGTAATGCAATATTAACTAATAGCAGCGGAGCTAAACATCACACATCAAAACCATGTAGCAAGATCAATATCTACGACATTTTAACTAATCTCTAAACATGAAGGTTATCATCCCCATGACCACAATGTATAACATGAATGTATCCACAATATAACTATGCAATGCATGCCTGCTCAAAACCTAGCACAGTGCAAGATATGATGCAATGTTAACTATCACATTACAATATGAAGATAGCAGAGATATCCAACAAAGTGAATGTATTATCAGTTGTAAATATAAGTTATAATGCTTTTATAATCCATGACATAGAACCATACTAATATGATCAAAGACATTATATTTAGCAATTTCCAACAATAAATTAGTTTTTGGAACAAAGGACATGGCCAGGACATAAAGATAAGGATTTATAATTAGTAATTTTAAACATATTTTATCCAATGAAACCATTAAGAGAGCTATACACTGGACTTTCCATTCAGTAGTTCCTAATAGTCCTTTCGTTCTTCAACGTAGGACACATTTGGCCTTCCCAAAACCCACCCATGTCTTCACTATTGAGCCAGACCTCAGTGGCAAATTCTTCACAAATATTAAGTTGTAACATCCTAAATTGAATCGAGGACATACAAATGAAGGAAAGGTTCACTTAAATTGGGATGTCATTCACATTGCACAAATTAAGAATATGATGGCTCACAACTGAACAGTAGGCATTGATTATATAGATCATCAAATCAAGCACTACGCTTAGTTGCACACTTATATGTCAGATGAAATTCGTTACCGAAAGCCAACTTTTAGAGAATCTGAAAAAAAATTGTAAAGCCAATCACGAAATTACATGAAATATTCAACTATCAATAAGCAACCAGCCATGTAAGAGCACCAAAATATTAGACTCAATACACGTAATTGTATTTTTCATCATCAATGTGCTTACAATCTAAAGATTCTAAACAATCGCTTACGATGATTTGGTCATGTGTAACATATCCTACAAATGCACAGTTCAACGAGGGGAACTTATCAACGTAGGGAAAGTTGAAAAAGTGAAGGGAAGACCAAAAAAACATGGATTGGGGTAATACGAAAATATATGGATTTTAGAGGTTTAAATGAATAGATATTACTTAATAGGAATGAATGGAGAAGGATTATCAACGGAATCGATCCAACGTGATTCTCTTTTGGTTTATGTAGCCTACCCCAAGTACTTCGGATAAAAAGGCTTAGTTGTTGTTGATGTTATTGTTGTAATGCTTACAATCTAAATCCTTGTCAAGTACCATCTAACATGCATGTGATTAATATATTAAAAAAAAACAAAAAAGAAAAAACTTGCCCAAACTAGTCCCATACACCTCTCTTCCATCCCATATTCTTCCCCAATATTCACCTCTCTTCCATTATCATTTTCTTCATTGGACAAGCTAGTTTTCGCTATATTTGTTTCAACATAATTTCACATTCATCTCCAAACAAACACATTGGATCTCTTTCCCTTCCATTTTCTCCAAGGACCATTTATAATTTCCAATCCAAATTGATCCACAGTTACCAATAATGTGCCGCTTTCCTTTCCATGTTCTTCCAAGAACCATATAGTTTTTGCTCATATTCCAATCCTTCCAACCACCTAACAACCTCCCCCCACCACCACCACCACCCCAAAAAAACCAAAATAAAAAAAGAAAAAACAACAAAAAAAATACGTCCCTTCCAGTATTCAATAAAAAGTTACAGAAACGTCCAGCGATCAAACCCTAACCATCACTAGAAGGATCCCTAGTATTATAAAGAATCTTCCAATAACAGGATCAAAATTCCAGAACCTAGGATTTCTCATTGATACCACTCATCTAGCATGGTGTGCAACATAGCCATCATGTTAAATGTCCTAGCAAATGCCTACTACCATACCGAACAGTCAATAATTATTCTTTGGAACAACCAGTCAGCAAAGATATAATAATCATAATTAATTATTAGCCTCTAGAACAAATGCAGATCTAGACACGCAACAGCAAAATCTCAAGTGTTAAGTGGATAATCCATACAAAAATATCACTAGTAAATATGAATACTTGGTAAAGGCAGCAGTTTGCAAACATGCACATATTAAATTGATCAAGCTAAACAATAACTTACATGAGTGTCAATATTAAAACATGTTGGATTCAAAATATAATAAATAAGAATCAAATTAAAAGAAAATAAAACCAAAACCATCCAATAAATTCACACAAATAATTAGAGATGCATAATCTTATGCTCTAACCAATTTATTTGTAATTATTCATATAATAAACTGCATATAATATGTTCTCTACAAATCATTTTTTTCTGAACAAATTCATAGCCCATCCCAAAAATCGCTTGGGCTTTTAAAAACAGTTTTATAATTTAGAGGTACAGCCTCCACAGAATAAGCATCTATCATCACTTTATCATTAACCAGTAATAGAAAAAAAATTTGAATCCTCACGGCACACTACTTGCCCCAAGAAAAGATAAAATATATACTCAAATATGGTCCAAATGTAAAATCAATAGTGTTAAGAGAGTTTAACTTCAAATTAGGTAGTGAAAACCTTTGATAAATGGAAACACACCATATTTCAATGCCATTCTTCTGTTATAACCTGCCAGGTATTTGAAATTCTTACCGCATGCTTCTGGCACTATTCAGAACATTTTTGCCTTTGCATGAGTTGTAATTCTTCTTCAAATATATGAGATACTTGGAATGCCAACAGAATGCTTTAGTTTGTTATCAAACAACCAAGCAACACTTAACATTATAGAGTGTGTTCGTTTAAAAAGCAACAAAGCAAATTATAGAGTTTGTGTATATAATGAGCAATATTTTAACAGCTTCCTTCATGAGTGGATTGCTCTAAAATTTCTGAAAGCCCCGATCCATTTAGTCCATGTGCACTCTCATGAATCACCCGTTTTACACTGTTTAAAAGCTTGTTAACTTGATTAAAGCACAACAACCTGTACCAAAACTTAGATATCCAATTCATTAGCCTTAAAAATTAAAATGTGCTTGAGAAATTATAAACAATATGCATGATTAAATTAGATAGAATATGAGATAAGTTGCATTTAGAATATTTATTTTAGACAAGTTAAGATTAGAACCTGAAAAACTTGGTGCATGGCTTCGATTTGCTTCCTAAACCAGATTTTGCGTCCATTTCTGTTCAATAACATTAATTATGTGCTTTGAGTTAACTCCAATGCCTTTTTAATCTTGATGTTAGGGGGAAAAAACTAAAAGTTAAATCACTAAATTTGCGAGTTAACAAAGCCATTAGAATATTAGAAATATAAAAAAGTATTTATATAAATCCATTGAACAATACAATTATTTAAAAACGTCAACTTTATAAACTGTAAAAGTTATGGAAACAGAATGAGAGACTGCCAGCTTGTTAATGACATACACATTGCTTTAACTATAAGAAGAATGTGAAATTTAAACCATCAAATAAAAACAATAATCAAAGTAAAATTTCAAGCGTGGTTGAAAATTTAAACCACCGAATAAAAACAATAGTTAAAGAAAAATCCCAGACATGGTCGAAAACAACAAATACTTCTGCAGAATTTTACAAGATACACTAGGTACTCAAAGCTCTTATTTAAGGGTTTATCAATAGAGACATCATCTGAATTTAGTGAGCCACTTGAGCACTTAAATTTTTTTTAATATTGATACTCAGTACAAGCAGGCAGAAAACCAAAAATATTTGATACATGTTAATGTAATTTATTTCAAGGTCAGGCTCGATAAAAAGAAGAAATCAAACATAAACAATGCATAGAAACATTTCTTGCATTAAAAGTGACCAATTGTCAAAAACTATGGAAGAGTTAAAACACGCAAAACCTAATATTCTTAGATAATATTATGCAAATTTCCTTTTGTAAAACTAGTTAGATAATTCAAATTACTTCACTTGTTCGGGAAATAACCAGTTAATTAAGAATAAATACCTAGGATAGAATTAAACAAATCACAAATCTCAAAGAGAGTTTATATCATATTTATATCATCTTACTACAGACATTTCAAGCTCACAGATCTCAATAACTCAAACACCAAGAGAATCGTTAGAAAATATGCAAAGAAACAAGGTACACATAATGATAGCAAAGCAGTTATAACCATTAATGCTTCTTAAAATGTTGTCTTATAAATTGTCCTGAAGATAACAGTTGAACTTCAAGTTTACGACTGAAGCACCAATCACTTTAATACAAAATTCTCAAGTATTTGGATTTTTTAATCAACAAGCATGGTATAATAAATGAATTATATATTAAGTTAAACCATTGTCTTGAGGTCATTGCCCAACAACACTAATACTATTTTCTTAAATTTCAACGCGATAAATCAAAGTACTAGACTTTCTTAGTTGTGACTGGGAAAACAAGAATAGATTTCTGGACAGACAATCTAACTACCTAAACCGCCTAAAGAATAAGGGGAAAAAACGAATATAAGTCCTACAAAGATAGCTAGATCCGTTAGAAACTGAATTTTTTTTCCACATCAAATACGCAAGAACCTAATAACCACAAAATCAGAATAAAGAAGCCATCACAGAAATCACTTAATTTCGTTTATTGAACAAAATAAACTTGCCCTAAATCCCAACTCTGGCTGAATAATCCAGCTCGCTACCAGATCCACAAAACACCAACACAGCAGAGCTAATAAAGAACACAACTTCAACAATTTAACAACCAGCGAAGAACAGCAGACCTAATTACCAGCTCAGATCTCGGGCAATAATATCTCCAACAATAAACAAAGTACAAGGTCAACAACTAAAGGTACTAATAAGCATCAGCAGGGCATAAAACTAGGGTTTCTCCATCCCAAATAACCCTAGCAAGCAAAAAACCTAGCAAATCTTTACCTTTCGTCCGCTTCGCTGCGGCGAATCCGCCGTTGCCATTAGCCGCGTCGGGCCTCCCCCTCTTCCGAGCCGCTCCAAATGACTCCATTAGACTCGAGATAGAGGAAAACGAAAAGAGAGAAGATCGAAAACCCTAGAGAGTGATAGAGCGAGAAAAACAAAGGAAGAGGCGCGACGAAAACCCTAGAAAGGATTTTGAGGTCGATGACGGCAGAGCCACGAAAGTAAAGAGGACAAGACAAATGTGGGTTAGAGGTGTATTTATACGGTGGACGTCAAGGGTCGGTGGATTAAATCCAGTTTTGGTTTTGGGCTTGGATTCCGCGCGGCTCCAGTGAAATTTTAAACCGACTTATGATTTGTTGGCGAATTTCTGCCAATTAAGTGACGAGGCCTTAATTCGGGAAATTCTAAATGCGCACCACATTTTACTAGTGAGCACCATTTTTTTTCCCTATGTTGTGTAAATCACTTTACCATATAGTATGTGGTGCTCACTAGTAAAATGAGGTGCGCATTAGAATTCCCCCCTTAATTCATTAGGCGGTGACGCCGGGGGTCACGTGTTTGGGTGCAGTGAGCGGATCTCATTTGGCCAAGCGAACGGGTTGGTTTCGACTTTTGTGTCTCCGGGTCCGCATCATGAAAGTGATTTCCTGAGGGGGAGCTTCTAAGTACACACCCCCAACAGCATCCTAAAAAGGTTCATGAATATTATCATTTTGTTATTATTTTCCTAATATTTAAATGATTTCTAATTATACTAATTATTGTTTTCACTAGAGTCCTCATTTTTTTTCCCTAATTTTTTGAGCTGTAAAATTACTTATTATAGAAAGAGAGTCTGAGAAAGAGGAAAGTAGAGAAAGTGATTATGAATTTAATATTTATGATACTAATTAGAGAGATTGAATCTTGAGAATTTTAATGTTGAGAGAGTGAATTTTGAGAATGAGCAGATAAAGAAATGGAGAAATATAAGAATTTTAGAGCAGATTAGGAAGAAGAAAAAATAAATTTGATAATGATATAATTGTAATGAGAGAAGCAAAAATGTCCAAGAAAAAAATAGAAAGTTCAATTGTTGGATTAAATTTACAAACTTATGAAATTACAAAGTTAATTAGGCCCATTGGGGCTTTATGAAAGACTGGAATTGGAAAAATTAAAGTAAAAGTAATTCATAGCCTTTCTAACAAATGAGACCTAAGACTATTGTCTTAGTGGTCTGGAGCATAATCATGTCCGCATATCGTTTGGTATTTAATTACTGAATGGATTTATAATTCGACATTTAAATGCCGAGCAGTGTGCTCTCCTCATTGATCCATTCAGCAACCAAATGCCAAACAGAAACGAAGTGGACAATTTTACAGAGAAGTAAGGGCAAACTAGTCTTATAAAATTCGATACCAAATTTGTAATATCTTTAAACTCTTTTGGAGTGCCCTTGGAGACTTGATTCCATAATTCTAGCTTGACTATTTATCGGATTTTAGAATTGTGTTGTTAACAAAAGAAATTTTTTATGTCAGTTACACCAAAATTTACCCTTTCATTTTTTTTTTCTTTTGCTTTGTTTTTAAAAAAAAAACTATGAACTCTATCTTTTTACCTTCTTCATGACCAATTTCAGAAGTTTCTAGAGTTCCATTGTCCGTCTATTATGTAGATACTATATATTGTGTTACACCTGATGGAAATTTAATTAAAACTAAAATCCGATATATTAGGCATAAATGAATCTTCTAATAACAATAGGCCAAGATAAAACGTATAAGTGGAGAATATGCAATGTACCTAGTAATTATCATACCATTTAAAACTTTAAGAGGTATACAATAAATCAAGATTAATTAAATTGAATAATTAATTTCAATATTTTCCCTTAAATTTGATTCATCATTCTAAATTTACTTTTTAATAAAGAGAATACTTCGTGACTTTGTAAGTATATCAACAACTTGATCTTGTAACTTCACATATATGAGCCTCTTCACCTGCTTCTTCACCTACTTCTCAATAAAATGATAGCAAGTGTCTATGTGCTTACTCCTTTCATGGTGTACTAGATTTTTCGAAAGTGTAATTGTCGATTTGTTATCAATATAGATCACTATAGCCTTATCTTAAGCAAAATGATGATCATTGAGTAAATTTATCAACCAAAGGGCGACAGACTCCTAATAATGTAGCCACATATTCAGCTTCATAAGTAGAAAGAGTAATAATATGTTATTTCTTCGACGACCAAGTGAATACAGTGTTGCCATAAAAAAATGTGTATCCTATCGTACTCTTCCTATCATCAAAATCTCCAGCCTAGTTGCTATTAGTGTATGCAACGAGATCGAGATCATATGAACTAGAATAAAGCAAACTAAATTTTGATGTATTTTAGAATAAAGCAAACTAAATTTTGATGTATTGAATAGCGAATAATCCTCTTTACTACTAATAAATGTGAAGATTTCAAAGTTTCCATAAATCGACTAATAAGTCCTACATCATAGAGAATATTTGGTCTCATACAAGCTATGGAATAAAGACTCTTAATCAAACTATTGAAATATGTTGCATTAATCTTTCTTCCAGAATCATACTTGGACAATTTAACACCAAAATTAATATGTGTGCACACAGAATATTGTACTTCTTATTAAACTTCACAAGAATAATATTTGCATAACCTTCCCGACAAATGAAAATATCATCTTTATCTTGTCTCACCATTATGTCTAGATAGTAAGATATTAGGCCAATGTCTTTCATCTCAAATTCTTGAATCATAGAATTTTTGAACTCCTTGAACCTGCATGAATTGTTTTCTGTAAAGACTAGGTCATCTATATATAAATATATAATAAGGAAATCTCTGTATTCATTTACCTTACTGTACACGGCACTTTCATAAGAATATCAGCTAAAATTATTAGTCAGGAAGTATTCATCAATTCTACTATTCCAAATCATCAAAGCTTGTTTTAGATCATAAAGAGCCTTTTTTCAACTTTAATACCTTTGATTCATCTTCTTCTTTATCTGTAGTCAAGAGGTTGCTCTGCATACACATCTTCTTCAAGAACTCCTGTAATACCCCAAATTTCGAGCTACCTGTATTACTCTCTTGAGACCAATGGTACCGAATAAGTCCACCGAAGTCGATTTTGGACACCGAAATAACTTTCGGTTAACATAACTTTAAATCGACAAACCCAAATGACATTCGGTCTTCTTGATTATTAGTTTTGTAATATTTAAGATTTTTGGAGATTTTTTCTACGAGGCCGAAAAATACTCTCAAAATTGTTAATTTAATAATATTAAAATTATTCTTCCAATTATTTCGGAATTTCGGTTCATTATTTCCGGATATCGAAACAACAAACGGATAATTTTGTAGTGTTTCCCTCGCCGAGCACTACGTCCTACATAAATTTAGTTGTATTTGGAGAACGTTACACGGAATCGAAATTATTAAATTATTAAATAAATAAATTTTTTTTAACCTAATATCTTCTCCACCTCATTCCTTGCTGTCAAGAGAAGCGGGAGTTGCGGTGGTGTGCTGTAGAGTGGAGAAAAGGTTTGCGGTGGTGTGCTGTCGAGTGGAGAAAAGGATGGCTTTGAAATAAACTTTTCACCCTTTTATAAAAACCACACTCTGCCACACCCTCGCACATTCTCTCTGTATCACTCTCTTCCCTCGGCCAAACTCACCAACAGAGAAAAAAAAATTAAAATAAAATAAAATAAAAGAGAAAGAAAAGGAAAAATCAAACCGAATCGAGGATTCGAACCAAATATTCGATATCAAGCCGAGGCAAGTAATACTGCTATTTTCGTTCATTTCGTTATTTTATTTATTTACATTTGTTTCGTTATTTAATTTAAATTTGTGTACCTAAATTATCTTGTAAAAAATGCTTGGTTCATATTTTGGACCATTAACTGATATTGAGAACTCAGCCGGGTCAATTTTGATATATATAAATATTATTACGTTTGTTTATTTTTGGTTTTTAAAAAAAAATAAAAAGAAAAAAAATAGAGAAAAAAAAAATACACACGATTGAACTTAGGCAAAAAAAATAAATTGGTATGCAAAAATACTGTTTATTCACCCCATGCGAAAATACTGATTTTATAAAAATAATAATAATAATAATAATAATAATAACAAAATTTGCATGGGATTTGAAATTGTATGTGAATTCATTCATGTGAACCCAGACAAAAGATGTGTTGAGTGCAGCATGGCCATTCATGTGAACCCAAACAAAAGATTGGATTTGAAAGTGAATGCAAAATAAAAAGACTGGGCTGGCCCATCCCAGAAAAAAAAAAAAAGAACTGGGCCTAGCCCAGTCCAGGAGAAAATAAAATAAAAATATAAAATAAAATAAAAGAGTAGTGGGCTTGGAATTGGTTTGGGCCAGAAAAAAAAATAGAAAAAAAATAATAAAAATACTGGGCCGCCCAGCCCAGCCCAGTAAAAGAAAAAGAAAAAGAAAATAAAAATGAGTGGGCTTGGACCTGAGCTGGACAGAAAAGAAAAGGAAAATAAAATTAAAATAAAAATATGAAAAAGTGAAAATTTAGTAGGCTTGGGCTTGATGGATTAAAAAAAAAATTGAGAGAATTGAATTGGACTTGCCTTGGATTTATTGGACATAATTGATAAATTAATAATAATAATAAATTAGATTTTAATTAAAAGATAAATACATATTAATATATATAATTGAGCCTAGAAATGTAATAAATGCATACATTGAGTTATTAATTGACACTGAGAATGAAACCAGATTATTGTAATATTTTTGATGATATGCATTGTGGTACAATTGTGCACTAAAATCTATCATGCTACAAGTCATGTGCCTTGATATTACAAATCATGTGTACTAATATATCATGTGTTAATTTATCATGCTACAAGTCATGTATTTTACATGTCACGAGTTTTGATATTACAAGTCATGTGTTTTACATGCCACGTGCTTTGATATTACAAGTCATGTGTTTTAATATTATAGATCATGTGTTATGATACTACATGTCATGTACAGTCATGAAAATGCAAGCATGTTATCATGAATTGAAAAACAATTAAAGAAGAATTATAAAATTTTCATGTGCATAATTCATTATGAACACGGGGATGGGAGAAACTATATGATGGATAAGAGCCTTGCCGTATAAGGATTGATTGTATTGTTAGGGCCGGGATTCTATTACTGCAGCGGCCTGGGTGATTACTGGATCACCAATTGATATCTACCCAGAGTGGTAAGTCCGTCACTGTAATACAGTACGAAACGTGATTGAGTGCCTAGCGGCATGTCATGGTTCAGCGCCATGAATATTGGGGCCGGGTCCCGGGTATGCACGGGCACTTATACGATAATGGAGAATAGCGCTATCTTATCCATTAATACAGTTTTAAATTTTAAATTGGACGATGACTGAGACCAATAGAATATATGATTAAATAGATAGAGTAGTTATTGTCATATTCATTTATTTATGCATTTATTTATACTTGACTTCATGTTAATTTATATGTTGCATTCATGTTACTTTATATGCACACAAACAACACTGGCATAAACATGCTCATGCACACTGATATTCCTGTACTATGATAGTACACAATTCCTATTTTAAATGTATTACTTGCCGGGTTTAATCCCCTGGGTTTTGAACCCAGATTTAAAACGTGAAGAAGGGGATCCAGCCCCAGTTGAAGATCCGTACTTCGTTGGACAGATCGAGTGACAATAGGCTAGCGAAGTACCCCTGGAGAACTTTTGTATATCTTGTTTATATTTCCTTTTGTCTGGGCACTGCTTTTCTCTTCGACTCTTTTGTGTTCATATTTAAAGCAGTGTGCCGTTTTATGTAATGAACTCTTTGTATAAATGAAATCATTTCAGTTTCAGACATGTTATTTATTCATCTGATTGTGTCAGTAGTTACGGTTATTCCAAGATCCTGTGACTGTTGGGTTGTCTAGTGCAAGTAATAAGTAACGTCCTCCGTTTTGGGAAGCAGCTGAAAAACGGGGGCGTTACAACTCCGTTCAGAAATGTCGACTTCACGTCCAGTTGATAAATTGACCATTTATTCTATATAGTTAAAGATATAATCAATTTTATAGTTTCAGGGGAAGTAGAAGGAGAACAATCCTCATCATAATAAATTTCGGCCTTTGTTTATAGCCCTTAGCAACAAATTTGGCCTTATACCTCTCAACTTCTCCCTTTGCATTCTTTTTTTCTTTAAAGACCTAGTTTACTCCAATTGCCACCTTGCCTTTAGATGTGATGTAAGTTTTCAGATATTATTCTTCTCAATTGTCTTGATCTCTTTATTTATAGCTACTCTCCATCTTTGATCATGAATAGCCTCTTCAAAGTTTATAGGCTCACAATTAGCAAATAAGTAAAATAAAGTCAAATCATTCAGATTTTTAGTTACCTCATACAATTCGTTTAAGGTTTTGAATTTTTTAGTTTTTGGACTCGAGGATGGTGTGGATATGGAAGAAGTTATTGACGGTGATATGGGTGGTGATGAATGGAATGTGTGTTGAAATATCTTTTACAATCTCCATGTCTTTATTAATAAGCATAATTGAGTTGCAACAAATTTCTCAATTATTCTAGTTCCATACTTTTTTCTCATTGAGTTGTACATCTTTGCTTACAATAAACTTCTTGTTGCATGAATCGTATAGCTTGTAATCTTTAATTTTTTTAATCATAGCCGATAACATATATAAGGTACTCCTGTTATCGAGTTTGATTCTCTTCTGTTCTGGGAAATGAATACAGACGATACTATTGAGCACCTTGAAGTGACTCATATTAGGCGTGTAGCCTGTCCAAGCTTCTTAAGAAGTGATATTATAGAGGATTTGAGTTGGCTTTCCGTTAAACATACAAGTGATATAAGCAACTGCTTGAATCTAAAAATCTTCGATACTTTCTTTACTATTCAACATACTTTGACCATGTTCAGAATAGTTCGATCCTTTCTCTTGGCAACCCATTTTGCTGTGCTGATATATGGGGACATAAGAAAATATCGAATGCCATGCTCTTCACATTAGACTTCGAACTCCTTTAAAGTGAACTTTCCACCTCGATATGACATTATAATTTTGAGAAAACAACCACCTTCTGTTTCAATAAAAGCTTTGAAACCTTTAGCTTTATAAATACTTTAAATTTATTCTTTAGAAAACACACCCAAGTTTTGCAAGAGAAATCATTCGTAAAAGTAAGAAAATTCTTACTCTTACTAAGTGAGATAGGAGTAATCAGTCTATAAATATCTACGTGCACAAGTTGTAGAGGTTTCGCTATATGAAATGAAGCTTCTTCAGGAAATGTGGCTTGGTGGTTCTTTCCAACAAGACATCTTTCGTGGAGTTGTTCTGATCAATAAACCAAAATTCTTTCACAATGTTCTCCTTTGTTAATGACTTGAGACCTCAAACTGAGATGCACAAACCTTAAGTATCACAGCCATAATGGATCATTAATGCAAGCCTTCAGACATTTTATATCTCCACTTTGAAGGTTCAAGCTGAACATCCGATTCTTCGATATTGGTACTTATATAATTAGTCAACTTTTTTATCTTTAAGAAAAAGCTACTAACTTTCAAAGTTGGCCCATATTCAAGATATTAGTTTTTATATTAGGCACATAGTACATATCAGAAATAAACTTATTTTTATAATTTTTAAGACAAATTAAAACTTTACCTCTTCCCAGAATTTTGGAGAAATTACCAAATATCACATGGCCACTTACAGTTTCGTCTATGTCTACGAACAAACTACCACGCATATGGTTGTTGATGTCAATACTGAGATACCATATATTCTTTTTGTCATCATCATCATCTTTGAGTGCCAACAAGAAAAATTCTCTTTATCTCTTTTTTCAGCATAATTTAACCTTTTCTCAAGTTGATTTTGAGTATTTACGAAACAACCAGCACAAAATGACCATGCTTCTTATAGTTGAAGTATTAAACTTGGGGTTCCAATCGATCGTCATCAAATCTTCCTCGTCCATGACCTCTTGTGAATCTTTGATTTTTGTTGTTCTTCTCTTCTGCATTATTGTCACCTTTTTTAGCATATATGTCTCGTTCTTCGCCTCGACCTCATCCTTGAGCTCCTCCACGGCCATGAGCATTATGGTCTTTTTTTGAATCTTCTTGGTTATCCTTTAAAGAAAGATTATTTTGGAAAACTTTCTCCGCCGATTCATACTTCCTACTGAATATTTTCTTGTGGGCACTCAAAAACTCCGAGAGTTCATCAATTTTCATTTTCTCTAAGTCTTTAGACTCCTCGATGATGCATACAATTAGTTAAACTTCAAAGAAAGTGATTGAAATATCCTCTTCACAATACAAACTTCTTCAATTTTCTCGACATTTCATCTAAGTTGATTCACCATGGTCACGACTCGAGTGTAGTCTGAACCGAATTCACCTTCCTTCATCTTAAAACCTTCAAATTCCGTTGGAAGTATTTAGAGTCGGATCATGTTTACCTTCACCACTCTCTTATAACAGTTTTGAAATATCTCTCATATTTACTTCGAAGTCCTTGCCTTTTAACATCTTCTCAAATGCCGATTGTTCGACTCCTTGATAGATAAAGTAAAGAGTTTTACTATTTTAATTTATAGACTCTCTAAGTGAGTCTATTTATGTCATTGACAGGGCTTTTTCTCTCGATAGTTCTTATAGCCTTTCACCATAATATCTCAATAGTCTATTATTCCCAACAATGCCTTCATTTAGATACATCAATTTTCATAATTTTTTTATGATGAGTGGAGGATCGATGTAGAAGATTATTCAATTGGTATTCATCTTTTTCTAGTACCGATACCAATTTAATAATAATAGGTCAAGATAAAAATGTACAAGTAGAGAAATATGAAGAGAACTAGATACACCACAAATCATCTATATGTAATAGTAACAACTAACTCTTAATCTCTCTAATTAATTCAGATCCATGCTCTATCATACCCTTTAGAGTTATAAAAAGCATGCGATATACCTAATTCGAGATTATTATCCTAAAATACATTTGAAAATAGAGAATACTCTATTTTTGGAGCTGCCAGCACAGAAATTTTCCTACGGTGACAGTGTAGGTACATTTTCCTCAAATTTAGTTGGGACAGTTGAGTTGCATGCTAAAGCTGAACATGGTTTAGTTCTGTGAAGAAGAACAAATTAAATAGCAAAGGTATAATTTGAACCTTATACCTATGAAGCTAAATTGAACTTTTTGCAAACAGCTTGATACGAAGAGAAAGATAAGAGAAGAATGGAGAGGGAAACCCAATTAGAAGAGGAAGAGAGGAGGAAAAGTAAATGGAGGAGTAAAGTAAAGTAACTCAGTAATATAACGGGAAATTCGAGCTAAAAATATGACTGGGAAACTAAACTGAGGTAACTTCAAGGATTTGGGGACTATGTTTTAGGTTGATTTCGATCCACTAAAAGCTTTTTGTTGCCAGATTGATGATTTGAGACATGTTAGTCACTCGGCATGTCCATACTATTAAGAAAGACTCACGGGATAAAAATTAACCAAATTCGTAAAGTGTGCAGATAATACGTGCATCATATGTGTATTGAACGAGGTCCATACTGTGATTAGTAAAATTTATTCTCTAAAATATGTTTGTTTTAGATAGTAGATTTCAATGCCTCATGGATTTGGGAGTTTCTAGAGGAGCACACCATTTTTTCTAGTGAGCCCACTTAATAACGGGAGCCCGAGCTGAAACTACACCACAAAGCGGGCTCACTAGGAAAATTGGTGTGCTCCTCTAGAAACTCCCGTGGATTTCAGGATTTTTAGTGGATTCAAAATAAAATTGATCGGACGCTTTTGTAAGAATCAAATTGTTTATGCTCTCATTATATAATTCATTGAATATGTTTTGGAAAATGATACATAAGAATCTTTCATAATTCTACTGTCCACCTCTTTAATATTATCCCCAAATTGTACATTGAACTATATCCTATTTGAATCTAGATCCAATTTGAATCTAGATCCAAACCCGAACTTTTTCCGCATTGAGGGAGCAATGAGAGAGTTGTGATGCTTAGACTTAGAAGTTAGGGTTTTTTATTTCCTTTCCAATTCTGTGAAAGTTTGATTAGATTAGATAAGGAAGAGTTTTGTCATATTAAAATAATTATTAATTAAATAGATAAAATAAAATATTCAAATTTGCATTTATTAGGAGCAAAATTACTTGATTTTAGAGAAACTTATAAATATAAGAGTATAAAGTAAATAAGTTGACAATTCTTGTAAGTTATCTGAGTTATAGTCCATTTTACTATCTACAATATTTTTTCAAAATATCTTCTTGCATTATGATCTCGATCCTTTAGAGTTTACTTGTATCCAATTTTTTAGGTTTTAGTTTTGATTTTGTCTTCCATCAATTAAATACAAAATTAATGATTTTCGATTAATAGAATATCTCTTATCCACTTGATGATATAAAAAATAAACTCCATAATCTATGAAATTTAACCTTAAAAAATATATGAAGGTTGAACATTATCACAAAAAAATTGAAGCATTTTTTTACTACTACCTCTAATAACTTACCTAAACTAACATCTTTTATATAGTAATATATATATATGAGAAAACGAGAAATTCATTGGCGGTGAAACGAGTTCCTTCACCGCCGCTTAAATAGCCCAATAAAAATATTACACGTGGCGTCACTCAAAGGGTGCTTAAGAGAGTTCTTTTATTTGTTATCTTGAGTGGCGCCACGTATAATAATTTTATTGGATCACCTAAGCGGCACTAAAGAAACCCCCTTCACTGTCGGTGAATTTCCCGTTCTATATATATATATATATATATATATATATATATATATATAGAGAGAGAGAGAGAGAGAGAGAGAGATGAAAATGAGCTGACAGCTCACGCGAGTTATTTGAAGGTCATTTTCACTATCTCCAATAACCTTTTTAAAAAAAAAAAATCTTTTCGATTATGATCTCGACCTCTTAGAATTCACTCATATCCAATTTCGTGGCTTTTAGTTTTGATTTGGTCCTCATCCAAGTTAACACAAATTAACGGTTTACAATGAATAAAACATTTTGTATGCACTTGATGAAAGAATAAATGAACTTTAAAAATTTTAAAATTTAATTCAAACGAAGTTAAGGAGGTAGAGATAGTAATTGTTAAAAAAATTGAAGAAAAATCATTGGATCATTATAGTTTTGTTGCTAACTCACGTAACTTTTCCTAAGCTGGCGGCTCACCTACAGTAAATATATATATATATATATATATATATATATATATATATATATATATATATATATATATATATATATATATATATATATATATATATATATATATATATATATATATATATATATATTACTGTGTATTAGTCGTGAACTAAGGTAAGTTACATAAGTTAGCGGTGAAAAAGACACCATCCAATTATTTTTTCAAATTTTTTAAGATTATAATATCTAACTTATTAAGTTCTTTAGAATCAAATTTTATGGATTTTGAAGTTTATTTGACATTCCATTAAATGGATACAAGAAGTTGTATTCATCGAAAACCATTAATTTTGTGTTCGATTGATGGAATACCAAATCAAAACTAAAACACAAGAAAATTGAGTATGAACTTTTCTGTGATTTTGCTTAGATTCTACTTTTGACTTTACTTTTGATTTGATTTTCCATCAAGTTGATACAAAATTAACAGTTTTCAGTAAATACAATATTTTGTATCTACTTGATGAAAAGTAAATAAACTTAAAAATACATGAAATTTGATTCTAACAAAACTAAGTAGATATAGATAATGAATCTAAAAAAGTTTGAAAAAAATAAGTGAATCATTACTTTTTCACCGCTGACTCGTGTAACTTTCCTAAACTGTCAACTCTTGTACTGTAATCATTTATATATATATATATATATATATATATATATATATATATATATATAGAAAACGGAAAATTCACTGACAGTGACGGGAGCTCCTTCACCGGTGCTTAGGTGACCCAATAAAATAATTACACGTAGCGTCGCTTAAGGTAATAAATATAAGATGAAAGTAGTTATGAGGGGTGAGAAAAGATTTGATTTATATTTGTTATCATGAGTGACACCACGTGTAATTATTTTATTGGGTCACCTAAGCGCTAGTGAAGGAACTCGCTTCACCACAAGTGAATTTCCCGTTTTCTCATATATATGAGAATATAAAAATTAGCTGACATATCAAATAAGTTACCTGAGTTGATAGATAACTTGAAAATTTGAAAAAAAAAGTTAATGAGACTATTATTTTTTGCTGACAGCTAATGTAATTTTTTACGCTAACGGCTAATTTACAGTAATCTCATATATATAATTATATATATATATATATATATATATATATATATATATATATATATATATATATATATATATATATATAAGATTTTATATCGAGATAGTAGTATGAAACAAAGGTTATTCCAATTTGATCTTATGTGTTAGGAGTACATTTCAGTATCACAAACCATTTTTCTTCCACACCAGAAGTCTCTTTATGATATTTACGTTACGAAAGAAAAAGTACGAAAATGAAAAAAAAAAATGAAACTTTGGGATTACTAAATCACAGACGAGATAAATATAGAAAGCAACAGAACCATCATAGTATATATGTGTGTGTGTGTGTGTTAATTACAGTCAGACCCCCTGTAGTATGGGGGTCTGTCACTTAACCCCCTGAAATTTGAAACTCTCAAAAAACTCGCTGGACATCTTAACAGCGTCAGCGTTTGGGGCACGTGATGTGCACGTGTTATAAAAAGTCTAAAATGCCCTAAAACTATGACTCCTCCCTCTTCATCCTTCCCCTAATAATCTCTCTCTTTGGTCGGGAAGCAGCAGCAGTTCCTCTTCTCTCGCTCTCGCAGGCAAAAAAGCAGCGGATGCAAGCAGCGGCAGCAACAAGTTTCAGCAGCAGCAGCTTGCAGAGCTACTGCAAGCTGCTGCTGTGCACAGTTGCAGCTGCTACTAAGAGAGAGAAGGGGAGGGGGAGAGAGGGAGGGGGAGAGAGGGACATGAGAGAGAGGGGGGGAGGGAAGTGGAGGGGGAGAGAGAGGGAGGGGGGAGAGAGAGACATGAGAGAGAGAGAGGGGGGGAGGGAAGTGGAGGGGGGAGAGAGAGAGACGAGAGAGAGAGAGAGAGAGAGAGAGAGAGAGAGGGGAGGGGGAGAGAGGGAGGAGGAGAGAGAGAGAGAGAGAGAGAGAGAGAGAGAGAGAGAGAGAGGTGTGCTGGCTTAAAGAATGGGATGAGTAAAATATGTATTAGATAAAAGAAGTGTAGTTTAGTATAAAAAGGAGTGATAATAACTAACTGCTCACTAACAGGTATAACGGTCTAGAATATTTTTTGAGAGTTTCAAACTTTAGAGATGTTAAGTGACAGACTCCCATACTACAGGGGATCTGACTGTAATTAACTATATATATATATATATATATATATATATATATATATATATATATATATATATATATATATATATATATATATATATAAAGGTGGATTAACTCCCACTGTATTTCGTTAAAAAGATATAATAAAAATATTCTACATAATATGAAAACAAAAATTAAATAGAAAACACAAATACTACCTCTGCATGCTGGATACAAAATATAGATGGAAGTACACAATATATAAAATAATACATCGTACTTATTTAGTGTGTGGTGTCTAAGTAAGTGTACATGACTTACCAACTCAAGCCTCATTGGAAAAGTCATGTATAATTAGGCTAGCTCGATATGGCCCGTGCCAAGGCCCATGTCTCGGGTAGGCCATGCCATGTGCGACCCAACGTTGATTTGGCGAATAGGCCGGCCCAACATGGCTCGGTTGCCTTGAGTGCTGAGCTAGGCAAGACCGTTGTTGAGCTGGACTGACTAGCGACAATTAATTATTTCTTTTTTTATTATAGTTAAAAAATATTTAAAAATTAAGAATCACCTTAAAATTTTGGTTATTCAACATTAAAAATTATTAACAAGTTATAAAAATTATAGAAAATTTCTTTAAAGTTGATCAATATTCCACTTTATGTGGGGCATACTTTCTCTTTGACTTCCTAGTGGGACTGCACGCGACGACTCTCATTTTTTTTTTACAAGACCTTCGTCATTGACGACCGCCTGGCCTCCTGCTATCGATCGAGGAAAGATGAGATCGCTGGGCATCCCCCCTCCCGTTTTCCTTCGTGGCGGGGCTTCGACAACTCAACTATCTTCTAAAAGCCGTCATTTATGTAGTACTGTCCCCTCACAGCTCAGCCCATTACCTTTTATTCCTGGCTCAGGCTAGTTTACTGCTCAAGGAAACTCGAGATGATTTTCGGAACCAGTTATTCTCCCTTAGATGACAAGAAGGAGGATGATTGGCTTCGCAACTCTTCCTTTCCTTTGGATGATTGGCTATGCAACTGTCCCTTCTTCACTGACGATCCCTTCTTTCATCGGAGTCAGGTCTTCCAATACCCGAAACAGCAAATGCGGAAGCGCAGCTGACGTACTGAAATAGGAGTTGGTTCACTTGCCCTTGATTGAGCCGATCAGTATGTCGTTGACCGTCATGAGGTATTGCGAAGGGGGAAGACCAATAGCTCTTTCTTCAGCACTCGTGGGAGACATTTCGTCCTGACGGGGGTTATCTTGAATAGGCCGGACCCGTAAAGAGGCAACCTGATCCCAGGTCTCTAGTCTATCAAACTGTTCACTAGCTCGATACAGATCGGACGGAAATGGAACACCAGGTGTACAAGCAGTCCCCGGCTTATTGGCCTACTATTGGCCAAAGCACCTGAGGCAGTAGTCGACGGCAGTTTCAGTCGATCCAGCCGCAAGGGAAAAACCCACGGGCGTCAAATGACGGGCTTCCTACGGGGAAAGGCGGGAGTAAGGCTAGAGGCAAATTGAGGGCCTAGGCGTAAACGTGAAATAGGCGCCCGGAGGAAGGACTGTCGATGGGTGCCTTCCTCTTGACGTCGCTTATGAGCTGGCTTACGGAACCCGTGGCATCCCGTCAGTTGTAGCTGAATGTTGGCTATATCCTCTCGTTCCAAACCAGACTACAAAGCCTCGACCGAAACACAGGCTGAGCTTCCTACCGGGCACCTTCGTTCCGATCAATTCCCCGTTTCGCAAAGTGATGGGCGGGACGGGACTGTCCTAGTGGTGTGGAGACACGTTCTGTAGACGGCCCATGTCGGTGTCTGGCAAGTCGTTTGGCCATCCGTTCCGAAGCACGCAACGCGACGGAAGGCAGACGAGTGGGTGAATTTCGTAGCAGCCTCGTTGTGCCTGGGGATGAGAAAAAAGGAAAAATGGGGGATGAGGGGGGCCGACGATCTCAGGTGCCTTTTCATAGACGCTTTGGTGGCCGGGATGGAGAGAAAGACGACATAGCATTGTCGGAAAGCCTGCCCTTTCAATATCGACGATGTTGGGGTTCGGCTTTCGCCTCTGGGAAACCATCAATGCGTCGGCATACGTTTACAGATGGAGACACCACCGGTTGTTTAGGCGGTATGGACATCTCTTTAGCAATTTACACATTGATCGGTATGGTTCGGGTGAGTCCATCATTTTGACATCATGATTGGAAGATTCCTAGTTCAGACAGGACCAGGGATGAGGGGATTTCCCTGTAGCGAGGGTTTTTCCGGAAAGCGCCGTCTGTTCAAGACATACACCGACCTCGCTTTCCGCAGTGGGCAGTTTCTAATCATCAGCTGGGCATTGGTTTACTAAATCCTCTGCTACTGTCGCTTCGTCCTCGTGTTCGTAGTCTGCAGCTTATGCAAAAGGCTTTATGAAACTAGAATCGGGATCTTTCTCATTGCCCGTATCGTTTTTCAAATTCGTAAAATTACTAAAAGTTTAAAATTAGCAAATAAGGCAAAATTGGTTCAATTTTCACCAAACTATAGTGACGATCAAATCAAATAAAAAAAAAAAAAACAAATTTTATTGAATTCAAATTCTACAGCATAATACAATTTGACTCTATAAAAACTAATTAGAATATCATAAGAAACCTGCATAAAGAAAAGATAATTCTCATCGTTACTCTCAATTTGTTCTCCATATTAATTCTTAGAGTGTTATAAGTCTTACCTGACATATGCAGATAAAAAAATTGAAATTACTAAATTATTTTAACGTCTCCATCTATATACTAAAGTTGTCTCCATCTATATACTAAAGTTTTCAATCATCAATTATTATCTGGGGAGTTTTCCATATTGAAGATATTCATTTAACCTTGATTTCTATTATTCTCATCAAACCAGTCTTTCAGACAGACATATATCTCTAACGTGCTTGTTTCTATTGAAATTCTCCACTCTGTCAATATTCATTCATCCACTCTAAAAGTAGATTTCAATGCTACTATAGACACTAATGCTGTTAATATATAATATGTTATGATAGAAAATACATGATAAGTTTTTTCTATGATTTCTACCACTTTCAAAATTTTAAAATTCTCTTATTTTTCATAGAGCTCCAGCATGATCAGTAAAATACTGAAGCTCATAAAATGTTGTGTGAGGGACTTTTGCTTTTTAATGCTAAAAATAAATCAGAAAAAATTTATTTTTTTATGTTTGTACTCTAAATGAAACAGTTAAGATACTAAGATGGGGGATTTTATTTTGTATAAATATTCATATAGAGTAAATAATATCTAGACATGTACTAACGTAAGATCCTAAAATTAAAACATCACTATCATAATTCATATTTTTATAAAATTCTTGAATTAAAATTCAAAACATGATAACTTAGAACGATGATCCGTAATAGTTCATAGTATGAAAAAAAAGGAAAATTTTAAAAATATTTGTTAAATTTAATTTCTATAGGAGCAACAATATTTTGAAAATTTTATTTTCTCTAGATTATGAAAATACTCTACTGATTTACATTAAATGGTAAAGTACATGTGTAGTGAATCAAAGGTTCAACAAAGCATTTATGTTGTATTTTTAAAATAGATAAAAAAAAAATAAATACATTTTATAAGTTCCCACATATTTGTAATTCCATGTTAATAAATAGTTGAATTACAGTTTTGTATGGAAGGTACTGCTTAAAATATGATATATTGAGTTCCAAGGAGTACAACATTTTAAGGTAAAACCCTAGGTTTCATGCTCATGCTAATACAGAACAAAGTTTCTTAAATATTTACTTCCTTGAACGGCTAAATCTCATTAAAAAATATAGTATTTCTAAGTTTTATAATAGAATCGTTAACTACTTTTAATCAATATTGCACATACAAGTAAACACAACAAACATAAAATAATTTTTCATCCAAAATTAATATTTTATAATTTTTCAAATACTTAATTACTGTAGCATTTTCATAAACATTATTAAAAGAAATCCACATTTGTTTCTTTAAATACTGAACGTAGTAAAAACAATTATAATAGATTGGCTAAGATTTGAAACAGCAAGCAGAAACTTAAATTTTCTAACATCAATAATTCTTTTTTGCATAGTCTATTTATCAACAATATAATAAGCAGTAACACAAAAACAATGATTAACATTTAAATCTTTCCAACAATCATAGTAAAAGAGAGAGAGTAGCAATTAAAGTTTACTTCCATTCTTCAAAAGTCTTATTAATATCATATTTACATTTGCTTCTGGAAACTTTTTGCATTTAGAATTATGCTTTGTTTTATGTGGGTCTCCGTTCATAGTAAAAGGTTGTTCAGTTTGAATGATATATGAAACTAAATTATCTCTACCAATGATATGATTATATATAGATGTTCCTAAGTTGCAATTATAACTACTAATATGAGCATGTTGTGGTTGACTAGAGAGGTATGTTTTTTTCCAGAAACTTTAAAAGACATCGAAATATTCCAACAAGCAAATAGCTATGTATCTCAAAGAACTCCTGAACTATTTATTCTTTTACCCTACATCAGGTACCTAACGTACTACTGCATCAAATTCCAAAAGCCACCTGCATGCTATTATGCATACTATTATGTAGACGATAGATTTCTATATCTAGATGATCATGAGTACTTGGTCCTTCACCTCGCCCTCTGCAATCTTAATACACTTGTACCACTTCGCGCACAGTATGTAGACGAGCAAATCCGCTGCCGTCAATCCAGCAAGCAGGAAGTAGAACCTATCCAGATGACCAAAGTTGAGGTTCCCAGGGATCCATCCTGGACTCCTCTCCCCAGCCGTGAACTGCATAACAATAGTAACCAGCATGATACTGACATAGTTCCCAAGAGAGATTGAAGCCATACAAAGTGAACTCCCAAAGCTTTTAATCCCATCCGGTGCTTGCCCATTGAAAAACTCCAACTGGCCGACGTACATGAATACTTCGGATGCTCCAATCAGTGCGTACTGTGGAATTTGCCATAAGATGGAGAGAGAACTAGGCTCATGTGGGACTGATACTCTTTTAAGCCGCTCAACTTCAACAATTCCTGCAGCAGTCATTGCGAGTGCACCAATGACAAGACCTACGCCCATGCGTTGGAGCTCAGTGATGCCACGGGGGTTGGAGGTGAAGCGGCTAAGGAAGGGGACAAGGATGTTACGGTAGATGACGATGAAGGAGAGGACAGAGAGGATGTCAAAGAGGGACATGCTTGCTGGGGGTATGTGGAAGGACCCAATATTACTGTCCATTGTGGCGCCTTGCTCGACGAAGAGAGAAGCCATTTGGGTGAAGACTACTGAGTAGATAATGGTGCAGAGCCAGATAGGAATCATCTTTAGGACGCATTTTACTTCTTCCACTTGGGTCACTGTGCAGAGACGCCATGTACTGATGCTCCGATTTTGTTGGGTTCTGTAGTCATCATCGGTGAGCGTTGCAGCCTTGTCCAGGAACCTAGGAATCACAAACTCATAAATATCAGAACCACTGCGGTAAAATGAACTAGAATTTGTATTTTATTTCTTGCTCAATAACTTGTCTGCAGCAATACACGAGTTGCCATGCTGAAATGAATTGTTGTATAAAAAGGGGGGAAACAAAAAATAGGCGCATTAATCTTACTTGTTCTGTTCATGGAATTTGTGAATCCAGAGGTACAGTTCAATCACTGTGAATGGAACTACTAATTTGTGTGTGAAACATGGATCTACCACTCTTTTGTGTTGTGCAGACATAGGGTTAATACTCTAGCAGAACCTCTACTGTTCAAACAGGTGGACTCCTCTAACATTTCTGATGGACTATTGACAAGTTATTGCTAGTGAACTTCTGACTTCTTTCAAAAAAGATAGCACACTTACCGGTTGCAAGTGGGTCTGTATTGCCCGATTCCGACCAGGACCCTACCCCAGGCATATATGGGATGGGTACAAACCCAATATAGTCTTTGGGTCAGCCACATTATATAAAAATTAACTCGAGAGCAACACAAAATTAAGATAATCAAGTTCCATTCAGATTGTTTTGCTTTCAACCAGCCCCACCTCATCTATCAATAAATTAAAAAGAGCTATCATAAGAAGAAAAATCTCTTGATTTCTTCTCACTTGATTTTTCAAGTTTATCTCTGCTATTTCCTCAATTATTTCAATCTTGCCTCTACACCAAGTTAAACCTACAAATTCCGAGAACAAAATCTCCCTTTCATCTCTTCACTATGGCCAAATCCTAAAAGGATGAAGACAATGAAAGTGTTGTGTAACACCCACTCAACTTGTGAGTTTTAATTTATTGAAAATTGAATTTCTAATGTTGTAAAAAGGATTTTTACAAGAAAAGCTTTAAAAGAAATTGAGAACACTTAGATTAATTAATCCAAACAAATAGTGGAGACCAAGAATTGAACCCATGACCAAATAAAACTTAACCCACATTTAAACTAACTAAGCTAGTCATCTAGTTGTTAGATGAACTTATGTTCCACTTCCATAACAGCCATCAAGGATTCTACGTTCGCAAAGGATATGAGGTAGCTCTCTCTCTCTCTCTCTCACACACTCTCTCTCTCTCTCTCTCTCTGAGTGTGTGTGGTGGATTGAGGCATTTCCCTTGAATTTGTGACATTGTTTCAAGTCATATGTGCCATGCCATCTTTCATTAGTGCCTTATGGTGATAACTGATATGTATGTTTCACTAAGTTGATGGAATGGAACTATTAAGTATGTTAATACCACACACACAGTTTCGAAGAACATTATGGTTGTCCATCATCTACTACTTTATCATTGTTGCTGGAAACAAGGTTAATGACTTGTAGTATCTTTATTTCCAACGCAACCGAGACCTAAACCTTTCAAATATATCTAGATGGATAATAAACAATGCTCACTAGAGAAGATTATTTTTTCTAAAGAAAAAGGGAGTAAAGAATATAAATAAAAAGGATACTAAATTGAAGGGAATACAGTCATTATAAGAGAATTACTTACTTGCAGGACACTTTCTACTTTCTTTTCTTTTTCCAAAATGTGATTGTGCACCTTTTGTGTGTGTGTGTGTGTGTGTGCCACACACGAGTGCACGTGTGGCAGTGGTGGTTTTGTGGTGGGAGGGTGGGGACTGGGGAGGTGGGTTGATTATAAGCATGATTATACGTAGAAGTACACACAAGAGACTGAAAACAAATCTGTTTGAATAGAAGAATAAAATGATGGTTAGAGTAAGATTTCCTTATAAAATCAGTAACTCAATTGTTGGTGGAGACTCTTGATTGTGATGGGAAACATCACATGCTCAAGTGAGCTTCTTGCATGTTCTTGGAGCTTTCAGCCCCTATTGAGGGAGAGGATGGGACTTAATCTTATTGTTCAAAAGTAGTCCTTTGCCTAATTGAGAACAAAATGACTTTTGTTCCTTGGTAAGAGAACTCAGAGTCCAACCATATATGACTGACTATAAGCAAGAGAGACACTTTTAACAGACACTTTTAACATCGATATTACAGAGCGTTTTAAACATCTAAAAATTCATACAACTTAGGGCATTCCACAATGACAAACCATGGTATTGAATAATTGGTAAATTCTGGTTTAAAGAAAAAAGAAAAAACTGTAGAAGATTACCTGAACTCACTGCTGTGAAGGATTTTCCTACTTCCTGTAATTGCTGACTCCTCCCCTTCCAATTCGTACAACATTTCCCCTTTTGCAGGCACCGTAACACCCCACTTACGGATTGAAGCAACCAATACTTGAGCAATTCGAGTCAAAGGGTTTCCAGAGGGCTTGAAATGTCTGTACCCAGGTGTTCCCAGTAAGAAGAGTAGAAGAGCGAGAGCAGCTGATCCTGTTGATGACCAGAACCCCATAATCCACTTCCCCGAGTCCTCATAGTACACCAAGAGAGTGTTGGATAAGACAGAACCAGCATTGAGAGCAAAGTAGAAGTAGCTAAAGAATGCTGTCTTGGAATGCCTTTCAACAGGGTCATTCTCATCAAACTGGTCAGATCCAAACGTCGCGACAGTGGGCTGGTACCCTCCATTACCAAAGGCAATGAGGTAGATCGATAGATAAAAGATCCCAGTGCCAAGGGCAGATACTGGGTTGCAATCTAGTTTTCCATCTCCGCATCCTGCTGGTTTCACCAATAAGAACCATGATGACAGTGATAGAAGTGCCAATCCCTGCCCAGATTGTGACAAAAGAGTGTTGGCAAGATCAAGGAAGAATCTAATATCATGGACAGGCCACTCTATAGACGAGATTCAATTTTAGAAAACTAGACTTATATAACAAGTTAAATAATTTTCTCCAGAGATGGACATACATATTTGAGAGATGCTTATAACCACAGCAATCGCACATTCTTATTTGGACTAGAGGTTTATGTTCATGATGGTATATCCGTCCAAGCCAAGTTCCTCTACTAACCACGTGACCAGACAAATATATAAAATCTCTCTTAATATTTTTTCCTTTTAGAAAGTTCATAGTAAGTGAGAAAAGTTAGTTTTTTAAGATAATGAAACTCAAATGCAGGTCACTATGTCTTGTCAATCTGTTTGTTGTTGAAAATGAACTTAATCCTCAACCTTCCAAAGCAAACAAATCTCTTAAATATTCAAGTTTTAACTTCATGAGTATACAGGATTTTATACTTTTGGTTAAACAATGAGTAAAAGGGCCCCTTGTTTTTCATTAATAAGAGTTCAAATAAACAACTCGGAAATAAATACAGGGCCAAAAGAAACAAAAAAAAAAAAAAACCAAATATCATTTCAAACTGAATCGCTATCCGGTTTTCGAGTAGAAAAATCATTTCAACTTTCAGAAAAGAGTATCATATCTATAAACAATAGAATCCAAATACACACAGTCACAAAAACCTAACATGTATATTTTTGGTGATATTTGATTTGTAATAGTTGCAATATTTAGTTTTGTATGATGCTTTTGGGTTCAGTCCTTTTGCAGCTGGAGCTTTTCGTTAGATGTGTAAACAAAGTTTTACTTTCATCCCTATATCCGATTGTTAACAGGTGGGTTTTCCTGTTTTTACTTTCTAAAAAGAAAAATAAGTTGCAATATACATACCACCAGATATATAATTTGAAAGATGGAGCAAGTCAGGTAGCGCCCCAAGTAGGAATCACTCAAGAATGCCCCGATGAGAGAAAAGATGTAGACAGTTCCTGTCCACTTGCTGACATTGTTTGCTGCTTCAGCATTATCTTGCTGAAGAACCCTTGTAAAGAAGAGAACAAGGTTCACGCCAACTCCAAAGAACGCAAGAGTAGAAAGACCATAATTCACTGCATCAGTGATAATAATTAGGCACATTTAAAACTAAATAGGAGTACAAATTAGCACAAGTGGGTGACACATGTGCCATACATTAACTTGTTAAGTAGAAATGTGATAATGATCAAGGATCACAAGCCAAGATGTCAGCTTCAAGCCAGGCAACCCACATAGTTAGAGAAATTCTCTCCAAATAGGAGAGAGGATGGGAGTTACAGACCTGATTAATCTAACAATATTGAAAGGACATAAATGGGAAAAAAAATTAAAGCTAGAAGACTCAAACATTCTTAGACTGTCTAATTAGATTGATTTTTAATGTACAGGCCGCCAACTACACGTACCTCACACGGCATAACCCATCCCCCATAGGGAGGCCGAGAGTTCAAATCCTCCCATACTTGGTATAAGAAAGGGTTTTTAAATAAATTTTTAGACGTGCACCGAGATGCATACTCGCACAAGGGCTAAAAATCATGGCATATAAGGTTGCTAGGCCTGATTTGTGGCTCGTAAAGGCATACTCACAACATGTACATTGTTAGGTGGCCTTCTCCCCTCTTCTCATTTTTAGTCCCATATTGCTAAGAGAGGAGAATGAGAGAGGGGGAGAGGGCTATAAATTAAGCCCCCCCTCTCATCCTCTCCTCACACCAAAATACACCCAAATACCAAATACCCAAAATACTTTTGTATTTGTATTTGTATTCTCCACAAATAGTGAAATTTTGGATCCTTCTCCGGCCGTGGACGTAGGTCACATTGACCGAACCACGTAAGTTCTGTGCCTCTTGTCTTTTTTCAGTTATTTTCTTTACTGTCTTTGTTATATTGTAGTAGTGGCTATTAGTTCTTGTGGGGCCTGTTGCCCAACAAACTGGTATCAGAGCCAGATTTTTTTTTTTTTTGAAGTGCTTATTGTATGCTCTGTGGCTGCCACTAAACGTGGATCCTCCACATCAGAAAATAAGTACCTTCTGTTAGCGGGGCCCAGCGTCACTATTCTCTTGTGGGGCCCATTGAAGTGCTTATTGTATGCTCTGTGGCTGCCACTAAACGTGGATCCTCCACATCAGAAAATAAGTACCTTCTGTTAGCGGGGCCCAGCGACACTATTCATTTGTGGGGCCCATTGTCACTATTCACCTCTTGTGGGGCCCGCGTCACTATTCATCAAGTGTCATATTTCATAGCCATCATGACAGTAACAAAGATCTCAATTGAAAAGTTTGATCGGAGTGTCAACTTCGGTATGTGGCAACTCAAAATGGAAGCCATCCTTATACAGGATGGATGTGAGTTAGCACTTGAAGGAGAGGAGAATAAGGCACCGGAGATGACGACGAAAGAATTTGCAGATCTAAATAAAAGGGCTAGATCTGCTATTATTTTGAATCTCTCTAACGAGGTTTTGCAGGAAGTCGCCAATGAGAGGACAGCCAAAGGTATGTGGGATCGGTTGAAAACCATGTACATGAAGAAGACGGTGGAGAATCGACTTTATTTGAAACAAAAGTTGTATATGTTGAGGATGATAGAAGGTACATCTATACTCTCTCATCTTGATAAATTTGATTCCATTATTATGGATTTGGAGAATGTAGATGCTAAGATTGAAGATGAAGATCAAGCCATTTTATTGTTATGTTCCCTTCCCCAGTCCTTTAAACATTTTCGGGATACTATGATTTATGGGAAAGATTCAGTCTCATATGATAGTATTAAATCTGCATTAAAATCTAAAGAGCAGATTGATAGGGACATCACAGGGGAGACTAGTGGTAGTCAAGCAGAGGGATTATTTGTTCGTGGTAGATCTGAAAATAGAGACCCTAGTAGTAGCAAATCCAAAGGAAGATCAAAATCCAGACATTACAATTTGATTTGTAATTATTGTAAGAAAAATGGGCACATTAAGGCTAACTGCTATAAATTGAAAAATAAGGAGAAAAATGTACAAAATAGCAGTGTCACCGCTGAAACTAGTATAGCAGCAGATGAGAATGAAGGAACTATATTTGTAGCAACAGATAATAAAGTCAGGTCTAATAATGAGTGGATCTTAGATTCGGGTTGTTCTTACCACATGAGTCCCAGTAGGGAATGCTTCTCCACATATGAACCTGTGAATGGTGGAGTTGTTTTGATGGGCAACCATACTGCCTGTAAAGTTGTTGGTAGAGGTACAGTTCGAATCAAGATGTATGATGGTATTGTCCGAACACTCACTGATGTTAGACATGTTCCAGATTTGAAGAAAAATCTCATCTCTTTAGGCACTCTCGATGTTCTTGGGTGTAGATATTCAGCTGAAGGTGGAGTTTTAAAAATTTGTAAAGGTGCCCTTATATTGATGAAAGCTAAAAGGTCTGGAAGTTTGTATATTTTGCAGGGATCTACTGTCACAGGTACTGCAGAGGTCTCTATATCCTCAGATGTTGACATTACCAGATTGTGGCACATGCGGTTGGGACACATGGGTGAGAAAGGCTTAACGCTGTTAAGCAAGAAAGGCCTACTTTGTGGTCAAAGTACTGGTAAGATGGACTTTTGTGAGCATTGTATTTTTGGGAAGCAGAAAAGGGTTAGTTTCAATTCTCCCGCTGTCCATAAAACAAAAGGTACTTTGGACTATATTCATTCTGATCTTTGGGGGCCATCTCGTGTTCCTTCTAAGGGTGGTGCCAGGTATATGTTAACTTTTATTGATGATTATTCAAGAAAGGTTTGGGTGTATTTTGTTAAGAATAAAAGTGATGTTTTCTTGACCTTTAAACAATGGAAGGTTTTGATTGAAAAGCAGACAGGAAAATACATTAAGCGGCTGCGGACAGATAATGGCTTGGAATTCTGTAGTACAGATTTCAATGAGTTTTGCAAGAGTGAAGGAATTGCTCGGCATTACACTGTCAGAATGACGCCTCAACAGAATGGTGTGGCCGAGCGCATGAACCGAACTCTTTTGGAACGAGCTCGGTGTATGATCTCAAATGCTGGGTTGACAAATGATTTCTGGGCAGAAGCCATTGCTACGGCGTGTTACATTGTCAACCGTGCTCCAAGTGCTTCTATCGATTTCAAGACTCCAGAGGAAGTTTGGTCAGGTACTCCTGCTGATTACTCTAATTTAAGATTTTTTGGGTGTTCTGCTTATATGCATGTTAATGAGGGAAAGTTAGAGCCTAGGGCTAAAAAATGTATTTTCCTCGGTTATGCTTCTGGAGTGAAAGGATACAGATTATGGTGTCCTGATCTCAAATCACCTAAATTTGTAATTAGCAGAGATGTTACATTTGATAAATCATCTATGTTGTATCCTAGAAAAGAGTCTTGTAATTCAGAAAAGGATGATAGTACTCAGAAGCAGGTGGAGTTGGAGATTGGAAATGCAAGTTCTTCACAAAGAGTCTCTACGAGTCAAAGAGATCAAGTTGGTGAACCAGATCTTGATGAACCAGTAGAGGAATATTCCATAGCCAGAGACAGACCAAGAAGAGAGATTCGACCACCACAAAGGTATGAAGATGTTGTTGCATATGCTTTAACAGTGGCACAGGAAACAGGTGGAGACGGTGAACTTTCCACCTATTTGGAGGCAATTCAGAGTGCTGATTCAGAAAAGTGGCTGGTGGCTATGAATGAAGAAATGGAATCTCTCCACAAGAATTGTACTTGGGATCTTGTGAAGCCGCCGAAGGGAAAGAAAACAGTTGGTTGCAAATGGGTCTTCAAAAGAAAAGAAGGAATTTCAGGTGTTGAAGATGCAAGGTATAAGGCACGATTGGTTGCAAAGGGCTACAGTCAGGTACAAGGTGTTGACTTTAATGATGTTTTCTCACCCGTTGTAAAACATAGCTCTATTCGTGTATTACTTGCATTGGTTGCCATGTTTGATTTCGAGTTAGAACAGCTTGACGTCAAGACAGCTTTTCTACATGGCGATTTAGATGAACAGATCTATATGAAGCAGCCTGAAGGTTTTGAAGTTGAAGGTAAGGCAGACCATGTATGTTTGTTGAAGAAATCCTTGTACGGACTGAAGCAGTCTCCAAGACAGTGGTATAAGAGGTTTGATTCTTTTATGTTGGGTCATGATTTCTCCAGGAGCATGTATGATAGTTGCGTATACTTCCGGAAATTAAATGATGGTTCATTCATTTATTTGCTATTATATGTTGATGACATGCTCATTGCGGCTAAGAATCTTGCAGAAATTCACCAGTTGAAGGCCTTATTAAATGGCGAATTTGAAATGAAAGATCTGGGAGCAGCTAAGAAGATTCTTGGAATGGAGATAAGACGTGATAGAGGAGTTGGAAAATTGTTCCTGACTCAGAAGAATTATATCAATAAGGTTTTGGAGAGGTTTGGCATGCGAGACGCTAAACCAGTAAGTACTCCTCTTGCTAGTCATTTTAGACTATGTGCTGCTCAATCACCACAGTCAGAGGAAGAGATTGATTATATGGCACGAGTTCCTTATTCTAGTGCCGTTGGGAGTATCATGTATGCAATGGTTTGTACTCGTCCAGATATTTCACAAGCAGTTAGTGTTGTTAGCAGGTATATGGCAAATCCAGGCAAGGAACACTGGCAGGCTGTGAAGTGGATTCTCAGATACTTGAAGGGTACTTCAAGCAATTGTTTGGAGTTTGGACGTTCTAATAACTCATTGGTTGGTTTTGTAGATTCAGATTACGCCGGTGATCTCGACAAACGCAGGTCTCTTACAGGTTATGTATTTTGCATTGGAGGTTGTGCTATCAGCTGGAAAGCTACTCTACAACATGTAGTGGCTTTGTCCACTACTGAGGCAGAATATATGGCAGTTACAGAGGCTATTAAAGAAGCTTTGTGGTTGAGAGGTTTGTTCGGCGAGTTATCTCTACAGCAAAGGGTTATTACCATTTATTGTGATAGTCAAAGTGCAATTCACTTGACTAAAGATCAGATGTATCATGAGAGGACGAAACATATTGATATCAAGTATCACTTCATTCGTGATACCATTGCAGAAATGAAGGTCCTTATTCAGAAGATCAATACAAAGGACAATCCAGCAGATATATTTACGAAGGCTCTTCCAGTTTACAAGTTCAAACAGTGTTTGGACTTGATTGGTATTTACAGTTGGTGATTTTGCCTGTTGGGGCATTGCCGGAGAAGGTGGAGCATATCATTAATTGTTCGGGTCAAGGCCAAGATGGAGATTTGTTAGGTGGCCTTCTCCCCTCTTCTCATTTTTAGTCCCATATTGCTAAGAGAGGAGAATGAGAGGGGGGGAGAGGGCTATAAATTAAGCCCCCCCTCTCATCCTCTCCTCACACCAAAATACACCCAAATACCAAATACCCAAAATACTTTTGTATTTGTATTTGTATTCTCCACAAATAGTGAAATTTTGGATCCTTCTCCGGCCGTGGACGTAGGTCACATTGACCGAACCACGTAAGTTCTGTGCCTCTTGTCTTTTTCAGTTATTTTCTTTACTGTCTTTGTTATATTGTAGTAGTGGCTATTAGTTCTTGTGGGGCCTGTTGCCCAACATACATGCTAAGAGTAATTTGTGATGGTTCAACGAAGGGAGTTTCTTCCCTCCATAGAGGAGTTCTTTTCTCCATGATGGCAAAGCTCCTTCCCATGCTATGACGCCTATCATAAACCCTGTGGACCATTCTCCATATACCTTTCCATTATCCACAAAGACAAAAAAGCAAAAAAAAAAAAAAAGACATAAAAACCTCTTAAATGTTAGTGCTTCACTAAGTACTAGCACAAGATGCACATATATGAAAGGGATTATTATTTGTAAAGGAACAACAACGAATTTATATTAACTAGGCCTTTGTAATTGGCGATATGGGACGTCAGGAAGCTGGTCTGATGGGAATCCTCCACTACAAACTTACTTTCATATGAGGCAAGGGTAATTAGCTTATTTGGATCTTTTAGAGACTTTTAATTCAGCTATTTTATAAGTCTTTTATTTGGGCATGTTTTTTGTGCACATAAATGCAGGCTATTTATTCAAGTTGTTTAGAGACTTAGAATTCATTGGCTGATTGAATATTATCTTACAGAGAAACTCTCTTCTCCCAAATCTCTATGTGTGAACCCAACGGGTCTGCATGTGATCATGTGGATGTGATGCCCAAACAATATCTTCCCCAAATTCACTAATTTCCTTTCCACATACCTGATCATGACTTTTGCTGCATTGAGGTCCCATGGGTATATATTTAATTGCACATAACAGATTTTCAAGGAGCTCAAAGAGAAAAATTAGGATGGATGATTACTTGGATCTTTAAAAATTAAAGAGAAAAGAACTGTCCACATAGGGTTATTTATGACCAAGGCAAGCTTGAAACACAAAAATCTAAAGTCCAGACTCCAATTTCATACTCCGAAGGAGTTTGCATTACAGTAGTAGAAATAGAACTTATATGTAATAGCTTTGAGATAATAATGCAATATTGTAGATAGAGGCAAATTACCTAGCAATAGCACCGCTGAGTTCCAACCCCCGGTTTTTGCTTTTCTTGCTGGATTTCCTTTTCTATCAGTTGAGCCATCTTCAGTGACGGGTGAGATCGTCATTTCTGTCTCGTCATTGGCCTTGAAGTTGTCAAAAACTTCTTCCTTCATCTGTGTCCCATAAAGAGAATAGTACTTGAGAAAAAAAATGAAAGAAATAAGAAACATAAGGCAATGTTTTAACAATTTCCCACGTATCATAATTAGAAAACTCTCTCCTAAAAAAGTAGTTATAATAGGAAAACCACCAGCAGTGTCTAGTTCTTAATATAGTGTGCATAAAGCAAACTTTTTAAATGCATAGCTTTTTAGGTCAGATTTTGTGAAACTGACTCCTATTGACTTGGTATTGATACAAACCTTCTTGGGGATACTTGCTAACTCTGAAGCCATAATCTGTAACAGAAACAAGGGGACGATGCAGTTAGACAAAAAATATTGTGATTTCAAAAGCATGCTTGTACACACATATGCACGCAAACACTGTAATTTTGCAGGGATGTGTGCACACTAAGAGAAATGAGGGAGAAAATAAGAGGTATGACTTCTCTAAGACAACACAAAACAAGAAATAAAACAGGGATTTCTAGTTTGAAGCCATGTTCAATAAGTTCAAGTTCTCTCAATAATATTGTGTTATTTTACCATCCATGTTTTCCCTTTATCTGATGGAAAGTGACATTGGTATATGCAATAGCATAGCAGCAAGAAAGAATGAAGAATAGAAGTAATACAAACTAAAATAAGCAGCTAAGATATGCATTAATGTTGAACCAATTAATTTCTACAACTAGAAGAGAGCCAAGAAAATTAGAACAAGAGAATTAGCATGTCGGCAGCTAGGATGATTGCCCAATGTGCACTGTTTTTGAGTCCTGCTTATTAATCATGCTATTTGCTTCCCTACTCTTAGATCTGAGAGTGACATATAACAAATTGAAAACATCCCAATACACATGTATGCATGCAGGCGATTGATGAAAGGACTAATTTGTTTTTTTTTATGTATGTTTTGATGAAATAATTATTGAAGCTTCTCTTGATTCAGTTATTTTTTGAACTTGTCAGGGCAAGTCCATTTACGATTATCTCCATGGTTTCTTGTTGCATATTAGCCTTAAACATCCAAGTCTATGTAAATATCTAAGATGGGAATGGGACATATGAAATTGGAAAAAGAATGAAAAAAAAGAAGAAGGAAATTTCATGATTTTCTTGCCATAAGCCTAGTACACATGTAGAAATTGTGGAGAAACAGAAACATGGTAAGGTTAAGTTTGCAAAGAGCTCCTCCTGTGAAGAAACATCAGACGAGTTGCAGGAATGGTCTTAAAATTAGCTATGAAAAATTCAAGTTGTTGGTTCTAGTCCAGGAAATGGAGATTCTTTCAGATGTAATCCTTTGGAAAGAGAGTTTAAAAAAGAAAAAAATCAAATATTCATATAAGTCTTATTTTTTTCATATAAATGTACAAAGACTCAGAAACAGCTACTCGTTATGTTGTTTAATCCTTTGATAAGAAAAAAAATTATAGCTTGAGAGCACTTTTCTACAAAGTTCAAAAACTCAAAATTCTTCCAAATAACACTATCATAACCAGTAATATAAACATTGAAACAACTGAAAAAAATAAAAGAAATTTCCAAGATCTCCAATCCAAGAGTAGTTCATTTTTGAGTTATCATTGTAAAGGAAGAATTAAAATAGATTATACCTCAAATAAGAGCGTGTTAAGTGATTGAAGCAATCAAATTGAAAAAGAGCTTTGAGAAGAATGATGTCTCCTTGAGATGTATATGTAGAGACAAAATAGGCATTTTTGTCCAAAATTAAATTTATCAAATTAGAGTAAATGAAAGTAGCAGAAAAAATAGAAAACACTTTCAATGGTGAAAGGTAGCAATGCATCTTTAAGATTGCCTCATCCACAGACTGGATATCTTTTCTTGTTTAGTTAAGTTAAATTCTTAAAGGAAACTAATTTATCCTCGATGTTGTTTTATCGCATCATCCACGACATGGCTACACCACAATTAATCAAATAGCTGCAATGTCTAACTTCATCATAATTGACCCAGAATTTTCCATCTAAATGGATTTTATTTTTGTCCTATGGAGATAGGCACTTAAATGGATGTTTTGTATCCAATTCAAATAAATTGACCAGCATCCTGTTCGCTCATTGGCTAATAGGTAGGTCCTGTGTGCATGGTGGAACCTACGTGCTTACTATTCAGCAAGCAGCTGCATGGCTATCTGAAAGAACAGAGATATGGTTCGCCCACACAGTACATGTATGGTTACAAAGATTTATAATCCCTAGAATTGTGGAAAAGATTCTAAACCCAAGGCAATAAGAGATGGGCTTATTTTGACACAAATTCAGACCTCTTTGCTGGTAATTCAAGAAATTCACTAAAAAGAAGCTAATAGTTAATATTGCCGAAACAATTCAAAGGTAAGGCAACAAGAAAAGATTCAGACATATTGCTTTTAATTTTTTTGCACTAAATTGAATGAATTGTGAAGATCTAAGCGAATTTTTCCTTACAAAAGGAGCATGTTAGAACAAAACATTATTGATCCTCAAAGACTTTCCTTTTCAGCCCTCAACCAATATACCTCATTGCAGGTTTAGATTATGTGCATTCTGTTTGCTAGTTTATATTATGTACATTGACTAATTTATCTCCATGGATGAGACAAACATGCAATTTTACGGGGAGCTGTTATCATTTTTTGGAGCAAAAAGGAGTTGTTATTTTGAAATAAATTACAAGCTCAAGTATGCACTAGAAAAGAACATTACCTTGTAATACTCTAAATAGGATCTTCGCGAGATTCTGGTGAGGGCGAAGATAGCGAGGTTAGAAAGGTTGGTAGCGCCTCAGAAGCCAGGTGTGATACGATACCAGGAGCACCAAATCCTATAGACATTTATGGACTGTACAAAAGAGAAAAAATTAGTAGAATAAATGCATGAGATAAATATTTGAATATTTACTGGAATAATCTTTTACTATCTTTAAGATAATGATAATGCATAACATGCACTGGGTATGGTTAGGTTATAGAGCACATAATGTAACAAGTAACCTACTTTACATGACTTTTCAATTATTTATTCAAAATAAATATGTCCACAATAATTATAATATGAAAAATATAAAAACAATGAATTTATCTTTAACAAACTGTCACAACATACTCTAATAGCATAAGGTATATATAAAATATATGATCACAATTCACAATTAAAATCATAATTATAATATGAAAAATATAAAAATAATGAATTTATCTTAAAAAACTGTCACAACATACTCTAATAGCATACGGTATATATAAATTATATGATCACAATTCACAATAAAAATAATAATTTCTCAATTATCACATTCATACTCCATAAAACACAAATTCGCAAGATTAACAACCGTAACAAACATATTAATGTCATCATAATGTCACAATATGCACAAAAAAAGTAACCATAAACAAATTAAGTACTCCAACTATACAAATAACAGGAAACAAACTAGTCATCTCATGAAATCTTGAAGCTGAGGTCGACTATCGAAAGTGTCGGGATCAAAGTCTAGAGTTGGAATCGGCGGGGGAGTTCAAGGTTGTAGTTGGAATTAAAGGAGAAATACTATATATTTATGTCACTGTTAGTAATATTTTCCCCCCTAATTGATAGGAACATTGAATTAAAAAATAATCTACATTAAATATTAAAGATATCTTCCCCCCAAAAAAAAAACTCCAAATGTTCGTTCAATTTTTTATTCTCTTTTTAGCCAAAAAAAAAAAAAACAAAAAAAACTCCAATTTACCTTAAAATTACACAAATAATAATCTCAAACGCCATTGCATGGTACACATCACAAAAATCTCAATCATGCACTAAAAAGGAAAATATTACATAAACTAATTACCTTTGCACCTCTGTTTTTTAACTAGTAGGACCACCGCCGGTTTCCGGTGACGGCGACGACAGCGAGGTGAGGAAGGAGGCGAGCAGGGCGTCGACGGCGACGGAGAAAGCCAGCAGATCACGTGACACGGCAACACAGTAATATCCTATAGACATTTACGAACTCCAATACCTAGCTATCTCAATTCAACTTCTCCCCCACAAAAATCGCTGCCCTCTCTCTCTCTCTCTCTCTCTCTCTCTCTCTCTCTATATATATATATATATGAATTAATAATCACAAATGTAGTGTGTTTAGGATTTGAATTAATTATCTCTTGATGTTGATGTTAAAAGACATTGAAGAGGGGTTTTTGAATTCTGATTGCTTTTTAGGTAGGGAGCGAGCGGCGAAAGGGTGAGAGGAGTAATGACGTCTGATGACGATTCCAAAGAGATTTGTACACGTAGTTGGATGGGAGCGAGTCTCGGCGGGCCGTTTGGGCTGAGCTGTGCACAGCTGTGGCCTGTCCAGCTAGTTTGGGTCCTCGGGCGCGCATGTGACGATCCGAATTGATCGTTGCCTCGATTTTTCAGTTGAAGGGGCCTCCTCTCTCTCCTCTCTCTCTCTCTCTCTCTCTCTCTCTCTCTCCACCGCTTTTAGTTGGGAAAATATCGGATTTGGTTTTGATTCGGTCATCATGGCTCGGACATGATCTCATACGCTCGAGTGAGTTTAATTTGATTTGGAGTTTTTTTTTTTTCTTTATAAGCGGAAATGAACCTGAACTCTTTCCTTTGGAAACATTTATTTTTCCTTTTCCGTAATAATAAATAAATATAAAATCCACACAAACAAATAGTAGAATTTTTTTTGAATTAAATGGATGTGTAAAGTTTTTGGTAAGAATTATGATATAAAAGTTCAGTTGGGAAGAGAATACTAAATAACCTTATTTGAATTCACGCATGCCAATTTACTCTTGATGTACATATTTGAAACTTGTAAATAATTATAAGTTTGTCATTTTTTTTGACTAAATTATTCTTTTACAACCAAATCTTTAAAAACTCTAAAAAAAAAAAAAGTGTACACGCCATCATTTTCTTCCTCTCTTCTCTCTAAAAACCAAAAAAAAAAAAAAAAAAAAAAAAAACTTTTTTAATGTTCTTTAAATCATTAAAAATTTTAGTGTTATTTAAACAAAGAAATAAATAAATTCTTTTTCCTCTTTAATACAATTATAAGTGACAAGAAAAACAAGAGAGAGATAAGGTTAAAATTGGCAGAAAAAATGGACATAGAGAGAAAATATGAGGTGATTCAAATTTAGAAGTGGACATAAAGAGTAATGTGTACGTCAAGAGTAAAGTGGCGTGCATAAATAGAATTTTCCAAGCTCTCTAACCGGAAAGAAGACTAGCAAAGATGGTAGAGAGATATTACGAGAAAACTATACAGAATTATCTAACCTATTTTTTTTTTTTCTCATTTTAAAATTTTCCAGCCAATGGGCAATTTAAAATTAGTTTTGTTCATTTACCTCTGAACTGAGGAATCTACGTTTTTATTTTTATTTCTGGTTTATTTATTTTCCTTAATTTTTAAATTCTAATTTCTAAAAGCATTTTGGTTAATAATATAGAAGAAATATAAGAGATATCAAACAAATTCCCATAAACAATTAAGTAAAAAACTTCTTAATTGCGTCCTTGTGCTTCTTATTTGTATCATAATGGCTCCATTAAGCATATAATAAGTTTCATGAATCTCGAACTTGAGTTATTATGTGACACAAACTTATCTACTAAATTCAACATATGGTTCATCAAAATGAAAAATAAGCAAAAAAAATAAATTAAAAAAAAGGTAAGAAAGAAGTTATATAAAACAAAGTTCAAACTAATGAAGATTATTATAACATTTATATTAGAAAGAAATATTTTCGTGGAAATATGTTTTACAAATAATAATCATAAGATAGAAAAGAGAGTATTAAAAATATTGCCAAATAAATTTGAACCATAGGAAAATTAGCTTATTTTTTTTGTTAGTATTTTATCGTATATCACTTCAGTGTTTAATTGAGTTAGATCGTATCAATTGTTAATATATTATGTTAAATAATTTATTTCAATGTACTTTTCGTTAATATGACCCCTTACATTAATTATAAATCAATCGTTTATAGTTAAAATAATCACAATAAATTACTTGTCAATATCTAGATGTTCATTATCGACGAGACCATGCCCATGGTTGACAGTAGTAGCTCTCAGTTTCCTTTGTCCTTGTCGAGTCTAAAATCCATAACAGTCCATGTTGTTTCCAATAGTCGGTATCAACTATTGACAATGCTCGGACAATAGCTCAATAAGATTGTTTATGCCCTTTTTGAGCAAATCTCTTCGATAGAGACTCAAATCTTGATCTATACACTTTGTATTAAAATTATTATACATCAATATAAATAAGATATTAATCATTAGAGCATATAAATTTTTTCTTTTGAATAATAAATCATAGGATTTCTCCTTTACCACAATATTTTCTGTAAAAATCACACACACATCTTTTGAAACCCATGATGCAACTATAAATTCGAATGAGTCATAAAATAAAGAATATAAAAATATATCTTTTAATATTGAAATAATAATTTAAGCCATCTCTAAACAATAAAAATTCCATCTGCAAGATTTATATTTTTATGTATATTTCAACAAAAAACATATTACAACTTTAATATAAAAAACAATCCATAATTTCAGTATAACAATGATACGATACACATATTAGCGTGCTTTTGAATGAGGTAAACACAACATGGCTTGGTCTAGAGGTAGGTCTTGGATTTGGCATAGAAAAGACATCGAAAACTTCCATCACTACAAAATCTCTTCAGCTGAATTTCTAAGTCTCTTCTAGAGGATTGGGAGTCCTAGTTAATATCCAATAGTAATTCTAATTGGATTCACTATCCTAATTAAAGATGGAATCCTGTGTAGAAATTAAATATAAATCTAAATCTAATCTAATTAATTAGATAAAGATCTAATCCATCTTAATTAATGTAATTTATTATATTAGCTTAATATATTTGGGTGAGGTTGGGTTCTATAACGTCTTGGATTCAAAATCTTGATATCCACTACTTAGTTAATTTAACTTAATCTTTTTTTTTTTTTTGGCATTTTATAAACTTTATGGACACACAAATTTTATTTTCCAAAAGAATATAGAAATCATCCAGTAAAAGTGGGTATTATATCAAATTCACGAGTAAGAGCCACCTTATACTTGGTTGCCCCTATCAACCCAAACTGCCACACAAGAGGATTAATTAAATAAAAGATAGTGGAAGTTGTGAGGGATGAAAAATAAACAATAATAAATAATCTATATTAGATTATTAGTAGGTCATGTAACTAATTATCACGCAAAAATTTCGAGAAGAATATGGAAAATATTAAGGAGTGAGACAATCAATACCTCTTGCTCAGAATTCAAATTTAAAACCCAAGATGTAAGACAAAAATTATCCGAAATTAATTGAATAACTACCAATGCCAAAACTATTGCCCGAAACAAATTATATAAACAAATAGATACATGCACTCAGAAAATGAGGGTAATTACTGCAATCTACCTCCATGACAAATATTTAACTCAAAGGCGAAAGTGTATTAGAATGTAGATTAGTAAAATAAGATGTGCTACCCGATAGGCTTATTGATTATTCTACTTAGGAAGTTTAGTAGATTAAAAATACAAATAAAAAATATCTCGTAGGATCTACTCGTAAAAAATCTAATAATAAGTGTAATAGTCGTTAGTATAGAGTAGTTTTCAACTTTCATCTTGACGATATAACATAACATAGAATAGTGGAAACAGTTGGAGTAAACTGCTTCTGCAGAGGTAAAAAATTTTGATAGGGATATGGAATAGAAACAAACATTGGGTATGATCCGTCGATCCGTTTGGGCTTATATATCAAGTTTCAGCCCAAAACCTCAGCCTATTTACATTAGCAACTATAAACGGGTCGGGCCGGCTCCAAAACGGGAGTTTCCAAAGGAGCACAGCATTTTTCCTAGTGAACCCACTTTCTAACTGAAAAGCCAGACGAAAAAGAATTATCTGGTGGGCTCACCAGTAAAAGTGGTGTGCTTCTTTGGAAACTCCCCTCCCAAACCTCATACCCAGAGAGGATTTAAAAAAAAAAAAAAAAAAAAGAAAATAAAATAAAAGAAAGGGGTATTTACAGATCTGTCCCTTACATCTTTATAAATTATAATTTAGTCCCCTAAATCTTCATATTTAGGATTTAGTCCCCCAAATATTTTAAGTTACTACAATTTAGTCCCAGTTTATATTTTGGCCCGATTTTTCCATTTTACCCCTAATTTGCGTCACTTAATTCTCTCTTTTCTCTTTCTCCTCTCTTTTTAGTTCTTATTGGGTTTCCCCTTCTTCTCTCCTCTCTCTATTCAATTATTGGGTTCTCCCTCTCTATATTGAGATAAAATGTATTATTCTCCACTAAATGTATTAAACCTATAAATGAATTTATCCAATATAGAGAGGAAGAACCCAATAAATAAATTTATATTGAGACTTAAAAGTTTAATACATTTAGTGGAGAATAATATATTTGGTTTCAATATAGAGAGGGAGGACCTAATAAATGAATAGAGAAAGAGAAGAGAAAAACAAGTGGGGAACCCAATAAGAATTAAGAAGAGAGGGGGAAGAGAGAAGGGGAATTAAGTGAAGTAAATTAGGGGTAAAATGGGAAAATCAAGCCAAAATATAAACTACGGAACTAAATTGTAGTAACTTAAATGATTTGGGGACTAAATCCTAAATATGAATATTGGGGGACTAAATTATAATTTATAAAGATTTAAGGGACAGTTCTGTAAAAACCCCTAAAAGAAAATGCCGTTCTTCCGGGAATTTCTAGATGGGCACAAGATTTTTCCTAGTGAGCCCAATTTTCCTAGTGCGCACATCATTTCTTTTCAAAAGCCTTATTTTTTCCTAGTGAGCACACCTATATACCCGAATTACTCTCACCATCTCCCTCTCTTTCTCTCCCACCGTTTCCCAAACTCTCCCACCGTTCCCAAACCAAAACCTATTCCCAAAATCGCGAGCGTCGGGTGGTCTCTCTCTCTCTCTCTCTCTCTCTCTCTCTCTGGCGAACCTGATCTCTCACCGACTTCCTCTCTCTCTCTCTCTCTCTCTCTCTCTCTCTCTCTCTCTCGGGTGGGGTCCTATATACCCGGATTCCCCTCTCTCTCGCCGACGCTCGTGCTCTCGCCGACAATCGCGTGGACTCTGGCAACTCGCTGACGCGCTCTCGCCGACGCTCTCGCTCTCGACTTCAGGAGTGCAGGAGGTTTAAGGAGTAAGATATTTGCTATTTAAATGTAATCAATTTTTTTTTATGGATTATGATTTTAGACTGAGATTGAGTTGTTGTTGTTTTTTTTTATTTTGGTGGTTTGTTGGTTTTCTTTTTCTTTTTTTTGTTGATTATGATTTTAGACTGTTTTTGACTGAGATTGAGTTTTTTTTTTTTTAGTTGTGGAGAGTAAATACTGGTGACTGATTTGCATTTGAGCAATTTAATGTCAGAGTGATTCCCTTCCAGTCGAAGTCAAAATCTAAAGATTTGGTTTTGGTGATCATTAGTTAAATTCTTCATAGACATTGATGCTTAGTAAATTCTTATATTTTTTGCTGTCTTAGACTAATTATGTGTATTGGTAATCATTAGTTAAATTTTGCATAAATATTTGTGATCATTACGTGCCATAGAATTTAGGGGATTATTTTGGTGCCATGTGTATTATTTTGTGTGTTAGAATTGGCTATCATATTGGTGATCTTGCTTCAAATTTTGGACAGAATAGTTTATTGAGAACTTTAGAGGCATATTATAATTGTAAATGATACTACAATGTTAAAACTTGAGTATATCAATGATATATTGAGAACTTTAGAGGCATTATGTTTATATAAGTTGTTTAGGTTCATTTGAAATAATATGACTGCACATACAATTATTTAGCTTAGATAGCTCAAAAATATTTCGTGCACCGAGATAATAAACATTATCTTAAAACATTTGTAATTTAGTAATTCACATGTATTGGAATCCTAAATATTTTAGAATTAACTTATCCATTTTCATATGGGGATATTTATCATGTACATGTATATATGTTTGTAATGATGTTCACATAAAATTTTTGTCATACCCTTGCAGTACTAGTTTCCTATTTTTCTAAATTTGGCATATAGATGTGTCCGTATCATACCTATATCCGTGCTTCAAGATATCAATCTACTCCATTTCGTTTGTCCGTATCATACCTTATCCGTGCTTGTATTAGATAGTTAATTTTTGATTTTCGAATCGGGAATAAATTGAAATATAGATCTTGTGTGTTTATGTTATGTTATTTAATAGATTTAGATAGGCAAATATAATTAGCATATGGTGATATGTGATATTTGATAATTTAAAATTTTATTTTGTAAATAAAATCGTTGGTTATTTAGAGATGGATCCTGCTCAACCATCTCGGATTCGACCAACAGTCTCGAATAGGAGGAAGAAAACGGGGATCCGTTCAGCCGTCGATCCTAACATTCCTGAAATCCGTGACGAACCGGATTTGCAAGTTGATGCTGCCACAGAGACTCTTGCATTACGCATTCCCCGAGCTGTATCGCAAGAAAGTAGGGGTATCGATGAGTCAGATTCAGAAGAAGAGGAAGTGTCGCTAATAAATGGAGGACCGAATGATTTATCTCTTTTGAAGAGTTTTAGAACACACATTGCTTTCTTTATATCTAAGAATGAGGTCAGACATATTAACTCTGAATTCAATTTTATCGTAGTTGTTGTTTATCTAAAATATTTTACTTTGTTATCACTTCAGAAACGAGATCCATTACGGTGCATAAATCACATGAAAAAATAAACACATGGTCTCTAGAATCTGAAGAGCCAAATACCCATTTTGTGCAGCACATCCGTAATTCCTCTTTATATGCACTCACATTATGTTCTTATCATTACATTAGTAGCATTGAACTAACTGCATTTGTCGAGCATTGGCATCCAGAAACGAATACCTTTCACTTGTCTTTGGGAGAAATGACGATCTCTCTTGATGATGTAGCATGTCTCCTTGGTTTGCCAGTAAGAGGAAAGTCCGTTAGCCTTCCAGACAGAACAGATGGGCTCATTGCAGTTGAGCAACTAACTGAGTCATTGGGTGTCGGGTATAATGAAGCTTTTCAGGAGTTGAACACGAAAGGTGGAGCTTCAGTTCACCTTGACTGGTTAAAAGAACAGTTTAGCGGTGTGACAGATGCAGATTCAGATCAGAAAATATTATGTGCTATTCAAGCATTCTTACTTTATCTTCTTGGGTGCACACTTTTCGGGGACAAGAGCGGCACAAGGGTCTCTGTTGACTATCTTGCACTTCTACATGATGTCGAGAACGTGCATACATATGCCTGGGGTGCTGGAGCTCTAGCGTATTTGTACCGACAGCTCGGTCTCTCCTCTCGAGCCCATGCGGCACAGATGTCCAGATTTTAACATTGCTGTAGGCGTGGAACTTCGCTCACTTTCCGTCTTCAATGCCGGTCTTAAATGGTGGATGTAGACCTAAGCAGCCACAAGCAGGTCGGTGTTGAACAAACGTGACAATAAAGTGTCTTTAGAGCATGTTAGAACTATTAGGAATAGGCTTGACACGCTGACGGTCAACGAGGTTAGGCAAAATGTAAATTTATTTGGTGTTTTTTTCCAAACGATCATAATTTCAAATTTTGATATTGTTTTTTTAATATCATAACATTGCAGGTGACATGGGACCCATATCGGTCCTTTAGGGATACCCATCCATTTCAGGAAGTATCCTTTTATATGAGTACATTAAAAATGAAAGATATTGTCGAGCCTTATCACCCTGTACGGGTGTTACGGCAGTTTGGACATCGTCAGTATATTCCGCCTCCACCGTTCAGTCCTATTCGAGAAAAACGTGGACTTACGAGCAAAAGCTACTCGGTGACATATGGACATGCTGAGGAAATGTGGCTGAGTTGGTTAGATCATGTATTTGTACAGGAGCATCGAGACGTAGAGGCAAATACCCCTGGTGAGTGCACGCATGATTATATGGTGTGGTATGAAAAGGTATCTCGACGCTTTATTGGTCCGTCCACTCACGCCTCAAATCGAGAGGGGGCGCAAGATATCCCGCAGACAAATACTGAAGATGTCTCGCAGACAAATAATGACGAGGTAATATTCGGTTTTTTTTATTCTTTGTAAATTAATCAAGTATAATCGAATTTATATATGTTTTTGCCATAATATATGCAGAGAATTCAAGAAGGTATAGCAATTATTGATCCCTTCTTAGAGCAAGGCGAGACCACAAGTAAGAGGCGTCCGAGTTTGCTCTATAATGCCCTCGTGAAGATAAAATCAGTTCTAACCGGGTGCACACAAACTGATATTGACACAGTATTACAGCCCGTTGCGCAATCCCCCACCGATCGTCCTATCTTTTCAAGACGCCGTCAACCCGCAAGGAAGCAACCCGCTTGGAAGTCTCGACGAATCTAGAATTTGTTGTTCTTTTTTAATATTAGTTGCAAAGTCAAAAAAACAGTTGTTAGCATAAAACAAAGATTCCTTTTAGTTTGTCGTTCTTTTAAAATGAAGTTGTACTCAAGGAACATGTTATATATATGAAGTTGTAGTTGCCGTTGTTTTTAAATGAGGCTCAAACTCATTTTAAAAGCCGTTGTTCTGTGTTTGAAACTATGAATTATTTGTTGATATTGGATGTTGTGATACCAAATCGGGGGTATGTAGAATTATTCTGCTGTTGATATTGTTGCACCGTTTTTGTTTCACATGCCCTGATACGGTTCTTCAATATATGCAGAATTTTGGTCAAAAGTTAGGATGTTAGTAGTGGACAATTATCAATCTAAATCCACTTGTTTGTTAAAAGCAGTAGACTGTGAGATATTATATGCTGTATATGTTCATTACCATATCATATGGATATCTAATCAGAACTGGAGCATATTGTTCTAGTAGTCTATGATCTTGTAGCAACAATATATTAGTTTTATAATATTTAAGGTTCTCTATTACAGTGTATAAAACTTGTTGATATGTTGGACCGTTGTTGTTCAACATGCACGCTATTTATTCTGCTGTTGATATGTTTTGATACCAAGTTCATGAAGATGTTGGATCGTTGTTGTTCAATATGCCCTGATACGGTTCTTCAATATATGTAAACCCTAATTTTGTAAACCGTATCAATTTAACCTAATTTTGCCAAACTTTTATTTTGAAGTTTTGAATTACTTGTGTATATGTTGGATCAATGATGCGAAGTTGTTGATATGTTGGATCAATCTCATAAATGTTGGATCAATGATGCCAAGTTGTTATTCGACACACCATATCACTTAAATTTCTAAAACCGTATCCGCGGTTCGGGTTTACAGAACCGCATCATTTTAAGATGATCCGATTGTAAACCCGGACAGAGACACTACGCTCGGGGAGGCTAGCCCGGATGAGGAATTTTCAAACTTGGCCCCCCCGTCCGGGCTATCCAGCCCGGACAGAGAAGACTAATCCGGGTTGTCTAGCCCGGATCAGTGTTTTATGTCCGGGCTGGATAGCCCGGACAGAGAGTATCTGTCCGGACTGGATAGCCCGAATGGGGGGGCCAAGTTTGAAAATTCCTCATCCGGGCTAGCCTCCCCGGACATAGTGTCTCTGTCCGGGTTTACAGTCCCGGATCATCTAAAAATGATCCGGTTCTGTAAACCCGAATCGCGGATACGGTTTTAGAAATTTAAATGATACGGTGTGTACAACCCGGTAGATAGTAAGTTTGTTATCAATTCAGTATATCGTGCATATCGAACAACAACGGTCCATCATATCAACATCTTGGTATCAAAACATATCAACAACTAGGCATCATTGATTCAACATATACACAAGTCATTCATAACTTCAAAATTAAAGTTTGGCACCGCGATATACAAGACAGCCAAATAGGGTTTACAAATAAGTGACACCTAACTTTGACACCTAACTTTGGCACCGCGATATACAAAACACAAATAGGGTTTACAAGGCACCGAGATATATATGATACTAAACTTTTTTTCATTTCATATAAGTACAATTGTTAACTGGTTCGAACAAAAGATATGCACATAATGAGGTCATCCATAGAATCATTGATTATAATTCAATGATATCTTGTGTTGTTACAGTCGGTGGCACAAGTTGCTTGAATTGTTCAATTCGCTCCATATAAAAATCTTGTCATCCAGTTGCCACCGGGTCACGATGACGGTGCCAATTAAGCGCAATGTTGGGAACTGGATGTCCTCCCTTAGTTTAACCTGCATGATTGAAAGTTGCATTATGGATCTGTATTTGTATTCAAATGTAAACTATATAGGATACGAAATTTATCGGGACAAAATGACATCCTCCAACGAAAGCCATGGTCACTTCCTTGATCTGGAGAATTGAGGCCGGAGGCGGTGATCTTAGCGGTAGGAAAGTTAGGCACTGGGCATTAAAAATGAAGAATAACACTAAATTAAATCTCGAAGCTATCAAATGACCCATGTCGGGCAAAGTCATCCAGTTGTCGGAACTTGGTAATTCTCTAAAATAGTTTATTAACTTTCGGATCTCAACAAACCGATCGACACTTCCAAATAGACTAATGTAGGGTAGCTCATTTTCGTCTAGCTCGGTTACCAAGTCTCTGTGAATTTGACCCCATTGATCCTCCCCGAAGCCAAGGCTATCTGCGATGATTCTAAACCCGCAATTTCCGTCCGACTTAACCTCACCAACATTATTGATATAGGGAAGGAAGAAATTAGGTAGTGAATCTTGATACCGAAATTTTGTCTTTGACTGGAATATGGGCTCGGGCTCCAAAAGGAGAGGAAGTTCGGAAACCGAAGCTTCCACTGATGTTGGTTCACCGAGAGTGGATTCCTGTGTAGAAACAAAATTTAAAAGTTAAAAAAATATGAAACAAGTAGAGATATAATACTGCACATAAATGGTTTACCTTCTGTGTAGGCTTCCGCTTTGGCATTAGCTTCGTCGACCAACATTTTCTTTGAACAACCACTACTTTCATCAATGGAGAACGACTGTCAATTTCAGAAGCAATTAACTCAAAAACACAAGGATTCCGTTTTGTTGAGTAGTCGCGCTTCCTTTTCCGGCGCGCAACTCGTGGTGTCACCTTCGGAACAGGATCAGCAAGTGAAGAACTTGTTGGATTTGATATTTCGTTCAACTTCTTTAACCTTCGAGCTCGTTCCTCGTTATCACATTTAAGTAAGTTAAAAATAAATAGCTCCACATCTTTTTGGTAATTTAAACATTCAACAGCCGACACTTTGACTGGGAGCATGTCAAGTTTTCACCAATGAAGTGTTTGCCCAAAAATGGCATCTTTGATTCCATTGCAAAATTGATTGATTACAAAGAAATTGAGATTACAAAAATTCTGAGGAATTACAAGAACGGGAATATTAATTTATTCCCTTTTTTATGTGGGTTCGGGTGGCGATGGAGCCTCGCTAGTGCCTCCGTTGACCGTTCGACTGGAAGAAGATGGCTCTACTCCGCTTCTTAATTTTCCGAGCTCGCCCGAAATCTTCCCAAAGTCCAAGAATCCAAAAGTCCTCTCTCTGGAATCCGCTCCTGTCTTTTATAGACTGAGGAAAACCAAAATCCGGCTCGAATCTCTCCTGAAAAATCGGATCACGAGATATCAGCCAATTAAACAATGGAAAGAGAAAACAAGTGGAAAACCCGCGGGTTGGCACTGCGGGATTGCTCCCGCGGGTGTCAACCCGTGGGATTCTCCCGCGGGTGCACACCCGCGGGATCCTCCCGCGGATGGGCACCCGCGGGAGGGTTTCCCGCGGGTGGCAACCCACCCGCGGGAGTGTTCCCCGCGGGTGGCAACCCACCCGTGGGAATCCTCCCGCGGGTGCTCACCCGATTTTTTTATTTTTTTTTTCTTTTTTTTATTATTTTATTTTTATTATTATTATTTATTTATTATTATTATTTATATATATATTTTTTATTATCTATATTTTTTTAGTATCTACATAACCCCCTCCAAAGTTTTCGAAGTTCTGTATTGAGCCGTACAGAATTTCGAAATACTTTGGATTTTTTTTCATTTATTAGTTTTTTTTATATATATTTTTTATTTTATTTTATTATTTATTTATTTATTGGCTATGAGGCATGTCAAGGATTGAGTAGATAGAGATAATTGTTAACACATCTCATAAAATATGAGCGGGGTATGATTTTACTGTGCTCATTGGAGAACAAGTAGAAGTGTGATGTTAATGTACTCGTTGGGTAACAAACAGAGGGTGATGTTGACATACTTGTTAGATGATAAGTAGAGATATGATATTAACGTACTCATTAGATGACAAGCAGAGATATGATATTAACATGCTTATTTTAGGTCAAGCAGAGGTGTCATGTTAACGTGCTCATTTTAATCCTAACCGTTCAGTGACATCTGGTATGACTGATCAGGGAAAGACAGAGGTGACATTAAACGTGTCTTGGAGCTCAACCTATTCAGAGGATCTGGTCGTGATAGGGACAAGCTAACTAAATAGAGATGACGGTTAATGTATTTAGTTTTGGAATCGGACTATCAGAGATAACTGTTAACTTGATAGGGAGATAATTTTCGTCAAAGGTATTTTTTAACTTAACGATATCAAAAATAAATTTATCAGAAACTGTAATATTGAACTTGATGAAGTGTGAATTTTCCTTTTCTGTCAGAGGTGAAATCTTAACGTGACAGGAGATTTAATCGGATTTTATCTCATTTGATTTTAAATTTTGATGTCAGAGGTATGATTTAACTTGACAAATATTTTGGAGTGTCGTTTACTCTGTTGGAGAAAAATGACGAGAAAAGTTTTATTGTCAGAGGTGAAATCTTAACGTGACAAGAGATTTATCTGATTAGGGTTTTTAGCAAACCCCCAGCTATCAACGGGTTTGATTTGCCTTTACCAACTACCGTTTGAGTTGGGCTAGCCATGCTATTCCCCTCAGTATGGTGAGTTGTCGAGGATTTCGTTTGGATTTAAATGCCAAACTTTTCCTCTTCCCTTTGCCTTAGCAGCTTAGGGCAGCGATATATCCTTATATTCGAATAAGGATACTGTTGTGACATGTTCGTCATGGGATTTTTAGCAAACCCCTAACTATTAACGGATTTGATTAGCCTTTACCAACTACCGTTTGAGTTGGGCTAGCCATACTATTCCCCTCAGCATGGTGAGTTGTCGAGAATTTCGTTTGGGCTTAAATGTCAAACTTTTCCTCTTCCCTTTGCCTTAGCAGCTTAGGGCAGCGATATATCCTTATATTCGAATAAGGATACTGTTGTGACATGTTCGTCATGGGATTTTTAGCAAACCCCCAGCTATTAACGGATTTGATTAGTCTTTACCAACTACCGTTTGAGTTGGGCTAGCCATACTATTCCCCTCAGCATGGTGAGTTGTCGAGAGTTTCGTTTGGGCTTAAGTGCCAAACTTTTTCTCTCCTCTTAGCCTTGTCGGCGTTGGGTAATTTATACTTCTTACTCCCAGTATGATAGGGTTGGCGAGAAATTTATTCTCTTCCCGTTGCTTTAACGGCGTTGGGCAATTCATACTTTTTACCCCCAGTATGGTGGGGTTGGCGAGAAATTTATTCTCTTCCCGTAGTCTTGTCGGCGTTTGGTAATTCATACTTTTTACCCCCAGTATGATGGGATTGGCGAGAAATTTATTCTCTCCCCGTAGCCTTGTCGGCGTTTGATAATTCATACTTTTTACCCCCAGCATGGTGGGGTTGGCGAGAAACTGGTTCTCTTCCCGTTGCCTTACCGGCGTTGGGTAATTCATTTTTTTTTTGATTTTTTTTTATTATTATATTTTTTATGATTTTTTATGATTTTTTTATGATTTTTTTATGATTTTTTTTATTTTGATGATTTTTTTATGGGGGTTTAAATTAACCGCCCTGAGCTCGTTTTGGAAATTGTTGCGAGCCCAAGTGGTACCTTTAGACCACACCATTAGATGTGTCGGAGTTAGCTCTAACTCCTTTTTTGTTCAGCTTTGAGCTGAACTGCTCCAGCGTCATTCAAAACTTGGATTTTGTCTTTTAGAATAAAATAATTTTTTGTGGGGTGACCTACAATCCGATGGTACAGGCAGTAATTTGGATCGTTAGTCTTCCCAACCTCTTCAGGCCTCTTGCTCTCCAGCAACTTAAGCATTTTGTGTTTGCTTAGCAGATTGAACATAGTAGCAGTATGTTCATTCTTGAACAAATATTGCTTTTGAAGCCTGGGCGACCTTGCTTGAAGCTCAGGTGACATTGCTGTGTTGCTTTCTACTGCCATTGTCATTATGTCTTTCCCTTTGGAACGGGAAAAATAGAATGGAGATTCATTTGTACTGTCTCCGATTGCGGACTGCTGCTTTTCGAGGCGTCGAAGTATTTCTTTAGTCTGTTCACCTTGCTTAAGCAGATCTTTCCATGATTTGGATTCGACCGAGCCCATCTTGTCTGGGATATCGGTCAACAAGTTGTGTCTGCAGGTTTCCACAAGCGTGTCCTGTATCATGCCATGTGGGCATCGAACAGAAAGTTCTCAGAACTGCATAAGTTTTGACCGTTTCGCCTTCTTCTTGCTTCGTTGCTAGCAAAGATAGTATAGAAACTTCTGTATAATCTTCAAAGAATCGGGCTAGGAACTCACGTTCTACATCAGCCCATGATTTAATTGTTCCCTGGGGTAGCTGCATAAACCAGGTAAATGCGGGCCCCGTTAAAGTACTCGCAAATATCCTAGTCATAGTCGGATCATTCCCCATGAGGTGTCCTGTCTGCGACAGGAAGTAGAAGATGTGCTGTTGCGGCGAACCTCTACCGTCGAATGACTAAAGGTTCAACGGTTTGTATTTTGCAGGATAAGGCACGGTCTCCCATTCTATGGGATAAGGACGCACTACCCCCACCTCTTGTAGCTTTTTGCGATGAAGAAGAGTTTGTAGTTGGTTCTCCATCTTCTCTATTTTCTCTGCGTGAGGGTTGATGATAACGTTCACTTTCTCTTCCTCTCTTGAATGAGGAGTAATTTCTTCATTCTCATCTTCGCTGTCCTCATTTATTTGGGCAGACCGTTTTCCTTTCTGCCGACCAGAAACGGATGACGAGGATTGATTCTTTCTTGTTTGGGCTAACAACTCAATTAAAAGTTGTTTCATTTCTTCTATGGTCTCCTCTTGCTGTTCGAGACATTTTTCTTATCTCTCAAGCCTTTCAGAGACTTCTTCTAGAAGCGTGCCCTCTGGTTCGATAGAAACTCTTTTTGACCCTGGAGTGATTTCATTATCCGAATGGTTGTTTTCGACCACCTTTTGCCTTTATTAACCATATGCGATGTGGCAGCAGGCAGATCGGTTTCCGAGCACACCCTTTCCACCATTCGCATTCTTTTAGGTTCGGTGATCCGCTCAAAAACTGATCGTTTTGAGTTGCACTGGCAGTTTGATAGAACAGTTGAGATCAACTGTTCGCATTGGCAGTGAGGGATATTTTATGAGGAGTTCTTCTTCCAATTGAGATAGTCTCTCAAATCTTGAGGTATCTTCTCCTCTCTATTTGCATCTTGACGCCTCTTGCGTCACAAATTTGGTTCATAATACTGAAGAGTCTGCAATATTTCAGGCCTGAGTTTTTTCCAGCATCAGATTGTTCCCCAACTCCTCTACGGATTCTTCTGGAGTGCACACTAGTCTGAGTAGTTGTGTGGGCTCCGCACGCCTCTGATAGAGAGATTAAAATTCTTGGTGTATGTAGTGTGCTCACCATAGGCGTGCTCGAAGAGACATGAGCGTTGTGTTCATTTAACGTAACCCGTCGGTGGCATCTGCGGGATGCAACCCGCGGTTGCAACTGTGGGTTTATACACGTGGGTTCACTCCTGCGGGGTGCAACCCGCGGGTTGGCACCCGCGGTTCCCGCGGCTGGCACCCGCGGGATGCCACCCGCGGTTGGCACCCGCGGGTTGGCAACCGCGGGTTTCCACCCGCGGTTGGCAACCGCGGGTTGCCACCCGCGTTTGGCAACCGCGGGTTGCCTCCCGCTGTTGGCAACCGCAGGTTGCCTCCCGTGGTTGCAAGCCGTGGGTTTGCACCCGTGGGGTTGCTTTCGAGGTTTTTTACCGTCCCGGATTTTTCTGTCCCGGAGTTTTCCGCAATTTTTCCTGTATGATTGAGGCGTGCTCGTTGAGTTTTACGCCTCAAATTTCTTTTTTGGGAGCGGGTCAGGGACTGGTTTGACATTTCGCTTGACTTTGGAACGGGCGATAACGCCGTGTTCTTGACAGACGATGACGTCTTGTCAGTTCCAACGGGCGATGACGCCTCGTAAGTTTTCATAGGCGATGACGCCTTTTGATTTCTGGTGGGCGATGACGCCTCACCTTTTTTCATCGTCACCCGGTGATGACGCCTAGGCTCCGAATCAGAGGAAGAAAGAAATTCCTCATATTTTTGCTGGTTAACTTCTATGACCAGAGTCTCAACCATTGAGCCAATCGGCACCCGGTCGGACTGCGCCACCAAATTCTCTGTGGTAAATAGAGAGGCTCCCACTGTGGTCACCAGTTCTTGTTTGCTCAAAAATTGCATCTTTCCTTCCATTGTTAAAATTATTTGATTATAACGAAATTTGAGATTACAAAAATTCTGAGAGATTACAAGAACGGGAATATTAATTTATTTCCTTTTTTATGTGGGTTCGGGTGGCGATGGAGCCTCGCTAGTGCCTCCGTTGACCGTCCGACTGGAAGAAAATGGCTCTGCTCTGCTTCTTAATTTTTCGAGCTTGCCCAAAATCTTCCCAAAGTCCAAGAATCCAAAAGTCCTCTCTCTGGAATCCGCTCCTGTCTTTTATAGACTGAGGAAAACAAAAATCATACTCGAATCTCTCCTGAAAAATCGGATCACGAGATATCAGCCAATTAAACAACGGAAAGAGAAAATAGGTGGAAAACCCGCTGGTTGGCACTGCGGGATTGCTCCCGCGGGTGTCAACCCGCGGGATTCTCCTGCGGGTGCACACCCGCGGGATCTTCCCACGGATGGGCACCCGCGGGAACCCGCGGGTGGCAACCCACCCGCGAGAGTGTTTCCCGCGGGTGGCAAACCACCCGCGGGAATCCTCCCGCGGGTGCTCACCCGATTTTTTTATTTTTTTTCTTTTCTTTTTTTTATTATTTTATTATTCTTATTATTTATTATTATTATTATTTATATATATATATTTTTTAGTATCTACATTTTTTTAGTATCTACATGAAGGTCAATGCAATCCAATGGGATTGCTCGATTATCTCTTTGGTACATTGCAATTTCATGGGCGCATGGCAAGTTATGCGTTTGCCTAATTATGCAACCGCATTCAACTGCATCCACTCTGACACTAAACGCTCTTCGTAATTGATTCAAAATCAGATTTAATACGTGTATAGATATTACGCCCCGGAGTTCTCTAAAATCTGGCAATATGAAATTTCGATTAAACATTGTAAGGCTTTTTTCGAAAGATGCCTTAATCTCAGTATGTTGCAATTCAAGTAAAGAGTGAATGTTGCTCCAACAGTTTTCGAAGTTGCCTTGACTCGTTCGAAGTTGCCGCTTCAATTTTGCATGGGCACTCTCCGCTCGATTTGTTGTTACATTATCCCTGTGGAGACACGTATTTGTCCAGTAAGCAACAAATTTATCTTTATATGGATCCAACCAAGTCTTCGTTACATATTCGACTGCATCTGGGTATGCTCGGAATTCATTCATGAGTAAACTCCGACTTGAATCGTACTCCTCAATAGTTTCAGATAACATTATCAACTTCCAAATTGAGAAAAATTTCTCTCATTCAGTCTTCTATTCCAAATATTGCAATGAGCCAACACATTACGATTGATATGCCATCGACATAGTAAATGCCGACTTGTTGGAAATATGGATTGAACAACATTTACTAGCACTAAATCTCTATCCGTTACTATCACACTTGGATAAATTTCATTGATAAATAGTTCACGTAACTTATCAAGTGCCCATGCATAGTTTGTTTCCCGTTCTCTTTCAAGAAAAGTAAAAGCAACACAGAATGACATATTCGTCGATGTTACGCCAACTATTTCGAGTAACGGGTATTTGTACCTGTTTGTTTTATAGGTACAATCTAGGATGATAACTCCTGAAAATGCACGTAGAAGCTCCACACCAACCGGATGAGCCCAAAAGAAGTCAGTTACTGCTTCGGTTTGGTTATTGCTGCGATGCCACTCAATGTACTTGCACTCTGAAATTTTAAATAGCAAGTGTTGCATTTGCGTTCTACTCCCCTGTTCATTAACCCGAAACTTGTGTCGTGCATTATAAATTGTCTTCATCGTTGATGCATTCTTCGGATCCTTCATCTTTAAAGATGTCAGGATATCTTTTGGTCATACATGACATTTCAACAATTTCATTACAACAGAAGTCTCGCTTTGGGATAGTCTTCCTGCATATGAGTGTCTCTCAAAATATTCTGCTGCAAAATGATTATGCGTACAGCATATAACCATAAGTTTTCCCTCGGACCCCTCAGCAGATATTTGTTGACCCTTTAGCTTAAAGAGGCATCCACATTTTTTGTTATTCCTGAATCCTTCATCACCCTTTAATTTTTTGAATCTTGGACTTCCACCTCTTTCACAACCAAACCAGATTCTTCCCTTCTTATAATGGCCTCCACTATCCGATTTTGAAACAATTATCACCAATCCTAACGTCTTTCCCGTATCACGAACCCAATTTGTAAGCTCTTCTCGATCTAAAAAAGTCTACAATCACAGTGTTTCAGTTAGACATCTCTATCAAACATAATACATTACATATACAAAATCTTCTATATCATCGTACCTCACTTGTTGTGAATGCCGAACTATAATCAACAACTACCTCGCTCTGATCTCGGTTACAATGTGTTGAAGGTTTATCCTATTAACCAAAGTACACATAATAGAATGAGAAGCTGAACGGCGGCGAAATCAAAACCGTTCTTCCTAACCGATGTCTATTTTAATTAAATCTATTCCTTTAAAATTAAAAATTGTAGAAATTAAAAAAAGATGATCAATTCTTACCTCCAGTAACTTTTGATCGTCGAATGAAACCATCGCCAAGTTGTGCAACTCCATTTTCTTCTCCGTCGACTCACAAAAGAATTATATTTTCTATTTTCTAAGATTAGATAATGAGATAACTGATTTAAGCTAAATGTAGATTTTAATTTCTGTATGGAGTGGAAATTTTGAGAAATGGAATTTTTTTTTCTCCTCTTTTTCTCCTCTACAGCTCCTCTCTCTCTAGTTTACGTGGAAAAAAAAGGATGCAGGATGGGAAGATGAAGGAGGAGATATGGAAGGGTATTTTGGACCAAAAAATAAAATGGCAAAGTGATAAAAAAGGGAAAATTCTATTTGCACCCTGTTATTTACTCTTGACGCCCTGGGTACTCTTTACACCAGGTTTCCATTTTGAAACATGAGTAATTTACTCTCCGCGCACAATTTATTTTCCAATTTTACCCTTTACTCCCTTTATCCTTCGTTCTTCAGAGTTTTTTTCCCTAATTAGAAAACCCCGATCTTCCTTCGAATCCCCTCCCACCGGAGTCGTCCCGACCGTCACCACCTCTCGATCGTCTCCACTGGTCTCCAATCTTCCTTCCCGACCCACCACCGAGTCGTCCCCACCTTTGCCGCCTCTCGATCGTCACCACTGGTCTCCAATCTTCCTTCCCGACTCACCACCGAGTCGTCCCCACCGTCGTCGCCTCTTGATCGACCACTGCTCTCCATTTCCGACCCAAATTTCGTTGCCAACCCCTGCCTTCCTTTCCAGGCTTCCTCCTCCATCGGTGCTGACCGCATCAACCCATTCCTCCTCCACCGGGCACCCTTCATCCCCTGCTTCGTTCGCACTTCGGACGCTCTCAACCATTCCTCCGTTCAAGCTTCATATGCCCTCAAACGTTCATCCAGCCAGAGAACTTCGATTCATGAGGTAATTTTTTTATTTTTTATTTATTTTTTTTATGTGTGAGGGCTTGCTGATTGAGTACATAGTAGTGAATATGTGAGACTCTACATAGTAGGGTTATAACAGCTAGAAAGGCAATTATTCTATGTAAAGATGTCATTCTGATGCATATTTCGTTAGCTTAGGTGTTTCAAGATAATATTTATGGCTGTAGAGGTGTATCGTTTTTTTTTCCCTGTTCAGCATCCACAGTTTATAATTTACTTCTTTTTATGCAATAAATTGTATGTCAACCCAAATAATTTGATAAATTGATTGTTATATATCGTTATCACTATTAGTAAATAAGTGTTTGGGAAATTAAAAGGGTGTGAAGAGTTGATTGTTTGTACCTTTTCTAAAACTGTTTGATGTCTTCTTAAATACTGTTCTAAAAGTGTCAAAATTTAAACCTTACTTGGTTAGGAGTTCATGTGCATTGAGATTCATATATTCTTATTTAGAATATATATTCTTATTCAGAATTTCAGATAAGAGATTGTATTTTGCCGTTAGTTAGAGTGTATCTTGAACCTATCCTATCTTCCTTCTCTTACAGTCTTGCTGCACTAATGTTTGATTATTATTATTTTTTTAATATAGTTTTAGTGTTTTGGATGATGAATTAGATATAGTCATTAGTGGCTTAATCCTCCCTTCTCTGCAATTTCAGTGCATTCTTTAAATTTTTTTGCCTCTTCTTTTTTTTTTTTTTTTTTTTTTTAAATTGTTTCTAGAGAACCTGTGTATATGCAACTCATGGAATAATTTCATCCAAGTCGTAGGTAGTGCCTGTAACCATGCAATTCTTTATTCTTATCTTCTATCCTAATTAGGAGCCCCTATCCTAGCTGAATTGGACAAGAAAGAGTTTAAATTTCAATAGAAATAGCAAACTATAAGGGATGTTTTCAATGCATATAGGGCCTAAGAGTAGCTAGAAATATATGATATTCTTAAGTAAAACACTGCAATTATAGTTGTTTTTTGTGTTAATCCAACTAGAGTAATTTCGTTGTGTTGTCAGTGGTGTATATCCACCCAATTGATATTGCAGTTTAGATATAATTATTACACCATTTTTTCTCTTAAATATCAGGAAAGTAAGAGTAATTAGTAAGAGGTTTATTTCATATAGATAATTGTTTATGAACTTGGTGGCTATCCTTGTTTATTAGACTTTTCATGTCTCATTTGAACATGATGGCTTGTAATGATTTTAGCTTTCAGTATATTTTCAAAGATTGAAAGACCTTTTTTTCCCTCTCTCTTTCCATATAAATTATTGTAAACTTCAATAGAAATAGCAACGAGATTCTAAATATCATATATAATAATTAGATGGAACATGCTGGATCATCCCGCATTCGTCCAACGGCATCGAACAGGAGGAAGAAAACATGCTCGAAGGCGCGTAGCACCTCAAGCATGGCAGAAATCGAAAACCAACCACATTTAGAGGTCGAGAGAGACGCAGAGTCGCATGTTATGTTGAGGTCTGATCCTCCTACATCTATGCTGACAGATATGGATGAAGGAGAGTATGAAGAAGACATTTCTCGTCCGATACAAGGAGGTCCCGTGGACTTGACAATTCTCAAGAGTTTTCGAACACACGTGGCTTTCTTAATTATAAATGGAGAGGTTAGTTGAATTGTATTATTATGGAATCTTCATTGCAAGTTTATAATGATGAATATGATCAAACAAAACAAATATTTACAGGAACGTGAGCCACTACGTTGCCTTAATCACACAAAAAAGATTTCGGCATGGGATTTGATTACGAAGCAACCTAACACACGATTCATAGAGTTGATTAGAAAATCCACTTTATTTCCCTTGGTGGCTTGCTCATACCAATACGTAAGTAGGGTTGAAATTTCAGTTTTTGTGGAGAGATGGCACCCCGAGACAAACACCTTTCACTTGCCATTTGGAGAAATGACAATAACACTAGACGATGTTAGTTGCCTTCTCAGTCTGCCTGTGACAGGTAAATCAGTTTGTCAACATGAAGGGGAAAATGTTCAGCTCGCCGTTAACGTGTTAGTCCATTCGCTTGGTGTTAGCCACTCCGATGCGTTACATGAAATAAACACAAAGAGTGGGGCTTCAGTCAGACTTGATTGGCTTCGGGAACAGTTCGTTGGAGTCACCGATAATGACTCTGATGAAAGGATTAATTGTGCCGCGAGAGCGTATCTCCTATATCTTCTTGGTTGTACGTTATTCGGTGACAAGAGCGGGACCAGAGTTTCCATTGACTACTTGTCCCTACTGCACAACCTTGAATTAGTGCACACTTATGCATGGGGTGCTGGAGCATTAGCATATTTATACAGACAGTTGGGACTCGCGTCTAGAGCACATGTGGCACAGATAGCCGGCTATCTAACTCGCTTTCAAGCGTGGATATTTGGCCATTTTCCCAAGCTCCTTCGGGTAGTGAATAGTTTATATAAATCAGAACAACCGCAGGTATGCAGATGGATGAGTCGTCGGGAGACTAACGTAAGTGTGGATCATCTTCGTGTTTTACGATCGACGCTTAACCAGCTTATTCCATCCGAGGTAAGATAATTAAATATATCATACAAATTTATTTAATTCAATGAAGATAGCAATTAATTGTTCATTTTGGATTTTACTATTTCTTCTATGCTGCAGGTCATATGAGATCCATATCGCTCGTTAAGAGACCATCACCCATTGAAGGAGGTTTCTTATTATATGGGTACGATACGAGTTCGAGACATAGCCGAGCCACACCACCCTGTACGAGTATTACGGCAGTTTGGCCGTCGCCAATATATTCCTTCTTCACCGTTTGCTCCAATTTGCGAAAAAAGAGGAATATCCAGTAACAAGTATCTTGTTAAGTACAGCCACACCGAAGCAATGTGGGTTGATTGGGAAGACCACGTGTTATCACAAGAGCATCGTGGGGCTCCAGCAACTAACCCTTCAGAGTGTACTCCAGATTACATTGCATGGTACTCTCAGATGTCTCGACGTTTTATAGGACCAGTTGAGGATGGGGACCACAAGATATTCTTCAGCCCGTTGATGAGGTTAGTCTGTGATTGCTCTTTCAAATATGACGTAATTTGAATTTGATTTTTATCTTGTATATTGTTTCTCATTATTCTTAACTTATTGCAGAGAATAGAACAAATTGCTGTTGTTGTTCATCCATTTCTAAACCAAGGGCCTAGAAAAAGCAAGAAACGTCCGGGATTGCTTTATACGGCAATGGAAAAGATCATGTCCATTATCAATTGTAGAACACAAAGTGAAGAAGTTCCAAAGACCAGATCTCCAGAATCAAATAGAGTTAGTGAAAGACGGTGTTCCGTTAGAAAGAGTTCTAGGAAACAGTGATGACGTCTAGTATTTCAAAATGTAATACTGTTAATACAAACATGTTCAGCTAGAACAGTAAAATTTGACGTGATATATTTGACTTATTCCAGAACCTTTTGTGATTACTATAGATTTTATATAAATTAAGTTTTGTTGTTGTTGGTTTACCGAAGTTTGGCATGAGATGCTATGCAATATTATTGAGGCAATTTTCTGTTGATTTTGTCCTTTTTGTTGTTCTGTTGGTTTTGTTTTCTTGCCCTTCATACTGTTTGTCTTGTAGCTAGCTCATTGTTTGTCATTGATATATTTGTACATTATATGATTGGACATGCTTTCCAATATAGACTGAACCATCCAAAGCTGCACCAAATTTCTTCACGAGGTCTCAATGAAGGTGCCTGTTGTTTTGAAGCAAGTGGTGGCAAAGGAGGAGGCCAATGATATTATAGAGAAGCTAAAAGCAGTCGGTGGTGTTGCTGTGATGGAGTGATAGGTTAGGTTGACTGACATTTTGTTTTTGCCATAAATCCTTGCTTTTTGCTTCAATTTTCCAAGATTGGAATGAGCTTTATAGTTAAATTTCCTGTCGTCTTAATTAACTTTTTATGATGTTGGTGATAAAAGTCTTTCACCCCATATAGGAGACACTATATTGAAGCAGGCCATTTTACAAGTTCATCCTTCTGGTCGGCTTGTACTAGCCGACTCTTTTTATTTCAGTCGGTGTGTACAATCCGACCGAATAGTCCACTGGTCGGCTTGCAGAATCCGACCCAGTGAGCACTGGTCGGCTTGCAGAATACGACCCAGTGAGCACTGGTCGGTTTCCACAAGCCGACCAAAGGGTCACTGGTCGGGTTGTGCAAGCCGACCAGTGGATTATTCCAGAACCTGTTGTGTAGCCCGACCAGTTTGTTTGGTTGTACAACCCGACCATGAAGAGAGAAAATACGATGTGAATAACTTCATTAAATGAGAAGTAAAATAGAGAAGAAACTTAACTACATAAAAAAAAACGTCACAAGTGTCAACATGAAGTACAAGATTCATTTTTACAACACAATTATCTCTTGTGTGGCAACGTTAGGTCCCACAATGCGCCGAAATTGCTGAATTCGCTCCAAATACGGTGTTTCCCATCCATTTGCTTCATGATGGTGATGACGCTGCCAATTAAGTACAACGTTGGGGACGGGGTGAAGTGGAGAAAAATATACCTAAATCAATGGAACTAAATTAGTATAAATATATAGAGCCTTATAAATATTGCAAGCAATGAGAACTACTCTTACCGGAACAAAATGACATTCGGCAACAAAGGCAATTCCAATTTCTTTCCTTTGGAGAACTGATAAAGGAGGGGATGTTCTGAGTGGTAGAAAAGTAAGACACTGTGCCTTAGAAATGAAGAATAGAACCACGTCATACCGTGATGCTATAAGATGTCCCATGTCCGGCATAGTCATCCAGTGATCGACTCGGGGAAAATCTTGGAAGTAATTTAATATTCTCGTCAACTCCTGAATACGACCGGTGTCCCCAAAAATGCTCATGTATTCTGTATGATGGTTATGAAGCTCATTAATTAAGTCTCTGCGTACCTGACTCCACTAAGCATCACCAAGTCCGAGACATTTTGCGATAACTCGAAATCCGCAATTACCATCAGCCTTAACATCACCAACATGTATAATGTATGGATTCAAGCAATTTGGAAGGAATGACAAATACTTGGATAGATAAGATTCATGTTCTGATGGTGGCTCATAATGTAGAGGAACAACTGACAGTTCATGCACTGGTGAAGGAACTGTCCCTGGTAGAGGGGGTTCGGTGAAGGTACTATGGTCTTGTTGCTGCAATGTTTAATAAAAAGTGTAATTAAATATTATAAGTTTCAAATGACTTAAAAACAACTTAAATACTAAAGAAAAAATAGATTTTATCTACCTTTTTCTTAGGCCGTCTCCTCGGTGGTAACTTACGTATCGTGCTTTTCCGAGGAACTAGTGTGTTCCTAACCGATGGAGAACAACTTTCACGCTCAGATATGACTAACTCGAATGCACATGGATCGCGGCGTGTGGAATTGTCTATCTTTCGGTGTTGTCGGGCTCTTGCAGAAACCTTCACTATTGGATCAGCGAGGGAAGAACTAACTGGATTCGATATCTCTCTCAACTTCTTCATCATACGAGCCCTCATTTCACTGTTTGCCTTCAATAACGAATGGATGAATACATCAACATCTTTTTGATAGTTTATTGGATCAATAATTTGTGATTCAACAACTGGCAGCATGTCAAGCTTTCTCCAATGAGGGTCTACTGACTCTAACGGTATTGGCCGATTGTCTCTCTTATACATCGAAATCTCATGTGAACATGGCAAGTTGTGAGTTCGTCGAATAACGCAACCACAAGCAACTGCATCTACACCTATAGAAATTGCTCTTTTCAAGTGGCAGTGGATCAAGTTAAGTGCATATATTGATATTACACCACGTAGTTCTATAAATTCAGGCACTATAAAATTACGATGAACGATTGTTAGGCTTTTCTCAAATGAAGTCTTAATTTATGTATGTTGGAGTTCCAGAAGAGAATGGATATTTGTCCAACAATTCTCAAAGTTGCCTTGGCTGGTTCGAAGTTGTCGTTTAAGCCGAGCATGTGCACTCTCAGCTCTATTAGATGTCACATTATCCCGATGCAAGCAGTTGTTCGTCCAATAAGCAATGAATCTTTCCTTATATGGATCCAACCACGATGTCGTAACGTAGTCTAGTGCATCCGGATAGCTTCGAAAGTCTTTTTTTAGAGCACACAAATGTGCATTATACTCGTCAAGTGTGTTTGATAGCACAACAACTTTCCAACTGGCATAAAATTTCTCCCACTCTTGTTGTTGATCAAAATACTTTTTGCAGTTTGCCAGGACGTTCTTGTTTATGTGCCATCTACAAAGAAGATGTCGACTAGAAGGGAAGATTGATTCAATTGCATTAAGAAGTGCCAACTCTCTATCCGTGACAATTACACCTGGTACAACATTGTTGAGAAATAGTCCACGTAGTTTGTCCATTGCCCATGCATAATTTGTTTCTTTTTCTCTTTCCAAAAATGCAAATGCAACTGAAAATGACATATTGGTCGATGTAACACCCACAATTTCCAACAATGGGTAATTGTATCTATTTGTTTTGTATGTGCAGTCCATAATTAGAATGCCTGGAAATGCACGAAGAAGGTCTACTCCAACAGGATGAGCCCAAAATAGGTCAGTAATGGACTCAGTATGCTCACAACTACGATGCCACTCTATGTATTTGTATTCGGTAATTTTAAACAACAAATGTTGTACCTGTGATCTCCCACCCTGCTCAATTACTCGCAATCTTTGTCGTGCATTATATATTGTCTTCATTGTTGAAGCATTTTTAGGATCTTTCTGTTTTAATGATGTCAATATATCTTTCGGACGCACATGACACTTCGACATCTCAACTAACACCGCTTTCTCGATTTCTGACAGTCTCCCTGCAAAAGAATGACCCTCCATGTACTCTGCAGCAGGGTGGTTGTGCCTACCACAAATCAATTTCATAGTCCATTCCTCTCCCTTCATGGTCATCTGCTCACATTTCAAAAGGAATGGGCACCCACATTTCTTTGATCCACTTTTTCTCTTACAATCAGCCATATCTGACATATTTTTAGATCTGGGTTGTCCACCACGCTCACATCCAAACCAAATCCTCCCTCTCTGATTACGACCACCACTATCGGATTTTGCAATTACAATAACAAAACCCAGTCGTCTTCCTTCATCTCGGACCCACCTTGAAAGCTCATCTCGGTTTGAAAATATCTGTAGCAGTTCATCTCGTTAAAAAACGATGAAATCAAAAATAATAAACATAAATTTTTATAAAAAACATAAGGAGACGTACTCGAGAAGTTGTAAAATTCGAAATATTCTCCACGCTGAAACCAATGTGAGTGGGAGTACATTGTATTGTTGCATCCACCTACATTAGTCAAGAGAACAAATGAATCATTACTTTATATTATTTTGTCACAACCCTTAAATTTATTTAAATTAACAATCATTTCATACCGCCTTCATTTCATACCTATATAATTAGTGCATATTTAAACATATATAACAATTTTTAACAATTTTGTTGGTTGTGTATATTTTAGTTTCAGTCGGATATTAGATGAAGACCAAGTAATAGCTTGGTCGGGTATTAATACCCAACCTAAAAATGCTATGGTCAGCTACTAATAGCCGACCAGCGCGCGACATCTACCAAAAAATAAAATTAATTGACGATAAATTTAAAAAAAAAACTTTAAAAAAAAACAATTCTTACCTTATGTTTGTCCGCTGATATCAGTTGCTTATTGAAATTTTCCATTTGCATAAGAGAACTCAAACTCCAATTCCTAATTTCACTTGATACAGTAAAATCGAATAATTAAAAATTCTTCGAATTTTTTTAGAAACTGAAATTAGGGTTTTAGAGAAAAAATAGAGAAAGAACACAATGAGAAACACGATGAGTCGTATTGGGATTTATAAGGGCAACTTAGTCCAAAAAAATAAGGACAAACTTGTAATTAATTATAAATTTTAATACAGTGCGTCCAGAGTAATTTTCAGTGTGCAAATAGAATTTCCCATAAAAAAGAAGACTTTTAAAGTGGGCTCACTGGGAAATTTGTTGTGCCCATCTAGAAAGTCCCCATTCTTCCCCAATCCTTCCCTCGATGCCTGCTTGTAGTTTCAGAAGCCATGGAAGAACTAACTCCAACGTATCGCACCGATCTCAATGACTCCACCGAAATCGAAAAGGAACTGAGAGAGGTCGAAAGGATCGAGCTTCAATTGAGATGCAACGGCCTCTCGCAGCGATGCTCCGAGCTCGAAGCCCAGTTAGGGCAGAAGCAGCGGGAGGTGGACGATTACAAGACTGCCCTCGAGAGTCTCAAGGGGAAGGTCGAGGGTCTCCACGCTGAGCTCGCGGCTCTGAAGACGGAGCGCCGTGAGTTGAGGGCAAGGGTTTGGCACCTGGAGCAAGAAAGAGGCGTGATCGACATCAGCGACGACGAGGATGCCGCGCATGTTAAGTCTGGTGTTGATGATTCGAAGAAAGATGAGATTTTGGTGGAGAATTGGGTGGAAGATGAGGACATTGAGATCACTCCGGCGCCTGAGAGGCACCGGAGCGAAGAGAAAGATGATGTGCCCATTGCTCAGGAGATTAGTGATAGTGAGGAGGAGGGTGTAGATTCGAAGAAAGGTGAGGTTTTGAAGAAAGATGAGGACTTTGTGGTGACTCCGGCACCGAAGAGGAAGCGGGCTTTGAGATTAGTTGATAGTGATAGCGAAAAAGAGGATGGTGAAGAGAAATTTGATGATCATATTCATCAGGTGATTGGTGATACTGAGGCGGAGGGTGTAGATTCCAAGAAAAATGAAATCTTGGTGAAGGACGAGGACTTTGTGCTGACTCCTGCTCCAAAGAGAAAGCGGGCTCTGAGATTAGTTGATAGTGATAGCGAAAAAGACGACGGTGACGAAAAAGGCTATCGTCAAAGTGATCGGGAGATTACTGATGCCAAGGGGAAGGGTATAGATTCAAAGATGGGTGAGTTTTTGGGGAAAAACAAGGACTTTAAGTTGACTCCAGCTCCGAAGAGGAAGTTGGCAACGAGAATAGTCAATAGTGACTGTGAGGAAGATGAGGACGATGTTCTCATTGCCAAGCTCAAGAAAGAGAACAAGGAATCTGATCATTTTTCTGGTTGCTGTGATAAAAAGGATGAGGATGTTGTTTTTGTTCCTGATGATGATGGGGACGATGAGGATGAGGATGATGATATTCCAATTGGCAAGCTTATAGAGAGGAAGGTTGGAAGCAGAAAGGCCTACAGGGAAGCTATAAACCCCTCTAGGAAGCGTTTGGTTAGGATAGGGGAAGGCAGGCCAACAAGAGATGGGGAAGGAGAAACATCTCCTAGAAGTTTGGTATCTCAAAATCCTTTGCATTCTAAGGCCAATAGCATTGGAAGGATGAGCAAGAGGTCTGTGATCCAAAAGCTTGTGTTTTCAGATAATGGGCACGATGAAGAGAAAGTGGCAGATGTTGATTTGGACAGCGAGGGCAACAGTTTGGATGGGTTCATTGTAGATGAATCGGAGTCTAGTTCCAGTGGGAGTTTTGAAGATGAAACCAGAGAGGGTGGTTCCAGTGATACCTCTGGAGAAGATTCGGACAGTGAGGTGGACCTTAAAAATGTTTTGTCAACTCTTCGTCGGAAGAAGGATACTAAAAAGTGGGAGTATGAGGGTGATATGCTGGCTTCATTTGCTGAGAAACCCGAGATATGTATGAAAGCTGTTTGTGCTCTTTACCGACGACAAACATCTGAAGAGAAGTCGGCAAAGGAGACAATAGTTGTCAACAATCGAGGATTTAACCTAATTGACGCATTCAGGTACAGAATAAAAGCTTCATTAAAATCATTCATTTAGTAAATCGCAGTTGATGCATTCAGTATGAAACAACGTCATTATAGTCATCAAATTTCTCAAAGCAGTAGAATGTGACATTGCACACTGCACAAACGCTACATGCCACCTCATTCTGTAGCAATGATTCAACTAGGAAGAATAAATTGATGGGTGAATGCTTTTAGGTTTATACTTATATGCTTTAGTTTATAGCCAACAGGGCAGACCGAAACACTCAAACCGGGAGGTTGAAATTATATATGAAATAAATTAATTAGTAAATATTTGAAATACGAAAAAATGTCATTGATTTGATAATTTAGATACGGATTACGGTTAAACATACCTACACAGTGATGGAATTAAATAATAACTACAATTCTTTCTTTCAAATGTTCATATTTTAGTAGTATTGCATAATAACTTCATTGGAAACTTTGACAAAATCTTTTTTCTCAACATGTGGTGTGAGCCATTCATTTCCTATTCACTGCGTAATCTCTGTTTTACAATCTCTATAACTGAAAATGCTCTCTATACAAATGCAGTCGCAACCATAAGGTTAATGCCAAAGTGATAAGTCTGTTATGCAGTTGCAACTGATAAGGTTAATGTCAATGTGATAATTATGTTATGCAGTTGCAACCGATAAGATTAATGCCAATGTGATAAGTTTAAAAATTAATAAATATGCCGAATAATTTCTTCTTTCGACAAGTTTCTCAGCAAGCTCAACAATTTTTTGGATCTGTAAGCACTCATCAGAAGAGTGCACTTAAAGAATACAAATTTCAAGTTCATCCTCAAGTGCTAGAAGATGAGAAATTAGTTGTAAATAGTTGAGAATGGCAAAGTAGTTCTTCCATGTTCTTAGAGAATGAATTTAGTGGACAAGAGCTCCCAAACAAAGAAAGAATTCGATACCTAACATAGGAAAATGATTATTCAACTCCTGCAGTTGCATGTCTATTACTATTAACACCCTAAAACTATAACGTCCATAAAAATAAAAAGGTACTTTAACCGGAGATTTTTCCATCAAAAAGTCTAGCTATGGTTACTTTTTAAATTTATGAGAAATATTATAAACTTCATTAACTCTGGTCTTCTATATGTGAAACTATCCTTAACTAGGGGGCTTTACATTCTCCCCATTTTTAGAATCTAACATTCCCATCAAGGGGATATAATAACACACTAACACTTCAGCAACCGCTATGGGATTTTGGCGATGTAGGTTCTGGTGATGGCTCTCATGGATTCTAAAGGTGACCCCCATATATTCGAGAGGTGATCTTCACTATACTTGTGTGATACTTTGTTCCATGCAATACTTAGCTCCATGTGGTATTTAGTTCCACATACTTCCGGTTGGCGTTGGCTTTGATACTACCTGTGACGCCCCTGAACTTGTAACTTTTTGGAAAAACCAGTTGCCTCCTTTAAAAAAGTTACTTCTCGAGTTCATGAGAAGCATTAGAAACTACACTTAACTCTTGTCTCATATCCACAATTTTAAATAATGTTGCTATATTGGATATATATCGATATTGATATTTTGAAAGCATTTATTATTTTTGGGAATTTATTGGCGATATATCGAATCTTCCAATAAATCGGTCACAATATCAGGCTCAGAATAATGCTCGCTATTCTCAATTGTTGGATTATTAAATATTTGGGCGGAAATTTTTTCAAATCAAAGCCTATAAACCCAAACCTGACATGTTTGCATGTTCCTAGGTTAGGTATTTGGGTGATTCGCAGGACGTAACATTTGACATTTGTGAGGATTCTGTACTTGGTTAGTGACTATGGATTCATCGATTTAATATAAGTTGCCGAAGTTAGTATATCCTAAACATGTATATTATATATGATGTTTTATGTAATTTCATATGATGTATACACGAATTATCTTATTTATATGTGATTTAGGATATGTGGATAAGTATATTTACGGTTCGTTATCGGTATCCAAAATTTGATAAATATTCCCAATTTATCCCAACAACTGATATCTGTTATGAATTTTTTCCTTTCGATATTTCCGCAATAGTGGATATTTTAAAATGCTGTTCATGTCTGATGAGGGACTATTCTTAGTTAGGAACGTTACAACTACATTATAGAAAAGCTCAACACGATTATAATGTAAATTTGTCATTTCTTCGGTCTTCGTCTTAGTTGTGTATGAGCTTTAAACTTACCGTCCATATTTGGTATATCAATTTCAAGTTATTACAAAATGAATAAACTTCATTCAACAAAGAGTCCATCTTACCTCTCTCATCACTGTATTTGTTGCTTGATAATCCTACCAAGGTCATTCTATTTAAAATATCCTTATCTTTTCTTTGCAATGCTAATGACAATTTATATCTTCCAGAATTTTTATTATTAGATGCATGCTAAATGTGAAGTCAAAGAACTACATAATAACTAAGAAGACGCTAGATTCAACTGATTGTAGATTACTTGCACCATCCTTCATAACAATTTAAAGTACTTCAAGAATATAATAATACATATACCTAAGACTAAGTATGATAGTATAATGAACCCGAATGAGTCTTGCGAGAATGGTGTAGGATAGTTTTTTTATTTGAGCTCTGACCATTAAATAATTCTTCATTTTTAAGTACTTCAATAACTTTGTCATGCTAAATAGCTTTTAGAGCATCACTCTTTTTATAAAATGTTTCAACAATATTCAGAATTCTTGACACAAAATAAAAAGGTATCTTTTATCTAAAAATGAATCTTTCCAACTACCACTAAAGCCAACTTAAGGTGATAAGCAAAACATCACTCGCAAAAGACATTAGAAGTATCTCTTAAGTGTCTTTAAAGCATTGAATCCATCCTGCATATTGCTTGCCCATCTAGCACTAATCAAGTATTCTTCATATGGTTAAATTATGCAAAGCAAGTAGATTCTCTAAAGCAGTTTTGTGAAGCAGCCATGGCGGAAGTGAACGTGTCGAATACTGGTGAAGTGCTAAATGATGGTCACTTTGTCAAAATATCTCAAACCAGTAACCATCTCCTCTTTTGTTTCTGCATTGTGAGACTCACCAACTAAAATAGAGAAATTAAAATTACTGATATCCTTCAAGATAACATTCAATATCATAAATACAATAGCACGTCTTTTTGAATTTTTTATGAAGACAATTATAAATTTTCATTTGCATTGGAAAATGATACTTTTTTTTTTTTGACATTCATTGTGTTAAGCAGGAAGTGAAAGAGTTCTAAGCAATTTTTTTTGGTTCTGTGAGTCGTTACGACTCATCATGCTTATGAAATGGCAAAACTTGCTGGAAGAGAAATCTAACATAATCAACAACTGCAATAATAAAGTTCTATATTCTACATTATCCTTAACTTATGTTCTAGTGGGTATGAATGAACCACTTTGCTTCCTCTTCATTAAAGTCACATTGTTGGGAGCACTATTATGCTTCTCTCATGTTCAATATGTTTAGTTTTCTTCTTCCGATGTTGAACTCTTTACCAACTAATGAAATACCATCACTTTGAGAAGAGGAACTCTATAATTTTGACTTAAAAAAGATAAATAAAATAAGGCAAACCTTACATCTTTCGTCACACTATACTCTAACCAGTTAGGATGATCATTAAACAATTAGAATTGAATTTATGATCTTTTTGTAAGTATGGCTTTCAATATTTATCTCTCTCATTAGCGGTGGTTTGTGCCTTAGGTCCGTAGGCAAGTTTGCAGGATTAATGTAAACATGTATCTTTTTTGAATTCAAATGGGGATCAATTGTCTCAATGGGATGAGATGAACCGTCTACTATCTTTCCTTTATAGTATCAATCCATAAAAATAACAAAAATAACAAAATAAGTAGACCATGTGCAAAATAATCCATTGATCATATCACTCATTAACCATCACTGTTGACTCAATAAAAAATGTAATACAAACACGTCTCTTGATCAAGAAAGAGGCAAGACAGACACAAGCACGAAAAATCAAGTAAAAATCTAATTATCTGAACATATATCTTATTATCTAGATGTGAATAAGATTCAAGTACAAGTGTCAAGCATCAAACATGAGCATCAAGATCCAAGCATAAATTTTCCAATCCCCGTTGACTACAAATTTCTTAAATCTTCTAAAGAATTTTACCCTAATGCTTGCATGCTTCATGATAGTTTTTTGGTTCTTGGTTCTATAACATTAAAGCTCGGTGTTATAATAGAATTGAACAGTTTTTCTTCGAATCGTTACTGCTTCTTTAGAATCTTCTGGCAATATTCCATAAAGAACATAATCTATTTAAGAAAATCGCCAATATCTTAGTTCGAGATTAGACTCGAGCATATACTTCATCTGCTTCTTGTTTCTTTTCTGAATTTAATTCTGCTTCGAGCTCATTTTTCGGGCAAAACAATTCCTTCCCACTGTTATTCGCTTACTAGCGTTTTTGGGTAACGCTAAAGTAGTAGCTAAGGAAGCTAATGAATCTGCATAACCATTCTGATGGCGCGTCACATGATTAATATAGAAATCATTAAAACTATCAGCTATTTTTGTGACTGCTAGGTAATATGGTAAACGGTCCTCATTTTTTACTTCATATTCCCCTCTAACTTGATTTACGATAAGTTGGGAATCTCTATATATTTCTAAATATTTCACCCCAGCTGTTTGGCTATTTTCAAACCAATCATTAGGGCATTGTATTCAACAACATTATTAGAACATGAGTTTATTAATGAGTATGCTCGAGAAATGATGTGGTTGTAAGGAGGAAAAACATAATTACCACTCCCGCTACCATCTTTTCTTTTAGTCCCATTCTAGAGGCACAATCGAAGAAAAGTTGTCACACATTTTCTGCAACAGTATTTACTTCAGTTTCTTGTGGAACATTTTGCTTTGAAATTGTATTTCTTTCGATTATCTCATAAGGGATATCCTCATAATTTCGAAGATACTGGAATCGGGTGTTCAGCCAGGAAATCAACTATAGCTTGTCCTTTAATTAATTTTTGTAGAATAAAATGCATGTCATATTGTGATAGCAAAATAGGGATAGCCTTGAATTTAATGACCCTGATTTAGTCATTAGTATTCTTAACAGATTAACTCTCGATATAACATGAATTGTTTGCCCAACTAAATTGTATCACATTTTCTATATTGCAAACACCAAAGCTTGACATTTTTTTTCCACTGGGTTATATCGATGTTCAGCCCCAATCATCATTTTGCTGAGATAATAAATGGCTTATTCATGCCCCAATTCATTCTTTTGTGCTAGTAAAGCTCCTAAGGAATAATCCATAGCTCTCACATATAGCAGAAAAGGTATTCCTGAGACTGGAGTTACAAGAACAGGTGGTTTGGTAAGATACTCTTTGATTTCTTCGAAAGCTTTTTTGACATGCATCATCCCAAATGAATGATACCTCTTCATCAATCTTGTAGAAGGTTGACACTTTTCAGATAAATTTGATATGAATTTGCAAATGTACGCCAATCTGCCATGTAGTCTTCTCAATTCTTTGAGATTCTGGGGAGGTGACATATCTTGGATTGTTTTAATTTTGTCTGGATCAAGATGAATTTTTCGGGAAGTGACTGCAAAGCCAAGAAATTTTCCACCAGAAACTCCCAGAAAAGATTTAGTAGTATTCATCTTAAGCTGGTGTTTCTGCATAAGGTCAAATATTGTTCTCAAATCATGAAGATGATCATCCTTGTTTTTACTTTTAATTGCCAGATCATCTACATAGCATTCTACTGTCTTTCGTAGATGTTCTTGGAATATCGTGTTCATAGCGCATTGATACGTGGTGCCAGCATTTTTTAAACCAAACGGCATGACTATATAACAGTATACTCCAAGTAGCGTTCTGAAAGATGTATGTTTTTCATCATCAGGGTACATCTTGATTTGATTATATCCTGAGAATCCATCCATAAATGACATCCTTTCATAGCCGCAAGTGTTGTCTATCATGACATCTGTAATAGGTAAAGGAAATTCGTCCTTCAGGTATGCTTAATTTAAATATCTGAAATCAATGTCAATGCAGACCCTGCTTTTTTGTTCTTTTTAGTTACATGGATTATATTCGCGACCTAGTCTGGATGTTGTTCTTCGCGAATGAAGCCAGACTCAATTAAATTTTTGATTTTAGCTTCGATCACCTCCATAATTTCAGGATGATGATTTACTGGTTTTTCATCTGGTCGAATATTTAATTTATGAACCACGACTTTTGGGTCAAGTTCTGGCATCATAATTCCAAGCGAAAATATCAATGTATTCTCAAATGAGAGATTATTTTTTCTTTTTCCTCTCAAGATAAATTTTTACTTATAAATATGGGTTTAGGATTAATTTTGTCATCCATATTTATTTGGATAATTTTATCTTCAGTCGGAGGTTCTCGTTGTTCAAAGTGAATTTCCCACTTCATATTGAGGTGTTTCGCCCAATGATCATCCTTGATTAATGATATTTCGTCAGTATCTTCTTTTTCTTGGTCTGCGAAAACCATATTAACGGAAACCTCGCGAAAAATAGCACCAACACTTACATCTGAATCCCAACATGATGGTTCTAATGAATGAGTTTACTGTCCTTCAGATTCCATATCTGAAAGATCTTCAGAAGTGGTAATATATTCCAACTCTCTGGCAGTTTTATTGTAGTAATTTGGCATCTTTCCTTTTAGAACAAAAGGTTGAAGATTGTTTTCCTACCTTTTCCAAAATTTAGCAGCTTACCTTTGGCTAAGTTGTACCCCATTTTTCTCATTAACTTATGGAAATTTTTATCATAATGGAAGAACTCGGAATTTTCCTGTTCTTCCTCAGAATCTAAATATTCTTCTTTATTCTTATTATTTGCTTTTCCAAGTATTATAGGTTTTTGATCTTTATGTTTAGGAGGAACTTCAAAAATAGTTTCATTTACATCTCCATCGTCATCACTTTGTTTGTGAAAAGATGATCGACTGGGTGCTTGAAATGAAGTTAAAGAGTATATTTCATGTAGGTGATCACTGATCACGTCAGTACTAGTACTTGAGGGTTCATAATCAACACAAGAAGAATAAACAAACTCTATATCTTCATTGATTATCCACTCGCCATCAGAATTGGCAGTGTCATTTATATCAAGGCCTTCAAGGCTTATTACAATGGGTTCCCTATACCAATTTGTATCATTGAATTCTGAATTTTCGGATCCTGATTCAGTGTTAACTTCGTTGCCGCTATCAGATGCCTCTGGAGTAGATTGTTCAGCTATTTCAAATGTATCTTGATACAATAATGCATCTGTGAATTAGTTTTCAACTTCTTTGAAGGGTTGCTTCTCTGCGATCAAGGTCTTCACATTTCCATCTTTATCTACATATTTCATACATCGATAAAGTGTAGACGGAACAATGAGATTGATATGAATCCATGACATTCCAAGCAGAAAATTACAAGACGTGTCAGTATCTATTACATAGCATGTGACCTCCGTCTTTAAATCACCGATCTGGCATTTCAACTTTATTTTGCTCAGTGGTCTACTACCATTAGCATTGAATCCAAAAATAGTAGTATTTGTTGTTACTAATCTATTCATAGGAACTCCAAGATATCGTAATATCCATCTTGGCATTATACTTAGAGCAGATTCAGGATCAACTTGGATTCGGTTGATCTCTGATAACTCTATGTATCCTTTGTAATACAAAGGACGATGATGCTTGTTATTCTTGACTCGCATATCTTCTGAAGAGAAAGTTATGTAAAGAATCTTTTTGGAAGCCTGATGACATACTGCACAAACTTCATCTTCGACTGTTTTTTATATTTGTACCAGAAACATTTCAGAATCTTGCAGAGCTTCTCTCAAAACTTCTCTAGTTTGTTTAGAGAGCTTTAGGAGCTCATACAAAGTAATTCTTGCTGGAATTTAGCCAATTGCGCCAATACGTCAAATTGAAATGGGTTCTTATAACTTTCTGTAGGTTTTTTATTTTTGTTTTTAAGAGCTTTGTCAAATTTAAGTGCTTTTTGCTTGTTCTTCTCTGGAGGTGACTGAGGTTCTACTATTTGATCATAATTCTTCAATTAATGTTTTTCTAAACGAGTCCCAGAGGGTTTTGGCTGATCCGCTACCAAAGAATCTTTAACTTTTTCTGAATCTGAGAAAGGAGGAATTTTTGTATCATCTTTGGGAATTACAGTAACAGTATTAGAAGTAAAAGTTTTTCCTTTTGACTTCTTCTTAGATGAACTCGAAATCCATTGCTCATTTTTAAGGAGATCTGAATGTACCAATATTATTTTTCTTTTAGAAGTTTCAAAAGGACATAACCCTTTCTTTTGTTAATGAGAATCATAATTCACAATCCTCATTGTACCTTTAGGAATGTGTTGAACTCCATCTTGAATAGTTGATTCTATCTAATTGGGAGCTTTCCCAACTCTGAAAGTTATTATGTTTGTGGTTACTTTTTTCTGATTTTCCCACAGCTTGATAACTTGGGCATCCAGCAGTGCCTGAATTTTATCTTTGAGTATATAACAATTTTTGGTAAGATTAATTATTCTATGATACACACAGTAATTAGGATCATTAAGCTTTCCTACTTCTTCAGGTCGTTTTGATTTTGGCAATTTGAGCATATTCTTTGTCATGAGCAAATTAAAGATAGTAATGGTATGCTCATTTTTGAAAGAATATTTTTTCTAAGGAATGCGAGATTGAGGAGCTTTTGGAGAAGATTTCGAGAAATTCGGAATATCAGTCGCCATTGTTTCTTTCCCCTTAGGTCGAGAAGACTTGTGCTGTCTAAAATTATTTTGTCTTTGTTTCCCTCCTTCAGCTTCAAGTCTCTTTGTAATTTCTTCGACTTCCTCAGGTTGTAATGAAAGATCTTTCCAAGTAGAAAACTTTATAGCTCCCATCCTAGCAAAAACTTTAGTAGAGAGATTATGTCTGTAAGTTTATACCAATGTTTTCTCTGGCATTCTATGCGGACATCTTAAAAAATCATTTCTGAACTTTTTAATGAAATGTCGAACGGATTCTCCCTTCTTTTGTTTTGTAGTAGCTGGCATTAAGATTTCCATGCCATTTTCATAAAATCTTGGCAAGAAGGCTTTTTCCAAATCATTCCATGAATTGACGGTTCCCGATTCTAATCTCCTGAACCATTCAAATGCTAGACCTGTTAAGGTACTAACAACCAAATGTCCCGTCTGAGATTTGAAATAGTAAAGGTGTTGATTTGGCGATCCTTTACCATCAAATGATTTGAACTTCAGTGGTTTGTAATTTTAATTTTTCGGGAATAGTATATTTTCCTATTCTACCGGATATGGCCTCACAACTTCAGCTCTTGCAAATCATTCTTATGCATGAAAGCATTCAGTTGATTTTGAAAACTCTCCACCCAAGCAGTGTTTGTATTTCTTTCCTAATTCAAATTTCTTTCTTGGTGATGAGAATGCATAGAACGATTATCTTCTTCTCCGTGGCAGTCTTCATTATTTTCATTATCATTTCTAGGAGGAATGCGAGATTCATTTTTTATATTCTTCGCTCTATCGTTTCTCAAATCATGAGAAGTTTTAGAAGAAGATTCGCCTTTCTCTTTCCTTTTTTCTTTTTCTAACTCCAGTAAGACATACATCATGTCTCTGATTTTATTAATAGTATTTTACTGTCGTTGGATGGTTTTGTCTTGCTCGTCCATTCTTTTCATAAACTCTTCTGGAGTTCCTTGTATCATATGAGCAAATGCTGAATTTTCGACGAACGAGTCTGATGTCTGTGATTCGGCCACGGCTGAATTTACTATTTTTTCTTCATCATCAAAAGAGACTCCAACAATTCTTCTGTAATCCACAGGCATTATTACTCTTTTTTTAAGTCGGTTATTATGAAAAACACTCCACATCTTGCTGAATATACTCCTTAAACTTGAAGAACGTTCAGAGTAAGAAGAATCTGTTCTATGAGAACTCTTTGTCTTCTTCTTTCCCTTGAAATTTATCATACTAGATGATACTTTGGGGTATTTAGGTTCAAAAAATTCTTGTTTGTTGTGTCTCATTTTATAGTTGAAGTGAAGATGTTGTACATCAATTAAAAACCGATTGTTAGCAAGAGCCGTTACACAGCAATAATGCGATAGCACCGCATTGATCAATCATTCACAATGATATTGAGACATTCGGGATTCTTCTCTTTTTGTTGAGAAGTTTACTAAGGTCTCTTGTATTGGAACTCATTGTCTTGTTCATGGATATAGTATCGCCTCCAAATGATATCTTTGGAATAGAATTTTCTTTTCCCTTAAAAATTCTAGGAGCGAATTTCACTTTAGTTGTAGCGACAGATGGATGAGCTCTGTCAAAGTTGGAACATGAACCTTAGAGGTCGACTCTTCTTTAGAAACACGATTTTGGAAACTACGTTTTTTTTTTGTACGCGAATTTGAGATTCGCGTTTGTGGAAATGCGAACTTGAAAGTCGCGTCTTATTCCTGCGACATATGAGTGGAACCCTCATTTTGTTTGCAAAACGCGAATGTAAGCTCCACGTTTGAAATTATAGATGAACTTGGTAGGTGTTCGACGTTTCTTGTAAGAAACACGAACAAATCCATCTGCATCTTGATATTTCTTTTTGTCTGGAACCACTAATTTGCTTTTTGGCCTCCATATTTGAATGCTAGGTCTTCGCGCTTGTGGCTCGATAGATTCTCTTTGATTTAGGGCTCTGCGAAGAGCGCAAGCCTTACTTTTTCTTAGCTTCCTTCTCATTGTGCGGGTAAGACGAAACTTGTTTTCTGAATCGTTTTTTTAATAATCAGAAAATGGTTGTTTCCTCTTATTGTTATGGGAATCCTGGTCCATCCTCTTGAGATCAATGTGGGTTTTGAGTGGAGCAGACTCTTAAGTTTTGTGCTGGTTGTACTGGTGAAGGATACGATTCTTCTTTGAGACCAGATTGGTTTGAAGAGTCTTTTGAAGGGACCATCGTCTTCGGAACCTTTTTGAAGGCTGAGTTGTTAGAGACCTTACGGTATTTTCGTAAGGAGTTAGAGCTCCTGGAGCCAGAGAAAATGAATTCTTTATATCTTTCCTGGTCGAACTTGATGACGAGTGACTCGACTATGCTGCCAACTGGAATCTTGTCGAATTCACTTATAATTTTATCATCAGAGATGATAGGTGTTCCCAGTGGAGTCGCCAATTTTTTGTTCGCCATAAAATCGTAAATAATTCTTTTTATTGGATTTTCTCAATAAAAAAATTACAATTTCAACGGTTTTATGTTTACAGAAGATGAGGAAAATCTAATTCCCTCTTTGTTTAAAACTGAATTTTAGAGTAGCTGTGGAGTCTATTCTCATTATTAAGTCTGCGAATGTAGAGAAAAAAATTCACACTTCAGTTTCATTCGCGAATTAAAGATCACGTCTCAGCTTCTATAGAAAATAAAGCACAACTCTATGAAAACCATGTTTTATTTCCTCTGTAGTTTATATTTGCGGATTTCTCTTTATGAAAGTTGATCTCGATGAAAGAAAATTCCGACAATAAAATCCCCTCCAAAGTTTTGAAAACTATATGGTTTTGGAGGTGTTTTGAAATACTTTGGACAATTTGGCAAAAATGCAATCTTCGCAGATTTCACACTTTGGAAGGAAACACGACTCTGTATTAGACTTTGAGATGTGCTGCATAGCCGTCCTACCAAAACTTAGGCCAAATCTTTCATGGAGCTTATTGGACTTTGAGACGTGCTGCATAGCCAACCTATTTTAATGGGACTAGGCTTGGATGAGGAGTCACTGAACTCTCTTTGGTGCAAGTCTTTACAAATTATGTCTTAGTGTGAGATAGAAAACCCATCAACAAGTTATACCAATTATATATTAGCAATATGATTAATAATATTTAATAATCGTGTGTTTTAGGTACATATCCCCCAAATCTTAGACATATAGAGATGCACCCCCAAATCTTGATACTTAGACGGATGCCCTCCAAATTACCTAAATGGAAATCAAGATGCCCTTTTCCATTGAATGAATAGAATATGCAGGAAATATTTCCTTCTAACTATAACTGTTATTTAAACTAATTACCCACGTATATTCCCTAGGCTACCTCTGCAATCTAATAAAGAACTCGTTCCCAAGGTACATATTCCGCAAGTAGCTTTGGAACCATTATTCCTTTCCTCTTCACCTTCTTAAGACCAAAACAAAGATCCCTCATATCATTGTTCTGTTTACTGTTGATGTGTTGTTTTCATAGCATTTTTCTCATTGTTGAGTTTAACAAATATATTAGGTTTCTTCATTTTTATTCACTCATCCAAGATCCAGAGTAAGAATTACAATAAAGGTGACAAAACTTTGGTTGGCAAGATCGTTCAGCCAAACCCATACAACTATAGTGGATCATGCTTCCATGACTAGCTGATAGCACGAAATCATCTCTATTGAACTAGTAAGGGTTTTTCGAGTTTTACCTCATGATCTCATTCAACAGGATGCGACCCATTAGAGCGCATTCCAGGAGCATACTTTGGTGACTGGAATTTTTCGTGTTCACTGGCTTGTCTATCACCAACTTTGACGTCTCCCTGAGGGCCCATGAGGTGGAGATTAGTGAGGACGTGACAATCAATTTTGGGTTTACCATCTTTTTTAAGAAAGACGAGGTTTCTGGGATCAGAGGAAATGAAAGGGCAAAATTGTTATTTACCCGTGAACAATTCAGAGTTCAACCTCAACTAATGTTTGGGGTATTTTAATCGCCACCTTGATGATTTGATGGTATGTCTAAATATGAAGATATGGAGGACATATGTCTAAATCTTTTTCTTCTTTAAAATTTTTCATCTTCCCATTTGTTTCCACGTAATCTTCCTCTCCTAATTCCTTCGATTCTACCAATGAATTATCAGTTCATTGTTTCTCTCATTGATATATGGTTATGTAATTAGTCATCTATTCTATTAATCAGTATTAGTAATTAATTCTAACATTATTAATAGATAAATGTAGAAAAATAGTCAATTCTTCAAAATGGATTACTGAGATCTAGTAGAGTTAGTTTTAAAATAAATCTATTTAATTAATAATGGATACCTAAGCTATGCATCATCAGAAAGGGACAATGTTTCTAATTGAATGTGGTATTTTTAGTTGTAATTGTTTTTGTTTTTTTTTTCTTTGAAAAGTTAAGTTGCCACCCAATATTGGCGATCAGATATTCCTGTTCTGGTAGTATTGCCGACATGACCAATACTGATACCAAAAAGGGGATCCAATATTAATATGTTATCAAGATTTTGAGTCAACATATATATGTTCTTGGTTTCATCTAGTTTTTGTTTTTATGCACAGAGTTTGCTTGGTTGATTGGTCTCCCTTGAGGACTCAATATTAGTATCATATGTTTCTTCCAGAGAAAGTCCATAGTGTAGTATCCTTCTGGACGGACCTCGGTTAAACCAAAATGAGTCTTATTGAAAATTCTCCTTTCTCATGTAGCAAAGTTGCTATTTAACTCTGTCGAGTTGTTTAGGTAGGAGAGTTCAGGTGAAACTTACTAGGAATTGGAATGTTAGTTTCTCGATTACATTAGGAGATTCCACCTGGTGCAGCTATATTGTGTGTGACGTAAGTTGCATGCTCTTCGTGTTTACAAAAATACCCATTACATCAGTGGGATCGAGCCTTATGCTGGGATCCATATGGATGCTGGGAAGATGATTGATTTCCTTTAGAATTTATGAGAACTCAAGTATCCTTCATCCATGTTCCATTTACTGTTAATAGATGCCTATATTTTTCTTTTTTCTTAGTTGTTTAACGCATCACTAACTGGGAATTAAGTTCCATTGACTAGGGCTTCCCTTGTCTTATTTTTCAGTCATCTCCTTGCTCTTGTTTTCCCTGGTCATTTCTTACTTTCTGGGTTCTCCTCTCTTTCTTAAATAGTTTGGTTAGTTTGATTTTTTCTGCTTGAGCAACAAGCAGAGAGAATGGATAAATAAATCGAACTTATGGCTATCTCCTACTACTGATATCAGAACTTGTATATTATTAGCAGTTACTCCCTTTTTATCAAGTTGGTGAAGGATCATGTTTTTGCTTTATTGAGGTCTGTGAGTTCTTAGAGAAAGAATCATCTAAACTATGGACCTTATTTATGGATAATTTATTTCCTCGTTTTGATACTCAAGGCAGATCCTCGTCGTCTTTTTGGAACCCAATGTTTAAAGCATGATTGACCGACCCTTTTCATATACCTGATGTCTTAATTATTATGGTTTTAGTTTTTCTATATGCAATACATAATTCAAATGGAAGAAAGCATGCCATCTGCTTTATGTGTACTCACATTTCCAACTCGTTTCTTTTTCCATGATCATCGTTTAGATGTTGGTGTGGGCCTTCGTTCATGGATCCTTGGACCTATTGTGTGTTCACGGTTCACTAAACTTTTCAGCACTTAGCAGAGCTGATCATAACTACCAAAGAGAAATTAGTGTAATAGCTCATTTTGTTCTGTTTACCATACAGGAGGGTTCAAACAAATTTTGACATTTCATATTAAATTTCGTAGTGAATCCAGTTGATTGAATAGTTAATCACTCTCTATTTTGAGATTTCATTATATAACTAAAATCTGCTATCCCAGGGCATCAGAGATTGCGGAGTTTCTTCTGGATGGTGATATCAATGGCCCACCTAGTAAGTCTATCAAGGAACTTGAGGCGCGGTATCCTAAGGGGGTTGAGTACTGCCGTGGAATAGCCGTTCGTTACTCCAAGCAGTTATTTTCAATCTATCAACAAGGAGAGGACCCCTTCTTCAAACCCTAGCACAACGGTTCCCTCATATCTCTAGTTTTTAGCTACCCCTTGCATTTCTTCCCAAAAAAACACTAGGAAAATCTGGTCGTTTCTGTCCTTTTGTCTTACTAGTTTTTGTACATATTTATGGCCTAGTTGTTTTATTTTTGTGCATATTAGTCTTGTTAACTATGTTACATGCAGGTACAATACAAAGCCATTTTCCATCTGTTTGTTTTGGTTGAACAGTTGTAGGCACTTCTGCTGTGGTGGTCTTCCTATAGAAACAGCAAGCGATGGTTGACATCTCGAGTTTCTTCTGCGTAATATTTTGGATTCTCTTGCTTACATTTGAACATGCAGCATGGCTTCTTCAAAGCTTTGGAAACTTGAGAGCTTCTTCAGCTGTCCCTTGAGGCGGTGCTTCATCCTGTGCTGCTTCAAAGATCTTGTTCCTCTGTTGATGTGTATGGCTCTAGAGATGGAGCAGAAGTGCCCCCGAGTGCTTAATTGCATTGTTGGTTATCTATTTTGATTGAGAGTCTTTGCACGAGGCTGTGTCAATGCATCTCATTCTTCAACAAAAGGAGAAGACATGGAACAGCCTGGGTTTTATTTACTCTTACTGAATCCTTGAAGTAAATGCAGATGCAAATATGGTGTTTAACTAGTCTCTTGCTTTGCTGAGGATCCTTGATTTGATCGTAGGAAAAGCAAGTTTAAGACTTCACTTCAGGGGTCATCAATTCTTGGTTCGCTTTATTCAAATATTTGAAAGATCAGATATTTTCGTTTTTATTTTTAAGGTTAATTACAGTTAGATTTCCTGTAGTATTGGGAATGTATAACTTAACGTTACTCAAGTTTGAAATTCTCAAAAAAACTCCTGAACTTAGTTATTTTTACTCTTCTTTTTTATTAAAGTGTCCTCTTATCCCTCAAATTCCTATTTTACCATCATTCTTTTCTTTAATCAGTATATTTCCTCTCATTTTTATTAAAAGGTAGAATAGGAATTTGAGAGATAAAAGTGCACTTTAGTAAAAAAAAAAAAGAGAGTGAAAATAACTAACTTCGAGGGTTTTTTGAGAGTTTCAAACTTCAGAGGTGTTAAATTATATATTTTCAATACTACTACAGGAGATCTGACTATAATTAATCTTATTTTTAATTCAAAAATTTTGAATACGATGTGACTGTTTTGCTTGTTCTCTGCTGTGAGATACAAAAGTGCTGCTGCTACTACATGATTCTTGAGAGGTTTGGATGCAGCAAGTTGCCCGGCCGTTGGGCAGCTTTCCGGTGAAACCCTGCGCGCTTGGCGGTCTTCTGGGATGGTTCAGGTCCATCATCTGTTGCTCGTAAAGTTACCCCTGGATTTCCTGTAGAGCTTGGGCAAACTCAGATATTTTATCCGCCTGGACTTGAGATTAGCTTGATTGACCAGGGCATTTGGATTCATTCATGGTGAAGCGTTCTTTGGATGGAACGAGTTCTCCTGAAAAGAGTTATTTTTTTTTTAGAGTGTGTTCTCCACAAGTTGTTTTATTTTTTTCTCCCTCACAGATATCGCTAGTTGCTGGCTTCAATTTTGGTCAGCTAATATTACTGAGCTATATTCGAATGCTAAACAGATATTGGACTCAGAATCAAGTCCCAAGTTAGGACAAGTTTGCGGGGCAACTTCTAGACTCGAGTAGCGAGAAAAGAAATTGATAGATAATATTGAAAAAGAACACAGACATAGTGCATATATAAAAAATATAATGAGGTTCAAGATCTCGTGGCTACATCATCGGGGGAGGTAGCCGTTCTGGTTGCTTTATAGTTGGCTCTCCATGTTTTTTTCTTTTCTCTCTTGATTATAGAGAATATGCAGAAAATCAAACTTATAAAATCGGAATGCTTGTCAAGTCCAGATTTAGTTTTATATTGGATCCGGACTTGCCAAATTTAGATCTAGGCTTGAGATAAATTCGGATTTACTAAGTTCTGATTTTTTCAGTAATTAAATCCGAATTTGTGAAAACCAACAACTTTGAAAAATATTTTTACGCGTATTTCTTTTTCTGGGGTTTTTACAAATCTGTTCCTTAAATCTTTAAAAAATAAAATTTAGTCCCTTAAATCTTCATATTTATAATTTAGTCCCTAAATCCTTTGAATTACTTCACTTTAGTTTCTGGTCAGATTTTTTGTCCGAATTTCTATTATACCCTTGAGTTATTTTACTCTAGTCCTCATTTTTCTCTTCCTCTTCTTATTGGATTTTTCTTTCCATTATTCTGCTCTCTCTCTCTTCTCTCCTAGTTAATCTCTAAAGTGAAGTAATTTAAGAAAAATTAATAAGAAGAGGTCTCTAAAGTGAAGTAATTTAAGGAAAATTAATAAGAAGAGGGAAGAGAGAGAAATACAATAAGAAGAGAAAGAGAAGAGAAAGGGGAAAGATATGACTAAAGTGAAATAACTCAGGAGTAAAATGGGAAATCCGGGCCAAAAAATTTGGCTGGGATTAAAATAAGGTAACTTAAGGAATTTGGTGATTAAATTATAAATATGAAGATTTGAGGATTAAATTTTAATTTTTTTAAAAATGCAAGGGATCGATATGTAAAAACCTTTTTTTTTTTTTTTATTGACTTTTGGAAAATTCTCCTAGCAGCTAACACTACATACAATTAATCAGGCGCTGTTATTATAAATGTGATTACAATTATAATTAGGAGGAGCTAACGATCTTTTCGAGGATTCACTTCGCAATTTACAACCTCGATCTCATCGACTGCCTGATCTTAAATCCTTCGCCCTCCCCTTGGTCTCTCTCTCTCTCTCTCTGTCACTAGATCTTGTGGTTTTACAGAGGAGCACTCGATCGCAACGAGGACGAAGGAAGAGCAAGCAACGAGATTTGCGGAGAGAATTGCTGAGGTGAGTAGTTCTTTGATCAATGGGCAGATGTTTCGTTTAAAATGACCCCCATTTTGTGATTTTATTTAGATTGCGGAGGAAAGTTTCCTTCTTGACTGAGCTGTAGCTTTAAAGTTTGCATTTTTGATTGTTTTTTTGGGATCAGCGTCCATTTTCTAATGAAAGTTGGGGCTTTGACTAATTTAGAGTGGTAAATGTTCAATTTTTAAGCTTTTCTTTTACGAATTTTAATCTTTTCTCTTACTTTTCTGTGTTTGTTTGTGGAAACTATAGATACCATTGATCCTTTTTAGATGAATTTAAGTTTTTAGATTAATTTATTGAAAAAGATTAGTTGCTTCAAAAAGGGGAAAACCCATAAAGTTTAATTTGTTTAATTATGTTCTTTTTTTTTTTTTCTTTTTTCTTTTTTTTTCCTTTCTTGTTTCTCAGGGTGTGCTGTGTTATTTTTAAGTACCAAATTCTGGACAAATTTTCTGATAAAAATAAATTTATTAAGTAGTAGCTGTGGATCATGATATTTCCCTGTTAATTTACTGACAAATTATATGACACAGTATTTGGGGATTTAGGGAAAAAAAAGAAGAAGAAAAAAGAACAGATTTTTTAATGTTGTTTTGATTTGGTTGTGGTCTTCATCACCAAATTAGAGTGAATTTGAGTTGAAATTTCTCATAATTTCCTTCCTCCTTGGACCAATTATTCCTGTAATGCAGTGCTCTTTTGTTTAAAACATGAAATAACCAAATATGATATCAATTACTCGTAAAACTTTGGTGCAGGTTCCTGCTCTAGTTATATAAACTTTATTGGATAGCAATGGCAGCAATGGCGGGTACGAGTCTGCAAATGACGGCCACAAGGCCCTGTGTCACTTATTCTCGGAAAATGTTCACATCTAGTTCTGCAGTTTCGGGGTTGGAGACGAAAGGATTGGGCCAAGTTAAATTAGAAAGCTCATCCAGTATCTCGTCAGTTCAGCCTCTTCAGAGGAGCTTTACACCTGCTGCTTTGAAGTTAAACAATGTCGTTACAAGGGCTATGGCTAGTGCGAGTGGAAACAGTGGTCCTTCTGGATTGCCAATTGATTTGAGAGGTAACAAATTCGCTCTTTGTTTCCACAATAATTTTAGTGAACTCAGTTGTCACCGGTATGACAATGGTCTCTCTTGCCAACTGTTACATTTGTATTTTACTTCAAAGTATAAATTTGACAGTTAGGCCATTTGTCTAGATGCTATATATGATTAAAGTTCATTGAAATAGATTTTTTTGGCTCGTGCAAATGCACATGAATTAATAAATAGTGAAAATTTTAAGTTTTCCAGTGTAATGAAAAGCTGGGAAAATGTTCTTCCTACAAAGAAGTTTTCTAAAAGGTCATATAATGTCAGAAAAGTGATGAGATCTTCCATTTATTAATCATTAGATTCAACCATCAATGTCAATCACCATTTTTCTATGATTTGTAGACTTGGACACAAGTGTCATGCTCTGGCATGAGGATACAACTGTGTGTGTGTCTCTGTGTGTGTGTGAGAGAGAGAGAGAGATAATGGAAATATCACGTAAATTACCTGAGTTGCAGTCCATTTCTACTATCTCGAGTAAATTCTTTTCAAATTATTTTTTATTATGATCTCAATTCTCTAGGGTTATTCATATCCAATTTCTTAGATTTTAGTTTTAATTGGGTCTTCCATTAATTAGACACAAAATTAATGGTTTTATGTGAATAACACTTGATGGAGTGAAAAATGAACTCCAATTTCAAGAAATTTAATCCTAAGGAAGCTATGGCCATAGAGATCATAATCCAATAAATATTTTGGAAAAAAATTAATGGGATTACTATTTTTTTGCTTCTAATTCACATAACTTATTTGAGCTAACGACTTATTTACAATAATATAAGCTCTGGTGAATGTGCTTTTTTCATCGAATTATTCAACCAACTTTCACCGGTTGCATAGAATGATCTATGTTATTTACTTTTGGTCAAAAGAGTGGCATATCATACTTCATCTTGGAAATTTTTTTGACATAAATAACAGTAAAGAAGTTTCCGACACGGGCACTGACGGTCACACCAATCTATTGGTTGGGGGAAGTGCATTTTTTTTTCAACTCTCCTTCCTAATGTCACATCATTAATGAGTCATAACATAAGCATTATCTATACTTTCAAAACTACCTTTCTTTTCAGCAGTCTTAGGATGATGAGGATGCTCCATTCTGTAATCATGACTTTGTCTCAACTTACCCAACTTTTGGAGTAACATATAGTAAAGAAGTCTAAAATATGTAATGGTTTGTGAAGCAGTTCATTGTCTGTTCTTAACTCCAATTAGCTTGCGTAATTGCTCAATTGTTGATATAGCATGAATTACCATTCCGATTTTAACTCCTGTTTTCTCTCTTTTGTCTCTTCTCTCCATTTTTTGTCTACCAACTGAATTGTGGTTAATATATTAAGGACTCAGCTGTGTCAGCAATGCAGTTGTATCATAATCAGATATATATCATAATCAGATATAAAGTATCAATTCGAAAGCCATTTATGTCTGAGTGCACTGCCTTTTTCCGTTGAGCTGTCATCTGCATATTTTATTCAAACTTGAGCCCTCCCTTGTTAAGATTGATGCTCTTAGTTGATTACTTCATATAACATACCTTATCAATAACATATCACCATGCCTTGCTACTTTACCAGAATTCAGATTCATCTGGGTAGAAGCGTGGACAGTATTTTGCTAGTCTTGCATACTTTTTGGCATGCATTTACTTCATTTCATCGGTTCGTGCTGTTTTTTTTTTTAATTTTTTAAATCAACTTGGATTTTGAACTATTTCATGCTGATTGATAACACATAAATGGTGAAATAAAAAAGCTTTAATATATGACTACTCTTGATTTGCAGTTTTGGCCTATGATTATTTGCAATATTCTACCATCTTTAATTAATCTATTACTATAATAAATAACATTGGTACCAAGTTCAAGAATTAATCTTCATCTCCATGGTAACAGTAAACCTTCTTCAAATGATATCCCTCTCCAATCTGCTACTTCCTTTTTTATCCATCTCTTTTCCAAGATCATTTTTCCCATTGCTTCCTTTGTTCACTTTCATTTCAATTTAAGGTGGAGGATCACATGTTTGTATACTTTAATCATGTTTTCTAGTATTTGCAAGATCAGGCAAGAAACAAATGCTAAGAGGGCAATAAATGTTAAGTTAATTTAATCCTAACCATCTTTGCTCGATTACATGAGAGGAGAAATTGGAGCAAATTGAAATTTAATTCCACATAAATACAGCATTATACAGATCACAGATATTGCATCATCTTCTATCTTCTACCTTATCAAAAAACCCATTTCATGGCAGTTCTCAGAATACCTAGTAACTCCAACAGATCTTACAGCATAAGAGAAGACATGTACTCTTTGATGTATCACATCTCTTGACGTGTTTTGGCAATACCATGTCTTTTGATGTTGTTGATTAGCTTCTCTTACATTTTTGACCCTCTTTGATTTTTCCATGGTAGCCTCTCCACCCTTTTGGAGTACGCCTCTCCACCCTTTTGGAGTATGATTTTGATCTTCAATTTTTGTTGTTATGCCAATTCAGCTGTTGTTAGTCTTTTTTTTTTTTGTAGAATCAGTCTTTGAAAGCTTGAGTAGGAGATCTTGTTGTATGTATGTTACTATGCCTTTATTAGTGCTTGACCCATCCTAATGAATGAGAGAATTTCTTTGCTTTCTTTTTGAGTTGGCTTGTAGCATCTTTCGGAGATAGTATAAAATCTTGACAAACCAAGTTACAATAAATGTACATGCTTGCATGCATGGATCAAAGACATGTATTTTGGTGTTAAATTGTTGCACCATCTTTGCATGGGCTCAATCCTATGAATTATTATCCTAGATTTCATTATTTCTATTGGATTTGGGAAATGTGATGCATTTTGCTTGTTTGCCTATGACATTTGTGACAATAATCTCAAGGATTACATCTCCCAAAGTAGTTAATCCTTTGGATTAAGAAAGAGAGGTCTTTACCTTCTTTTCCTATTCCAAAGAATTTCTCTTGGCTATTAACTGCATTTTGACAAGAATTTAACCGTTTGACATGAAGTTTCAATGTGTACTTGCGAAACATTGGATACAATATATGGATATGATATGATGTAGACACGGTGATATGGTATACGGGTAAGATATGTTATGGACACAGTGATATAGTAAATTTTAAGAAGAACAGGAAACTGATAGTGTGTACACAGGAAAAAAAAATTATATACACATACAATTACAAACTTGTATAAATAGAATCGAAATATAAAATCCAATGCAATAAAAAATTTGAAATTTTAGGACACGTATACATTGCGAATACAACATTACTACAAAATATGCATGTGTCAGTGTTATTGTTCATTGACATAGATGCATGAAAATATTTTTTAGTTGCCTAAATTAATAAGTAGATGCAGTTATAAGCTTGATATGAAAACTTGACATATTATAGAAATGCAACACATGCAAAAGTTGAACAGATTTGTCAGTCCATCATTATAAGTTTGATTTGTAGCTTTCTAGTCTTTGATACATCTATCATACATCTTCAATACATCTAGAATACATTATAAAATTTTCGATACCTCAAAAGCGGTATCCGAGACATATTAGGTCAGTTATCATAGTGTCCAAGTATCGGATACATATGTAACGTGGGTATGGCCTTCCTGCAAAGTACCGTTGCAAAAACCCAAACAAAATATTGTATCTTTGCTATCTAGATTGTTATATTCCTGTAACTAAAAATCAAGAGGATTTTCATCCTGGTCATCCAAAGAAGGCCAGAGGCTTATTTGCAAGACTCAATACTGTGGACTATAAACTGATATTCCATTGGATTAACTGATATTCCATTTCCAATGGATTTGGTTTTTTTGGATCTCATTTTTGTGACAAGTATCCTAAGGATTGTAATCCAAAACATGGTCAAATTTTTTGGGTTAAAAAATCGTATTTTTGATAGAAGGGTCCACGCCTAGCAAACACAAAAAAGTCAATGGATTTTAGTTGTTTGGCTTTCACTTTTGTGGCTAATATGCTGAGGATTGTAATCCAAAACATGGTCAAATTCATTGGATTAAAAAATGGGATTGTGACAAAAGAATCCTTTATTATCTAGCAAAACATAGAAGAGTCCAAGCTTATAGCTAAATGTTAATTTGTCCGTTAGAGTCTATTTAGATGATTGCGAAGAAGATCCTCGGGATTTCATTTAGGATGAAAATCCTTTGGATTGTAACTATATTTTCTTTGGATTAGAATCCTTAGGATTAAAATCAAGAAATTTGTTTGGATAGCACATTAACTCCACATCTAATTGATTATTGTCCCAAAAATGGTTGTGGAAATCCTTTAGGTTAAAAAAAGAAGTCAAGACCTCCTTTTCTTAATCCATAGGATTAGTCTATTTTTTGAAATATAATCCTTTAGATTTTTTCATTTTTTTTAAAATATTAGCATCCAAAAAACTATTCCAAAGGAGTGGCCCAATCCTTAGTAAAAAAGAAATCTATGATAAAAATCTTTTGGATTAGCCGTACCACAATTTAATGGCTTGTGTTGAATCAATGTGACATCCAAACAAATGTGTTTGATGGTAATCCTTGGAATTTATCCCAAAGGAATTTAGGTGCAATCCATAAGACTTCCCAAATAAAATTCAAGGGATTGTTATTCTAAAATTCCAAACAAAACCTTAATTTTATTTTGTACCTATTTGGATTGTGTGACATACTTGTATCATATCCAGCAATCTTTCTCCTGCTCCTCCTACCTATTGGATTGGGGCCACTCCTGCCCTATCTATATGCATGTATACTGTTTTGCACTTTGGACTTAGCACGATGCCTGAATTCTGAAACAACTAATTCAGTATGGTTTTCTCCTGTTCAGGTAAAAGAGCTTTCATCGCTGGAGTAGCTGATGACAATGGATATGGTTGGGCAATTGCTAAGGCTCTTGCTGCTGCAGGTGCTGAGATTCTAGTTGGAACGTGGGTGCCGGTATGTGATCTCCACTCCAATATAGTTTGGGAGTGGGTGATACAGGGCCCATTTAAGTTTGATTTCTAATCACAAAAGCTTGTACTTATGCAGGCATTGAACATTTTTGAGTCTAGCTTGAGACGTGGAAAGTTCGACGCATCACGTGTGTATGTATTCTTATCCAACACATACTATATTGCATGCATAACAGCAAGGATGAATCCTCCAATAAAGGGCAGGACGTCTGCTTTTGGTTTTGAATTTGCAGGGTTCAGTACTAAACGTCTGTCATGAATGTGACAGGTTACCAGATGGCTCCCTTATGGAAATCACTAAAGTGTACCCTATGGATGCAGTATATGATACTCCTGAAGATGTTCCTGAAGATGTGAGACCAATTAGTTCCTTGTCTTGTGTTCTTAGCCTCTAGTCTGTGTTGTTTCTTTATGAAGTATTTCACGTGTTAATTAGGTGTGTTTTTGTTCAGGTTAAAACTAACAAACGGTATGCTGGTTCCTCTAACTGGACAGTGAAGGTAGGATACTGCATACTTGTATATCTCTCTACGTAGTTGACTACTATCTTAGGAAATTTTTTTAACTAGCCTGGAAGGTTTTTAATCATAGTATAATATGGAATAATCCATCACAACTTTATATTATTAGGTGATTTTCATATTTCATAGTGTGTGCAAGTTAAGCATCTGATCGCCATTTTCTTTTAAATTCAGGAACTGGCTGAATCTGTCAAGAATGATTTTGGAACAATTGATATTCTTGTACATTCGCTAGCCAATGGGCCAGAGGTGCTATTTGTTTTTGCCCCTTTCTTTCTTTTGTTCTTGCCCTTTCTAAATGTTTCTTGGTTTTAATCTTACTTTTCCCCTTAAGCAGGTTACAAAACCACTCTTGGAAACATCCAGAAGGGGATACCTTGCTGCAATATCCGCCTCAAGTTACTCTTTTGTATCTCTCCTACAACATTTTCTTCCTATCATGAATCCAGGTATTCTTGCTATGAAATGCGTTTATTTCACTTTTTTTTTTATCTATAAATGGTCCAATATGTTTTGAGCAGTTGGAGCCTTGTTGTCTTCGTTAAAATGACTGTGCTAATAAAGAAGCATTCAAAAAAAATAAGGAAATAAGAGAAGATAAGAAAATGGTGATGGTATAAAGGCTTCATATACGTTATACATGGTAAATTGATTTTAATACTGCAATATAGCTGCAATAAATAGAGAAGTACTCTGGTAAGCAGCTATCGGATTCTGATAGAGGTTAACTAACATAATACCTAACTGTATGTGCTTAATACAAAATGGATCCAAATATGAAATGCCTAGTTTTTATCAGACAATGATCGTCAGACATATATGATGATGCATGATGGTTCAGGTTCCAGATATGGCATTCAGTATAAGCAAAGCTGAAATCTTATCTATGAAAGCATTTCACAGCTCGGCATTCTGTTTTACAGTTGACCATACATCAAACGAGTTAGGAGACACTGAAGTTTTTCTCCGATGTCTAACCAGATGCATGTTTTCCTACTGATAAAATGCAGGAGGTGCATCCATCTCGTTGACGTACATTGCTTCTGAAAAGACCATTCCTGGGTACAATATTTCCCCAGCACTTGTTGTTAGTCTAGGGCCTCTAGTCAAACAAATTTATCCATCGTAGTCCTAAGATACGAAACTATTATCTAATTGATTGTAGGTATGGTGGAGGCATGAGCTCAGCAAAAGCAGCCTTGGAGAGTGATACCAAAGTAATTCTCTCCCTCAATTATTTCCTTTCATTCGATTCTTTGGTTTCTGAACCAACTGCATCAATTTTATGTTCTTTGGGTTCTCAGGTACTAGCTTTTGAAGCTGGGAGGAAAGGCCAAATTAGGGTTAATACGATTTCTGCTGGTATGTTCACCGATTTTTCTAGATGAAAATTAATGGTTGCCAGTAGACCTCCAGGAAAAACTGGATTCCTCTATCATGCCTTTCGAATATACCATGTATTTTCAGTATAGAGGATTTATATGGAGGAAAACGCTCCTAAATCTCAATATAGAAGATTTATATAGACGATCCAAAACATTATTTGCGATCACCATATCCTAAAATTATGGTGTATAAAGGTCATGCATTTTCAATATGTTTTGACTATATATTGCCAGGTTACAAACTAAACAGTTTTTTAACAATAGAGCATATGAGACCTCTTAATTGATATGAAAATGTGTCTAAATCAAATAATTTTTTATACATAACCTATTTAGTATGGTGATCATATTTAACGGTTCATAACATCAACATATACCCTCTATGTTTAGATTTAGGGACACCGCCATAGATAACGTTGTATATATACATCTTAGGTATGCGCGCACGCACACACATATATGATTACTGTATATGAGCTAACAACTCAAGTAAGTTAGGTGAGAGCTATTGGTAAAAAATAATGATCCCGTTTCTTGGGATCATGATTTCCCTCGGTTTATTCAGGATCAAATTTCATGGATTTTAGAGTTTATTTATTCTTCCATTAAAGGAATACAATATGTTATGTTCATCGTAATTTTGAGTATCATGTCATGGAAAGCCAAATCAAAACTAAAACCCAAGAAATTAGATATGAGTGAACTCTAGGGGCTGAGATCATAATAGAAAAGAAATATTTTTGTAAATAGAAAAATAGAAAATAGTGACAATGGATTGCAATCCAGCTAATTTACATAAGTTGTTAGCTCATTTCCACTATTCACACATACAGAGACACATATGTATTAAATAAATGGGAGCTAGAGTGTCCCTCTAGCCAATGTTGATTAGAGGGACAGCCAAAAGCTTATCGCCTTACATTTTTTTCTTCCATCAAACCCCATCAAATTGATCTCCACCTTTTTGGGTTCTTGCATACCAAAATTCACGAGAACATAAGTTTTGACCATTGTTCAAGCAAGCACAAAATTAACGGTTTTTCAAACTCATAACATTTTGTACCTAGTGATCAATGGGTAAATCAATCCTATAACCCATGATTTTTAGTATGCATGAACTCAAAGAGATGAATATGATAGGATCCAATTAAAGAAAAATATGGGGAAATGAGCTTTTAACAGTCCCTCTAGCACTTCCGTTTACTCGTACCCATATGGTACAAAATGGTTTTTGACACTTTTTCCACCACATATATAGTCAGACTGCAGACTTTCCATAAAATGTAGAAAGTTAGTTTTAACTCTTTTTCTGCTACATATTCACTAATAGTCCACCTTCACTTTATTCCATTCTCGCTCACATATCTCAAAGTAAATAGATGGTGAAAAATGTGTTAAATCTAATTTCTAGTTTAATTCATATGTGTGTGTGTATGGGGTCTTTCCTATTAGAATGGTTCTTAAAGTAGGCTTTGTGTGAATCATATCATGAGCCATTCCCATGAAAAATCCAAACCGTCCATCTCAATCTATACATACTTATTAGTTTACAAATAAAAATCCAAGTCAATTGGACACCGTAACCTATGATGTAAAAGGTTTTAAGAAATATACAATTTCAGCCATAGAAAAAAGAAATAATCCAATTTCAACCATATATATTATGCCATGGGGACCCTCGCCTAAGTTTTTGTCAACAGGATGACCAAGATAGGACCTTTGTCATACAAGATGGGCCCGTTCGCATTTTCATCTTGTTTGAATAGAACAAGTTGTTATCTGATTGGGATTTTGACCTACATATTTTCACAGGTCCATTGGGAAGTAGAGCAGCAAAAGCCATTGGATTCATTGAGAAGATGATAAATTACTCTTACACAAATGCACCTTTGCAGAAAGAACTGTCAGCAGGTGAGATTGTCAGATTTCTCCCTTTCATTTTAGTTATTCGCAGGATATGCATGTTTCTTACCTGGAGAACAAAATCCTTAAATGTGCAGATGAAGTGGGAAGCACTGCTGCGTTCTTGGTATCACCATTGGCTTCAGCAATAACTGGCTCCATAGTCTACGTGGACAACGGGTTGAACACAATGGGCCTTGCATCTGATAGCCCTTCGCTCGCATTGTAGATGGCCGTGTTAACTGGCTCCTTTCTTCTGTCTTTCATTTTTCCCTCTCATTTTAGCGAGATTTGTCATCATTAATAACGAATTGGGGCCTTTTTTTCCCAACCTTAGATATCATTGAAAACAGGAATTTTTTCATGAACTGTATACAAGAAGACATAAACTTACTTTTGGATGGGTGCTGGCTTTCTCTTGATTAATGCTTAATCAGTGTTTAAGGGCATGGGCCACTGAGCTGTTGTGTATTTCTTGACTGCAATCTGACTGTTCTTATACCAGACGATGCATAGTTTGGGGTAAGCAGGTTCTAATCAAAGGAGCACTCTTACAAATGTTTGATACCTGTTAATGTTAGTAAGTCTGCAGCTGAGTTAAATTACAGAGGACATTGCTGATGATCTAATACATTATTGCCTCGACTATCATCTTCATGGCGTTGACTGGATTGAGTATAATGTGGAAATTTTTTGGCACAGAGCCAATTGGAATGGACCTGATGGGGTAAAATGGCTGCTGTTGTTGATTTTGGTAATAGATTACTTATGTTTACAGAAAAAGAAAAATGAGTAGAGAAACTTTTGCTAAGCCAGTTGATGAATGATCTCTTCACAAAACACATTGAGAAGATAACAAAACAAACAACCTGAAATATCGATGGCCATAGATTCCGTTTATCTGAATAATATTAGTAACATTCTTTACACCTGATGCTAAAGATAAATGGAATCTAGTCTCCCAAGAAATGAAGCAAAGGAGATGATTAGATGCTCTTCTAACTCATTAGAGAAGTACTCTTACAAATGATGGCATCCAACGAGAAAGAATCAATAGAGCCTCCTATAAAGTAGATGGTTAATGGGAAAAATTTCCCTTCCCTAACAGTATAAACAGAAATGGCCACTCACTACACATATACACATCGATTACCTTTGCCTTTTGGAATAATATAACACGACGTAAAAATAGCAGGGAAATAGCAACATGGATCAATCATCAAACATGCGCTTTCCCTTCCGTCTTGAGGACGTGCCTCGACTTGGAGGAGAGCCCTTTTCTAATGAGTCCTGGACGATTGCTTGTTCCTGTATTATCAAGCCACGATTTCGAGTCAGCTTTCTTATTGGTGTTGTGGGTGGTGCAGCGGCAGGTTGAGATTCAGCATGCACCGGCTCTGATTGCGAGTTGCTGCCATATATAGCAGGATTGTTCCTATGTGGCATCAATTCCTCACCAGGCTCAATAGTATCCCTCATTAACTGCAAGACATTTTCTAGTCAACAGACCATAAACCTGACTCTCAATGACGAGTACTAATTGTGTAGCGCTTTCAGTAGAATCAAGATAGTTCAACTTCACGTCAAAATTCAACTTTTTAAGAGTAATTACTTTTGTTTGAGCAATTAAGAGGAATACAGATATACTTCCAGAATTTCTAATCTTCATAGTTTACTAATTTTGTCATCACCGCAATCATCCAGGCCTTCCTCCCAAAGAGGTGAGGTCTTACTATGGGTACTAGCTTGGTGTTGAGGAGTGATCAAAGCAAAATACAAATAGTATTCAACCACTTCAGTCCTCGATACTGTCGCACTTATGAAGCACAACACCAATACATGAATATGGGAAACAAGAATCTATGAAATGTAAGGTACGAAGATATGACGATATACATACACATAAAAAATAACATCTAATAATCTTAAAATGCATAATCTAGATGACATCATTATTTTCTTATCCAATTAGCCATCAAAGTCACCCTGCTATACTAAATAACTTTAATATATAAATAAAAGGATTATGCCAAATTAATCCCTTCTATTCTAGCAAAACACAAATAAGTGCCTTAAAAGTTTTAAAAAATCTTTCTATATTCACAAAATGGTCCTAATATTTTGTTTTAACATGTTTAGACTTATACAAGTCTTCTTTAATGACGATTATATTTCTCAAGTTCAGCAAAATCAACTTATTGTTTAATAAATTTTTAGTAATAACTCATCAATTGATTTTTAGTAACAATAATCAAAGTATTCCTTTTAATATATTGGTCAACATAACTGTTAGATTAGAAAACTATCTTATATTTGGGTTTAATTTAGGTTTAGTCCCACATTACCTGTTGGATTATTTGCATGGTATTGGGACACTTATAAATATATGTATCCATTTAATTATAATAAATAGATTGGTTGGTTTTGATTATTTCATGACAATAACTAATTTTTGAGCAAAGACTTTTAAAAGTAACTACAGAAATCATATGAAGTATATATTTATCAGTCATATTTAGTTATGAAGTTTTTAAAATAATACAACAATATATAAAATTTTTATATTTAAATCAATCTTTATAGAAATGGTTGTGTTTATTGGGACTATAAAAGAAGATTTTACAAAAATAAGGACTAATTTGTATTTCAGCTGATTTAAAAAGACTGATTTGTTATTATCCTTAAATAAAAATAAACATATAACTCAAACTTATTAAACAAATAAAAAAAATTGTATGAGAAGTGTCCATGCGTCCAAGAAGTATCCTAGAACTCAAAAAGTATCTTAACTATATATTACTAAAAATTGAGAGACGGCTATGAAGTGTTCCACATATTCGAGAAGTATTCAAGAAGTGGTGGTGTCGGACATGTTTCAATACATGTCCGGAACAGGCACGGCTATATTTTCCAAGTGTTCATACTGCATAGGCCGCCACTAAGAGGGTGCTTTGCTACTTGAGAATCCATTCCAAAAACAAAACAAGAATCATAGAAACAACTATCCCGCTCCCTTCCCCCCCCCCCCCCCCCCCCCCCCCCCCCCCCCACCCCAAAAAAAAGAACCCTTCCCCCACAACCCCCAAAAAAAAAAAAAAAAAGTAATAATAACATAATATGTCCAAATTTTCTTTTTGTTCGGATAGAACACAGCTCAATAGCAATGATATTCTCAATAATTGAATGGCAAAGACCTGTAAACTACGACTTATTCTGTCATTATGGTTCTGAAAGGATGTTGACTATGTGATTATGTCCTTAATAGGTATATACACTTAGTTACATCTAGTGAAACATAAATTTTAGCAGGTTTGAAGAAAATTAGATAATTAGAAGATAAAATGTCAAAGCAACTGGAGCAGAAAGAAAGGAAAGATGAAATGCAATGTTCTTCAATAAAATAAATAAAATTCTAGAAGGTACCTTCCAATCCTTAAAATCAAATCTGAAAACAAAATGGTTGTACGACACATCCCCTGAAGATACTGCAGCTGCTGAAGGCGCATTTCTAGGAGCTAAAACAAATCCCAGATTCCCAATAATTAGTATTAAATTAGTTCAGAAGGCATTGAGTAATTTGTGAAGAGAAAAGACACTTACAAACAAGATGATGCCCACTATCATTAACAGTAATTTCAGCTCTCCCATCTTTTACCAGAAATGATAGGGCAAAAATATTCTCTACAGTCTGTGCAAAAGACACTCGGTTCAACACCAGATTGTCAAGTCTTACATTTCTTTTCCTTCTCAAGATATCAAACATGGTTGCCATGTTCTTATCAGTATCAGTTTTCGCTTCTGGCCCAGCATCATCAAGCTGCACAAGCAAAAGATATGTTGTTGAAAGAAAGTTAATACGTATTAATAGTAATAGAACCCATGGTTCAATATATTCATTGCATGGTTGTTCCACATAAAGCACAAGTTTTAAAATTGTAGAGATGACAAAAAGGCTGATGGGATGATATGGAAATAACAAGTTGTTGGAGACGTAGTTGTTATCAAAGAAATAGTACATTAATAAAATGCTTAAACAAGAAATACTCAAACATACATATTAGATAGTCACAAACTATAACTTAAAGAAAAATTAAACTAATTAGAAACTAATAATTCTTGCCAAAAATAGAAATTTAAAGATTTACAAAGGGGGAGATTGACTTACCAAAGAACTTGTCGGCGATGCTCGAAGACACACAAGAGGAGAGAGAGGTCGAATCATCAGAAGAAGGCCAGTCCTTCACAGTTGGTAGGCGAAACTTCGGAATTTTTTCAATCTTGCTTGGCGAAGTTTCGAAAAGGGCTGAAATTGTCTCTGGTTATTAGGGATCAGGTGAAGGAGAGTCTACGACGGCGGGGAAGAAACGAAATCAGGTGAACAATGTGAAAATAGGGTTTTTTGGGAGGAAATTTTCTTCGATCGGGAGGAGAGAAGATTAGATTTTTTTTTTTTTTTTTTGCGAACGGTCAGGTGAGGAATCGCATTTTTATTTTTTCTATTGGATCGGGTCTAGCAAATTAACGAATTTTAACCGCAACCTTAACCCATTAACAAAACAGCTGATAAAGGGGCATACCGACCAATATATCGCCACGTGGACAATATATCGACCCATAATAGTTAATGGAGATCATATTTGATTTAGGAATAAATTTGATTAGATTTGATTAGATTTGGATCTTATTAGGATTTTAGAATATTTGATTGAATTCTGATTTTATTAAAATTCTGATTTTATTAGGATTTTGGATTCTATTTGGATTTTATTTGTTAGGATTTTTCTATATATATATGGGTTTTGTATGAAGTATTAAAAAAGATGAATAATATTTGAAAATTTTGATAAATTTCCAACATGGATTCCGCTGAATTAAATCTTTCCTCGTGGATTTGTGGAGAGTGAGCGTGCATTCGACTGGATGGATTCCCAAACCCCTGTAAATTCTTTCTGTTCTCCCCCAATTTCTCTAAAAAATCCTAATTCTCAAATCCTAACCCTAATTTCGCTTCTGTCATGCGTCAACCTTGGTATCAAAGTCTAGATTTTCTTCTCCATAACCATCTTCTTCCACATCTTCATTCTCTTTTTATTTTATTTCAATTTTTTATTTTTTTCAAAAAAAAAGATACAGATCAGCAAAAAAAACTAATTTGAAAGGAAAAAAAGAGGAGAGAAAAAAGAAAAGTGAGAAAAAAAAAAGACAAAAAAAGAGAGAGAAACCAAAACCGCAACAAAAAAAACAGCAGCAGCAGTGGCATCAGCAAGGCAGCAGCGACATCAGCAGCAGACAGCAGCAGCAACAGCCACACCCCCAATTTCAAATCCAACCCAATTTCAAAGTGGGTTCAGTGCAGCAGTGCAGACTCGTTTACAGTGCAGACCCGTTAAGGAGAAAAGTGGTGATTCGAAATCCGTTTCAACTCCGGTTCGAACCGTTTTCGAGCTGCCGTGTTCCTTGGGTATTTTCTTAACTTTTGGGCTAAATTTTTGAGTTGATGGAATTCATATTTTACGGCCATTATATCAACACAAATGCTAAAATATCACGAGTTGAGCGTGATATGCATATTAGTATACCCATTTTTTACGATTTTGAAGATCCGCAAAATTATGAACATTGAAAGAATCATCTCGAAAATTTCTTTAGATATTTTGATCTAATATCAACACAGAAATGTCGTTACGCCCGACAAAAGTTAAGTGGAGAAGCTTATAATTGGAGTAAAAATTATAAATTATACTTGGATTGGGATATCTTGCAGCGATTACTTCATAATCGGTATACTCAATACTATTGTCCAAATTTATCATCCCATCAGTTTCCATCATCTGAACCTAAAATATTGACTAATAATGAAAAACTACAATGTATGATTGATGAGTTTAAAGAATGTAGTATAATACTTGAGTTATAAAAAATACTTAAATGCAGGGATGAAAGAAGTCAAACGGTTAACAATGATAGCATCGCTAACAAAATTGAAGCAGATATTCTTATTTTTGGTGAATGTATTTTGCAGCCTACCCCGGATACAGAAGTTCATGATGAGTCATTACTAGTGCCAGATAGAACTTTATTTCCATCTACAGAAGTTGAAAACTCAATGGTTCAGATTTCTGAAGATCCTTCAATATAACAAACTGCGAAATTTCAACCGCTTGTGAATATTTCTGATGATATACTTACAAAGAGAAACCAACAGAAATATCTCCTTTCCTATATGACGTGCCCGTAAAACCTACAGGTTCTTTGGAAAATCTCCTAAAGTTTCGTAAGAGATTTCGTCGACAATTCGTATTTACTGATAGTATTTGAATATCAATTGCAAATGTACAGAGAGTACAGAAACTTCTAATCCAAAGCGAGACTTCAGACAAAAAAGATGTTATTGTTGATGATGAGGTAAAAACTTCAGTTTATCTTGAAAGATTCATTACAGAAATTATAAAGAAATTACCGACTCAACGTACAGATTCATATGAAGTTTCGAAGAAGTTGCTTCTACTATTTATAGCCAGAATAATTTATGTGATCTACAGTCATCTAAAACTGATTCACAAAAGAAACCAGTTCCACCTCCACCGCCTTAGTTCAGATATGATGTACTAGATAGGGTTTCTCGACCACCACCATGGCCCAATTGGGATATTTTATGGATGTCAATCAAATTAACCCAGACGTGTTTATCATTCCTCATCTCTGCATTCATCGGAGATGAATGCTTTGAACCCGAAAAGAATTGATGGAGATCATATTTGATTTGGAAATAGATTTGATTAGGGAATATATTTGATTAGATTTGGATCTTGTTAGGATTTTAGAATATTTGATTGGATTTTGATTTTATTAGGATTTTGAATTCTATTCAAATTTTATTTGTTAAGATTTTTCTATATATATGGGTTTTGTATAAAGTATTAAAAGAGATGAATAATATTTAAAAATTTTGAGAAATTTCCTGCGTGGATTTCGCTGAATTAAATCTTTCCTCATGAATTCGTAGAGAGTAGGCGTGGATTCACCTGGATAGATTCCCAAACCCCTGTAAGTTCTTCATGTTCTTCCCTAATTTCTCCAAAAAAATCATAATTCTCAAACCCTAACCCTAATTTCGTCTCAGTCCTGTGTCACCAGTCCAAAACGAGATGCGATAAAAAAAATTCTATCCCGTCTTGTTTCTTCCTTAAAAAGAATATACCGAGCAGTATATCGATATACGGACTGGTATTTAAAACACTGACCGTAACAACTCAGAAAGAGAAAATTTTGTCCAGTTAATTTGGTCCAGCAAAAATTTTGTTACTATGTAATGTGTAATGTGTTACTTAGGGTTTATCCTTTTGGATTACAAATTATCCGTATATGTAATTTTTTATTTTCTATTCATAAACACTAGGTTGTAGTTGTAGAGAACGTTATAGAAAAGTTATGTGATTTGTGAATATAAAAAATATTTGGTATTATGAATATTTATGATTATTTCTTTTTAGGAGATATGATATCTTCCCCGGACCTAAATGATCCGACCCTTCCCCAGACCCTGCGCATAGCGAGAGTTTTGTAGCACCGGGCTGCCCTTTTTTAGATAGGATATCTTCATAAGCTAACAATATTGTACCTCCTAAATTTGGTTAAAAAAAAATCTTTTTTGGAAGCATGCAGTAAAAGACTGCAATAAAGTAAAGTGTCTGTTATGTGAATATAAAGTGAGTGGAGAGATAAGTCATATGAAACAACATTTGGCTGAGGAAAGAGAAAACTGTTAGCCTTGCACAAAAGTAAGTGAAAAGATGAAGGCACAAGCAGTCGCTACTTTAGAAGCCATAAGACAGATGAGATGATAAAGGAAGCTAAATGACAATTCGACAGAGATAAAGTGGTGATCGGCAAAGAAGCAGTAAGGACCGATGGATAAACATGTGGTCCCATAACAATTGCAGAAGAACAAAGGGAAGAGTGACAAAGTCCAATCAACCTTAAATGAGCACCGAAAGAAAAAGGCGAGAGAAGATGTATGTGAATGGATAGCGAGAGCCATCTTTGAGAATACATTGTCATTCAATATTGTAACGTCAAAATTATGGAATTAGATGTTGGAAACTACTGAAAAATATGAGCCAAATTTAAAAGCACCCACAGCTTATGAACTCGGTAAAAAATATCTCCCAATGGAGGTTACCGTGAAGAAGGAATCGCTTGTCTCTTTCCAGGAGTCATGCAAGATCCACGGTTGCACCCTATAAGTGATGCATGGACCGATTGGAAAGGAGTATTATGGTTCTTAATTCTTATTTGGGAATCATGCTTTATGACTCAGAGAACACTTTAAAGAACATCCATGATGGATTCTTTATTTGTAATATGATTAACAATACTATTAAGAAGATTGGAGAAGATAATATTGTACAAGTAGTGACAGACGATGCAAGCAACAATATAGCAACATCAAGGTTATAAGCGGGAAGACGTCCATCCATTGTTTGGACATTCTGTGGGGCACACACAATTAATCTCATGCTAAAGGACATTGTAGTTATTAAACCGAGCCGAAGTGGCATTGTTATGGCTAGGGAGGTGACTATTTTTATATATGGTCACACTCATGTTCTTGATTAGATGAGGAAGTGTACAAAAGATGACTTTATTAGGCCTGGAATCATTAGATTTGCCATGGCTTTTTCTCTCCTTGTAAAGTTCTAGACAGAAGAAAGGCTTGAAAATTACGGTCAATTCAACCCATTGGAACGAGAATTTGGTGCAATCTAGGATGACTACGGGAAACTATATATATATATATATATATATATATATATATATATATATATATATATATATATATATATATATATATATAAAGTTTGAGTTCCAATTCATTATCAAATTGTTGATTTTTATCTTAAATGTATGCATGCAATTATGTAATATTAATATGTATATTGATTTCCATGTAGGTCGATAAGATGATCAATAGTCGCCAATTTTGGGATATCACCACCCTTGCACTGAATGTCTTCGAGCCATTGGTGAAAACTCATCTCATAGTAATGTCACATCCATGGGATGGTTGTTTGATGATTTGGAGATGGAAAGAAAAGAGATTGGTGTGAACCTTAATCAAAAATTGAAGTGTCATCCCATATTTTTTTTATCATGGATAAAAAATAGGATGCCAAACTAAAGTCTATTACAATTGTCAGACCATTTATTGAATCCTTTCTTCTATTAACAACATAGAGAGGATATTGAGAATGATGGAGCTTTCTTTAATGCATTTACCGAATGCTTGCATAACATGTATGGGAGTGACCTTCATATGCAAGACAGAATAGCACACAATTGCTCTTTTATCAAGATAACGCTAGATCATTTGGGAGGGATATGGCAATAAGGCAAATGAAGAGCCTTTCTCTTGATCCAAGTATACCATAAAAACCAAATTACTTATCAGTCATTCTTTGAGAATTAGATAGGAATTAAATTTGTCTAATTATTGCTTGTTATGTATGTTTCCTCATTAATTGGTGGCAATTGCATGAGGGTACAACTCTAGATTTGAAAAGAAAGATTAGAATACTAAATTTGACAACTAGTTCATTTGGTTGTGAAAGAAACTAGAGTGTCTTCGAGATGGTAAATAAATCTTAGTAAAGAAATCAACAACTCAATTTTTTTATTCTTGTGACTAGTTCTACACTTCTAATTATTCTCATATTTTTATTTTCAGATCCACAAAGAAATGGAATAGACTAACTCATGAAAAAATAAATAATTTAATCTATGTCAAATTCAATGCCCAACTATATGAAAAGTTTGATAATAGAAAGCGTGATCTTATTAGCGCATGTACCATACCCATCTAAGGCTTCGGACATGGCTCAATCTGATTCAAATGAAAAGAACAATGATGAAGCTTTCCTGAAGAGAAGATGACATGGAGGCAAGTTGAAGTTGCCATGGGAGTTGACCCAACACTAAGATCTAGTTCAAGAGTCGGAACTTCTAAGAAAACAAAAACAACTTATGTCACTTCGTCTTCCAAAAAAAAAAAGGAAAGAGGAAAGAAACCAAAGAGGAAGAAGATCTATAATTATCAAATTCATCAAAATTGTCATCAAATTCAAACGCCGCACAATCCGATTCGAAGCATGAAGAATAGATTTTTGAATTAAAAAAAAATTATTTATGTTGTTATGTCTTATGTGATATTGAATACTTGATATTTGAGTTATTTTTTATCCATAGTTGCATCATAATTTATAACTTGAGCTAACTGTGATACTTATTTATTATGTATCTGGGTTACTAGTTATTGTTTTATTATCTCAATTGACGACTATATTAAAGATCAGACAGTATATGTTACATACATTCTGACAAATGTCTTTTTCTTTTCATGCAAGTCTCATACTCAAATCAAAAATGCAAAGATTTCAACTTATTTCGTCTAATGATTTCAAGATAAGTAAATTATATAACATCTTAATTTATATTTTTTCCCGTGAAATAACTTGTCTATTGCATGGCTGCATATATTTGTACATTATTTGTTATTGTCTCTATTTCGCTTTTATATGCTTATTGCACTATTTCTATTTGCTACATGATATCTATTTACATTAAATCAACTTTTAATTAACAAAATTACAATATATATTGTCCGATATGGACACCCAATATTTGCACATATCCCTTATATCTCCCTCGATATCTGATATATGATATGTAAAACCCTCGGTTGATACAATCTCGGTATCCGATATTTAGAATCTTGATCCAGACATGAAACTTGTTCGACAGGAAAACGTCCTCAAAACCGCATAAAATTTTATCAACAATACCATGAGGTCATGTAGATTATAAGGAGGGGTGTTGATTGAAAGAATTTTGAATGTAAGGGTTTCTAGCTTGATACCAGACCCAAAGAATACTTCTCATATATATATACACTTGAAATGATAATCACAAGAAGTTTCAAAAAACAAAAGTACAAGAATCTTGGATGTAAGTAACAAACTAACAAACTGAAATATGCTGAATATCAGGAGCTGTTTCAGTTGTTACAAGAATCTTGGAGGTAAGTAACAAACTAACAAACTGAAATATGCTGAATATCAGGAACTGTTTCAGTTGTTAGGACTGAATATCAGGGACGGTTACATTTGTTAGGGCTGAATATTAGAAACTGTTTCAGAGGATAACTCCGTGATCTTAGATGTAGGATTCTGTCTAACATCCCCCCCCAAGCTGAAGGGGGGAAGACACACCTGAAGCTTGTCTCGAAGTAGACAGAAACGAGCTGAACTTAAACCCTTAGTAAAAACATCAGCTATCTGATCTTGGGTAGAGAGAAATTGAAGAGCAATATCCTTATTTGTAACATTTTCCCTAATGAAATGAAAATCCACCTCTATGTGTTTAGTTCGAGCATGGAACACTGGATTAGAGGCCAAGGCTAGAGCACCAATATTATCACACCAAAGAGTAGGAGGTTGAGAAAGAGGGATGGAGAGAGTTTGAAGAAGCATACGAATCCAATAGAGTTCTGTAGTGGCAAAGGCTAGGGCACGGTATTCAGCTTCTGTACTGGACCTAGCCACAACAGGTTGCTTCTTAGCTGACCAAGAAATCAAGCATGGGCCAAGATAGATACCAAAACCTGTTGTGGAACGATCATCCGGATTTCCTGCCCAATCTGAGTCACAGAAGGCTTGAAGGGACAATGAGCCTTTAGTGTACCATAAACCATGGTGAATGGTGCCCTTGAGATAGCGAAGAACTCTCTTAGCTGCTGACCAGTGAGTAGACGTAGGGTTGTGCATGAATTGACAGAGTTGGTTGACAGAAAAGGCAATATCTGGGCGAGTAAGGGTGCAATATTGAAGAGCCCCAACAATTTGCCTATATTCTGTCACCTGTGCAGCAGCAAGGGGTTCGCCATCTGAGGTAGAAAGTCGAAGTCCAGAGGAGCAAGGGGAAGAGAAAGGTTTGGCACCGACCATTTTACTGTGATGAAGGAGATCATTGATGTATTTGGTTTGTCTTAAGTGCAAACCAGAAACATCACGGTGAGCTTGAATGCCAAGAAAGTAATTCAAGTCACCAAGGTCCTTTATTTTGAACTCAAGCTGCAGCCGATTAATAAGGGAGGAAATATGAGAAGAATGAGTCCCTGTCACCAAGATGTCATCAACATAGATAAGAAAGAACAAGTGGACATCACCCTTGTGATAAACAAACAAGGAGGAATCCACAGTAGAAGAAATAAAGCCAAACTCCAAAAGAGATTCAGAGAGCTTCAAAAACCAGGCCCGAGGAGCCTGTTTAAGACCATACAAAGACTTCTTGAGACGGCAAACATAGTCAGGAAAATCCGGATTAATAAATCCCTTAGGTTGCTTCATATAAACTTCTTTCTGTAAAACTCCATGTAAAAATGCATTAGAAACATCCAGCTGAGTGATATTCCAATCAAAATGTATAGCAAGAGTAAGTACAATCCGAATAGTGGCAGGTTTAATAACTGGACTGAAGGTCTCATTATAGTCGATACCCATCTCCTGTTGATAACCCGTGGCCACTAGCCTGGCCTTAAGCCGATGTAATTTACCTGTAGAAGTCTGTTTAGCCTTGTAAACCCACTTGTGATCTAGAACATGATGATCCATTGGCCGAGGACAAAGCTCCCAGGTTTCATTGGCCATTAATGCATCATACTCCTCTTGCATAGCACGACACCAAGCAGGATCAAGAGAGGCCTGTTTGTATGAACTAGGTTCAAGTGGTACCATAGTACTAGAGAAGGCTACAAGTGGGTATTTAGTGGAGTAGAATGAGGTGAAGTTGGGAAATTCTCTGGTTCTAAGAGTACCAGTTTGGGATCTAGTGGTCATGGGATGTATCCTATGAGGTTGAGGAGTATGGGAAGTGGCAGGAGTGTCGGGTGAGGCTGGTGGATCAGATTCAACCTCAGTATTGGTGAGAGACTGAATAGGAGAGAGAGAGGAGGAGAATCACTGTGTGGAGATAGTGAAACTCTAGGAGTAGGAGATTCGGGTGCAGTGAAAGTAGTGCGAACTGGGACACTAGGAGAGGGAGATTCAACTGCTGGAGGAATGTGGTTAGGTGGAGAGAAAGTAGGAGGAGATAAGGACAAATCAAAATTCGAAAGAAAAGGGATAGGGTCAGATTTACCTGCTGAGGAAGACAAGCTGTTGGAGGTGAGGGAGGACTCCAAATCTTCAGCTGCAGGGAATTTAGATTCATTGAAAACCACATGCCGAGACACATAAATTCTGTTGGATTGTGGATCAAGACACCTATACCCCTTTTGATTTTCACCATAACCTAGAAAGATACATCTCCTAGTGCGAAACATGAGTTTGTTGGAGGAATAAGGCTTGAGAAGTGGATAACACGCACAACCAAAAGTTCTAAGTGATGCATAATCAGGATGTTTACCAAAAAGCTTGAAGGGGAGTGATGATCTAGGACAACAGTGGGAAGCCGATTGATGAGAAAGATGGAGGTCAAGAAAGCATCAACCCAATAAGTAGGAGATAAATGAGCTTGGGCCAATAAAGTTAATCCCATTTCAGCAACATGTCGATGTTTTCTCTCGGCTATCCCATTTTGTTGAGGGGTATGTGGACATGTAACACGATGAAGGATGCCATTATTTTGAAGGAAGATCTGAAAGTAGTTAGACATATATTCACCACCTCCATCAGTTTGGAGTTGCTTGATTTTACAAGATAACTGATTTTCAATAAGGAGTTTAAACTTAACAAAGCAAGTATAGACATCTGATTTGTTTGGAATAGGATAAATCCAAGAAAATCGAGAATAATCATCAATGAATATAACATAATAACGACAACCACTAAGAGATTTAGTTGAACAAGACCACACATCAAAATGAATAAGTTCTAAAGGAGAATTTGTAGTATGAGTGGAATTAGGAAAAGGAAGTTGTTTACCCTTGCCAAACTGGCAAGGTCACACACTTCTAATTTATTAATAGACCCATCAAAAGGTAAAGAAAAATTGTTCAACAAATGAGACAATAGAATTCGAGGGATGCCCAAGTCTAGAATGCCAAACTAAAGCCAAAACTTTGACCCCTACTGTAGCTGCCATGGCAAGTGGTTTATTAAAAGCTAAATTTTGCAACTTGAGAGGATAGAGTCCACCACTACTCCTGCCTTCCAGCAATGTCTGCCCCGTGCGATTGTCCTTAACAAAATAATGAGTACTAGTGAGAATAAAAAAACAGTGATTATCTAGATAGAATTTGTTAATCGACAATAGATTTGCACAGACTTGAGGACAGTGAAGAACATGATTAAGTTTGAGTATGGAAGGAGTATGAAGGGTAGTAGAACCAGTATTATGGATACTCAAACCTTGTCCATTACCAACAGCAACCTTCTCTTGACCTGCATAGGGTTGATGAAGAGTGAGCTGCTCAAGATTGCCTATGATGTGTTGGTTAGCTCCACTATCAGCAAACCAAGGTTCTTCATCATTTTGTGCAGCGTTGGATTGAGCTACCATGGCTGCCAACTGAGCAGGAGGGTGGCGACCTTGGTAGGCATAATCCATGCGATGGAAGCAATCAAGAGCTCTGTGGTTAGACTTTCCACAGATCTGACATGGTGACCGTGGGGCATTAAAAAACTGCTGCTGGTTTGGTTTTGGAAAGTTGTATGTTTGATGGTTTGAGGGGCCATTGGTGGACTGCTTGGGAGGATTGGATTGTGCTGAGGGGTTAAATGAGGGCTGATTTGGCTTTCCAGGGTATTTGGGCTTACGGTTAAAGTGTTGATGGTGAGTTTGTTGCTGAAAATGTTGGGATTTGGGAGCAAAGAGGGCAAAATTATTAGTATCAGGAGGAATACTCTTGAACTGGTGTTCGAGCAAGAGTTCATTGGACAGCAACTCAGCTTGAAAATCTTCATAGGACAGTGATCTATCCCTAGATGCCACAGAAAGAGAGGTAATAAAAGGTACAAAGCAGGTATTCAAACCAGCCTGCACATAGGAGATAAGATCATCATCATCAATGATCTTTCCGGCTGCTTGCAGTTCAGCTACGATTTCCTTTGCTTCATCAAGATATGTAGAACAGCTCCTTGATCCTTGAGAGAGAGAGACTGGAGTCTTCGTTTCAGATGGCCAATGCGGGAACGGGATTGAGAAGCAAATTTGTTGGAGAGGGCAGACCAAGCAAGACGTGCTGATGTGAGACCATAAACAGAGGGTGCCACCTTATCAGAAAGAGTGGCATTTATCCAACCGAGGACAAATTGATCCTTCTTGTTCCAAAGGAGGAAGTGGGGATTGATAGTGGAAGTCAGTTTTCCTTCACTATCAACGAGAAACTGAGATGGGCACTGTTCTGAACCATCAACAATGCCCATTAGATCATTACTCTTAAGGACTGGAACTATTTGTGACAGCCACATAAGGTAGTTTTTCCCATCAAGCTTAGTCGAGACTAGTTGACTAAGATTAGGAGCAACAAAGGTAAAATTCTGAACAGTGGAAGAGGATGAAGAAGCCATTGATAAACGAGGAGGATAGGATCAGATGTGAATCAAGGGCTCTGATACCATGAAAGAATTTTGAATGTAAGAGTTTCTAGCTTGATGCCAGACCCAAAGAATACTTCTCATATATATATACACTTGAGATGATAGTTACAAGAAGTTTCAAAAAACAAAAATACAAGAATCTTGGATGTAAGTAACAAACTAACAAACTGAAATATGCTGAATATCAGGAGCTGTTTCAGTTGTTACAAGAATCTTGGAGGTAAGTAACAAACTAACAAACTGAAATATGTTGAATATCAGGAACTGTTTCAGTTGTTAGGGCTGAATATCAGGGACTGTTACATTTGTTAGGACTGAATATTAGGAACTATTTCAGAGAATAACTCCGTGATCTTAGATGTAGGATTCTGTCTAACATTGATCACCAGCATATGGGGTAAAACATGCTAAAATCAGCCATAGCACAAGAAATTTCATGTGTTGTCAACTACAATGAGGTGGACCAAAAAAATTACATTAAAGGTAAAGAGTTAGATTTAGCAAATCTCACATCCTTTATTTATATTTCAGATGAGTACAAGTCAAAATCTCTCTCTCTCTCTCTCTCTCTCTCTCTCTCTCTCTCTCTCTCTCTCTCTCTCTATATATATATATATATATATAGGGTCACTCCTATGAAAATAGTTCTCAAATCAAGCTTTATGAGAACTCTATCATGAGTCATCCCCATAAGAGATCTAAACCATCAATCTCAATGTATACATATTTATTAGTTTATAAAAAAAACAAGTCCTTTGGAAACAGTTTACCTATGATTTAATATGTATCAAAAAATATGCAATTCCATCAATAGAAAAAAGAAATCATGTAGGCATGGTATATGATGTCTAAATTGAACTTTTGTTTATAAGTTATTAAATATATATAGATCGGGATGGATGGTTTGGATCTTTCATAGAGATGGTCAATGATAGGATTCTCACAAAGCTTATTTTGAAAATCGTTCTCATAGGAATGGCCCGCATATATGGACTTGGCCTACTAGAGAGACTTGAGACCATATCCTTCCCATTTAAAATTAATTTTTGGACATCCTTGTGGATAATCCATACCATTCAAGTTGATCTATATCATTTAAAGTGTTTATAAACCAAAAATCAAATATTTTAAATATTTTTTGACCATGCATCCAATAGGCACAAAATACTTTCAAATTGGTTAGTTTAATAGTGTAGAATGTTTGGAATCTAACAAAATTGATATATAAACATTTCTAAGTGTTTAAATCAAAACTAAATGCTTGGGTCGAGAATTTATGTCCTAAAATGTAAATCAGCGAAAAGTAGTATTTTCAAACACTCATTTTGTGCTTACTTGATATATCAGCAAAAAAAGTTTTAATTTAATTTTTGCTTTAGAACACTTCAAATAATATAGATCAATTTTAATAGAGTGGATCATAATAACAAATATTCCAATGTCCCATCATTGAAATCCAATGGGAAAAATATGAGCTCAAATTCTTCACAAATGATCTAAATCCGTATACATACATACATACATATATATACATTAGAGATACGTATGTATATAGATACATACCTGCATATATATATACACACACACATATACACGCATTTATACAGAAAGATATATGAAAATGGCGTGCCTAAGGTGTCTCTATGAGGAGTTATCTATGAAGCCACCCTTAAATCTCAAAATAGAGGGTATATGTAAACGATCCGAACCGCTATGATTCTCAGACTTTAAATAGGTGATGTAAAAATTCATGTATTTAGATTCTTCATCATCGATCAAGAAGTCTTATATGTTCTAATATTGAAAAGCCATTCATTTTGTATCTATTTAATATATGATCAAAATTTATCGAAATTGCATAACTTTTTGTACATCACATTTTATAACATGGGGATCACAACTAACAATTTGAATCATCCACATACACCCACCATATTGAAATATAGGAACGCTTTTATAGGCAACTCATTATGGAGACACCTTAGGTTATACTTTTTGCTTCCATAAGTAACTCGTTATAGAGACACCTTAGGTTATACTTTGTTGAAAGTCCCTTCCACTGCACAGAACTCCAAAATTGTGGTGAGGGTAATTATTTTATATTTTAACACGCCCTCGCATGTTGAAGGCCCATTTTTGGATAGAAATCTGAACTTTACGCAGCAGTATAATTTTTTTTAAAACTCACAATTAAATGTGCGCCCGGCAAGAATTGAACCTGAGTTGTTCTGATACCATATTGAAAGTCCCTTCCATTGCACCAAAACTCCGAAGTTGTGATGAGCGTTGAGGGTAATTATTTTGTATTTTAACATACTTTTCCTAGATATATATACACCCACACATATATACATACACACACATACACATATATATAAATACACACACATACATATACATACATACCTATATATATTGAGTAACACAATGTTAGTATTTGATTTTTATAAGCATTGTAAATTTCTTTCATGGGAATATATTCATAAATTTCCTAAATATTGATGTACTCTTTTTTTCCAAATACAATTTCTAACAAATGTCTTTACAAAAGGATATTGTTTTTATAAATTGTCTTCATATTAAAGTAGCATATTCAATAACAATATTGTGTTGTTAAGCATATCATTTATTTAAACAACTAGCAATGTTGAAAATAACGCATTATGAAACTCGCTGTGTTGCATTATAAAATCTAACAGAAAGCCAACATTACTTAACAGTCGAAAATAACTCAATGCACCGTAACAGTGCATTTTTTATGTTATATTACGTTATTTTACGTTACGTTACGTTAAACTACGTTATATTACGTTATTTACAACAATTTTTAAATAGTTTTTATATTGATTTCGATTATTTATTTTGATTGTTAGCGAATTGCTGTAATTTTTTTCACTTGACGGCTTGTTTTTTACTTATTTGATTGCTTGTGGCATTGTTAGCTTGTACATCCTTATTTACTTGTTATAATTTCTTTTCAATTACTAAAATTTTTTTATTATAATTCCTTTCCAATTACTGAAATTTCTTACTTTCTGATTAAATTGAATTATCAGTTAATCTAAAATAAATAATTAAAAATAACATAAATTAAGCATTACAAAATGTAAATTACAATATTGATAATAATTGAAAATAAATTTGAAATCTTATTTTCTTATTTAGATGATATTTAAAATTATGGTGTGAATGTAATTTAATTTATGAAGATAAATATAAGAATTATTGTGAAACTTGTTAAAAATTTAGAATTAATTCTAGGATATATTTTACATTTTCTTTTAGAATTTTTAATTTAATTTTTAATTTATAAAATTTATTTTGTATAGTTTTATTTTATTTTTAATTAAATAAATAGAAAATCTCGTAACCTATGTTATGCGTTACGCTATATACTATATAACATAACAGAAACAAAACGTTACGTTACTGCTATCGTATTTTAAATATTGACTACTAGATACTTAAAACTTATCAAAGAAACATAGTTTTCTTGAGTTTCGTGTATACAAATACTAGTTTTTTAAAGCTTCTGACACTTATTAACAAATATTATTGTTTTAGAGTGTCCAATAAGAATCTATATATAGTGCAATTAGTTTTTAACAATTTCCTTTTTTTATATATGATATGGTGCCAGTGTCAAAAACAAGTATATCTCACTTATTCATGGATTGTCCCGTAATCATAGTTGTCAATATTCTACAATATGATACATACCCTACGCTTCGATACACAACAAAATCGATATGTATCTTATTTATGATAATATTGAGTTACGTATCTTACGATACAGTATCCATATCCTACGATATGTGATGCATATATTATGATATATGATACGTCATAATACGCTAACTTGACTTATATTAATGAATTTCAAACTCATTCTAAAGAAACTTTTGAGTTAGATATGGAAAATAAATATTTAAATAAATACAAAACATCAAAACTCGGGATACTTATTTTAGTTGATTAAAATATTTAAATAATCATTAGAAGAGGTATATTAGTAATTTACAGTTAATATAATTATTTAATTACTAATTCTCAATTCACTTATTTAATGAGCTTATTTATTATACACTAAAATCTTGATAAAAGACGAATGTGTATAAAATGAGAAATTAAAGAAATTAAAATAAAAGTTCTTAAAAAGGATAATAGAGATATGTCTATAAGAGATGATTAAATGATATTATATTTGCTTGATTTGTATCTCTTTGGAGGGACAACAAACTTATACTCAATATATTGGTTTTTGCAAATATACATATAACCGAAATAGAGGCAACAAAAAAGAAATATATGATCTAATTTGACTATTAGAAATAAAATTGGATTATAAATGAATGATGAGAAATGAGAACTTTATATAGTAAAATGTGTTAATTAAATGAAATTCAATGCATGTTTTAAGTTAAAAGCAAAAAAAACAATCTACTTAGAAGCAAAGGAAGAGATGCAAAGTTAAAAATTTTACTAATTAGTTATTTATTCCTCATATTTAGTCTTTAAAAGATTTTTTTTTTTTAATTATTGATAGGACCTCTTAACTTAAATACAATTGTAAACAATAAATGATGAAAAAGAAAAGAAAATAAAAGTATACTGAAAGAGTTTGCGTAGAGTAAAAGAAACAATCAAGAAAATGGATGCCACTTTCAACTTCTAGTAAATTTAGTAATATTTGTTAATATAGTATAATTATGATTAATGAACTCATGATCATTTAAATGTTAGTTACATATTTATATATCGTTTTTAACTTATATTTAACATATTACGGGTTTTAGTGTCTTTATTTATTTACTTATACTATAAATTTGCTAGCATGTTTGTTATATTATATATTGTTATTTCCTTATTACTTACATATTAAACTTTGTTTAATGAATCTTACGATGCGATATGCAATATGATACGATAAATAAAGATAACGATGCACTATACATATCGCAATTTAATAACTTTGTCCATAACTATGCTCTAGACAAGTAAAATGTAAAATTGAAAAAGATCTAATTACTGTTTTCTTAAAATTTCCTATACTAATACATGGAGTGTCTTGTAAATGCTAATTCTTAAAGTTTCTGACACTTATACTTTATTAAAAAATATTATTTCTTTAAAGTGTCATAAATATCTTTAAAGAGTGAACCAATTAGTTTTCGTCAAGTACCAGAACAATTTCCTTTTTTTATATGATATGGTGATGGTGTCAAAAACATGTATAACTCACACATGGAGTGTTCCGAAACTATACTCTGGACAAGTAAAATGTAAAATTGAAAAAGATCTAATATATGATTCTACTACACATGACATGATACTAAGATGCATAAAAAGCTTCAACTATAGAGGCAAAGCAAGAATTTCTATTTTGGGTTTTTTTTTTTTTTTTTTTTTGTGGGGGGAGGGGGGGGTATTAACAAATAAATTTAACTTCTTACTAACAATATTATTTTTTAAAAATTAGTACAAAAATTAACAATAAAAAACAATTGCATGAAGAAATTGCAAGTTGTAATGCTTTTGTTACAAGCTTTTCTCAGAGTATTCTTATTGTAAGTTATTTATTTAGAGAGCTATATATTTTATTTTCTTCAACAAGAAGAAATCAAATGAACTTCAACTCCTAACAATATGATATTTATAGTTGGAATAATGAGAAGCTTAGATTTCACAGTTTATCTCAAAAGGGAAAAATAAAACAATATGATCCTTTTTGCTTTGGATCTTTAGTTATTTGGGGCATACCACAAAAACTATGGAATGCCTTTATTTAGTAAATAGATAAAATGCTAAAAGAAAAAATGGTAAATACAAACCTTCCACTTTCTTGGCTTACATTTTTCGAAGCGTGTTTCAAATGAAGAAGAGAAACAGAAGTTATAACAATGGGTAGAAGATTTTATGACCCGCCAGGATTAGAATTAAGAAGAAAGTGTAACACCTAGTGTAACCATTTACAACTCAGAATTTTTTATTTTGTGAGATCGTACCCAAATTATATGGAATTAAAACACATTTTGGTGTGTATAAAACCAGGTATAGTTACCCATATACTACTACATTAACTCCTATTTATATCTTACTATATGATTTTGTGGCAAGATTCCACTTAATAACAGCTTAACTTCCTATTTATGCTGCTAGTCAACAAATTATGGGACGCAAGTTAGTACAAATCATGATAATCCTCGAAGGGTAGGGGGCCAATGCCCCTGCTTGCCCCCCGTCACCTGCACCCCTGTCAACTGGTTGATTTTGCTTAACAGGGTAGAAGGCAAGAAAATTAACTCAGCTATATATGAGTTGCTGATTTAGATTGCGAATCAAAATTGATAGAGTGGAGTGTTGCTTAGTTGGATGTTGATTATAGCAATGAGAACTTTAAGAAAGAAATAAATAGGAAGTTGTCGAGAGAATTTAATATGGGATATCCTATAAAGTCGGTATTAATATTGCCAATATCAATATCGCTAACATTTAAGGCCTATATTCTGATATTGTACATAAGATGCGCCAGATATTATCAATTTCCTATACCATAAATAAATGACAAATATTGAAACCAATTATGAGATTTTAAATCTTGTTTAGACCTATCGTTACACCCAAGGTTCTAAATATCGGATATTAGGTTTGTATCGGATGAGGGGTTTTCATATCGGATAGTGGGATATCGGGCAATATATCGGAGATATGAGCCAATATCGGGCCTTTATATCATATCGGCAAACCCTCCAAGATGATATATCGGGCAATTTATCATTCATATCGGCCAATATTTAAAACAATCTAATACCCAACTACATGTGGCTGATTATTCTTAATCCAGCAGGCTAATTTGTTGTACTATGTATTGTAGAATACCAAATTTTGGAGAGTCAATGTTTGAAGTCAACTTTTCTTCTTCATGAAAAGAACTTATATAATGTATTTCAGAAATGTCTCCATGAAAGTATAACCAAAAAAGAAATGGAAGCCATCTCCCAAACCCATCAGAAGAATAATTAGGTATATATAACTTACCTCTTCAGGGCAAGTGCTTGTAGTTGGCTTCAACCGCTTTCTTTGGACCGCTAGCTTGCGTTGCTTCATCTCTGTAGTCATAGGACCAACCCTGAAATCATGAGCAGCAGCAAAAAGATCAACCCAGTAGATAAGAAAATGCCAGATGGACTGAAACCCATTAAAAAAGAAAAGATGAAAAATAGTTGGGTAACAACATTTACGCAATTACTTAATCAACTGAGAATTTTCCTTACATTGTACAACATCCAGGAACCTTTCTGAAAATATGAGATACAGCAAGGCCAACATCTATCCAAGAAACCATGTTGGGAGCATTGTCAACGATTGCTCCACCATCTTGCTGTCCAAAATTTTTTAGCAATGCACTCACAAAATCTGATGGGCTTATTCCATCATTGCTTTGAGACTTGACTGATGTTACCAATGTGTTGGTGATATCCAATAAGGCCTCTGCATCAGCCACTTGTTCTCTAGGCTTTTGAACTATTAAACACACAAAAGAAAAAGAAAAGAATAAGATACTAGTTTAAGATATATAAGAATAATCAGAGACCAAGATTTATGTCTTCTTGAGGACAATCCGTAATGCCACTATTCTAGGAAAGAAGAAATCATGACAATGAATTTCTGATATTTGTTTGATGAACCTGCTCTCACCTAAAAAAAATCAGTTCGCCTTTGGAACAAACTTTTGAGTCAAGAAGATGAGATGAATGATGGACCACATACATAACCCTTGTGTAAAAAAATCAGTGGTGGAATTGAAAGCATCCATCTGATCACATTGCCTATACTATTCACAGCCTATTTAAAGAGCCATTACATGGTTAAACAGCAAGGCATGCAGCTATGCTCCAAAAACTATTTCCGAATTAACGAGTAATAGATCAACTGAATTGTGATTCCTTATGTTCTAGTCTAAAAGACAAGAGACCCACCCTAACTTGAAATTTAGCATAAAACATCTTCATACTCTAGTAAAATATTAAAACTAAACTATATAGTATGTAGGTATAAGTATTTATGCATGTGAATGTATAATGATATATATAGACAAATATCATCCCACAACCAATAATTGTGCAATCTACCTAGACTAGAAATAGATCAAGTTAAAAGTTTGTATTTGCTGAGTCATCCTCTGAAGTCTGAACGACACAAATGAAGTGTCCATTCCTTAGAATGATAGTTTCAAGAGATTGTTCTCATTACTCAATCAAGCCCACGGTCGAACCCAGAAATATTTACTCAAGTGAATAAGGTTACCAAAAAGACTACCTACTCTGTTATCAAATCAAACAAGTATATGCCTATCTCATCAAAACAGGCAAACATATGCCCATCTCATAACAAAAAAGATAAGAGACTGACAAGGAAATTGTTAGAAATAAGGTTTTAAACATTGACCAATATCGATACATATGGTATAGCATTTTTAGATACCAAATATACGATATAGCATATAATATAGGTCTGATATTACTAAATATTTCCAATATTACCTATAAGTTATGTTTGATATTGTCGATTCTAATAACATTAGTGATCGCCTATTACCGATTCTAACATTCTAATTCTCGGTTACAAACTTCATATATTTTAGATATGTTCAGTATTATATGGACATGGGACATGGCATCATGTCCCAGTGTCATAAAATGTCCAACAAGGCAACTACAAACATGGGGGCATTTTATGTATGTAATTATATGATTGATCCATAATTGGAGTAACAGCTTTCATTTAATACTACTGATTTGCCAATGTCATGAGATTGACTAATTGACATAGTTTATAAAAAAAATAAAAGTATAACATGCGTTTGGATGACTTTGAGAGTAATAAGTTACTTGTCTACAATTTTTTTAAGCTTCCCACATAGGTTCGCTTTGTCCTAATTTTCCTTTGTTTTAGCACAAGAAAGTGTTTGAGTCATAGGACACAACAATCAAGTGCCATGGCATGTCCAAATGTCTGACACAACAAAAGTTGGTCAAAATAGAATACCTAGTAACATTGTTTGATAATATCAATTCATGTAACTAAATAATCTTATAAAAACAAAAAGCATTCTAAAATGTTACATTGTTCCTACATCCTAGCTTTATTACTTGGACTATACACATGACAAAGCTAGATAATATTGTAATCAGAGAGGACAAAGAGTTTTTGACAACAATTACACCATGATTATAAGTATAAAGCACTCTAACAGATAAATTGAACTGTTAAAATGCCTATCTAAGCTAAAAAAATATACAAAGCACTCTAACAGGATACATGATTATCAGTTTAGTTACTTAAGGTAACATACATGATATACTAATAATTACATGGTCACTACCTTTTGTTATGTGATTAGACTAACTATGACCACCATTCAATCACATCATAATCTCACATTTTAGAATAATTGCAAACTATAGTAACAATAAAGCTTAATCTTCGCTTGTGACACAAGTTAACAGTAGAGCTGGCAAGATCCAAGTCTTATGATTTGAAGTGCCTAAAATTTGCAATTTCCATAAAATTCTCAAGCTTATAAGCGCCAAATTGAAGTTAACTATAAGCAACAAGGCTTGAGTTTCAGGCGCATACAAATTTCTCCTAAGGTTTTTCATAACTATTGTTGTAACTATCAGATATAATTGAATGTTAATTGGTTAAGATAATCATACCTATTTGAAGCCTGAAAATTTGTCACAAAACACTATTCTCACTACTCAATCGAAAACTACTTGAGAAAGGCCATGCTAATAAAGTGAAGCAAAGGAAGGTAGTAGGGGATATGTGAACAAACATCAAACAAAAATTACAACACTATTCTCACTACTCAACCAAGTCCAAAGGTCAAGCCCAAAGATATATTACTGAGAATAAGGCTACCTATTTTATTATCAAACTTGACAAACATGCATATCTCAAAAGAAGAAGGATAGATACTAAGGAAATTGTTAAGAACTTTATCTACTTTAACTAAATAAGCTTATAAGACCAAATCTTTTAAAACTGTTGAATAGTTCCTAATTTTGTTACTTGAACTATATATATGATAAAGCTAGATAAAATTGTGCCCCAAAAAGTGAAAGTATTCTTCAGAACTACGTGGAAGGTTCCTTTAATTTAACTATCAAACTACATATATAAGCTTAATATTTTATACCTGTAGAAGCTTATTTTTATATAGGCAATACAAACTTAACATACTCAAACATGATACATATTATTAGTTCACTTAGGTTAACATGCACGATATACTAATAATCATGTGGCTACCACCTTTTTGTATGTGATAAGACTAGATGACCATGATCATAAGTTCAATCACATCGTAATCTAGCAACTCAGGAGTATTGGAAACTTTAGTAGCCATGAAGATTTATTTTTCCTTGCAAATTGAGTAACCCAAAAAATGGTAAGTTCCATTTTATAGTTTAAAGTGTCCAAAATTTCCTGATAATTACAGGAAGTCTACCAAATTTTAAGTTTATATCGGGGTAGGATATCAAAGCTAACTAAAAACCGTCAAAGTGTGCACACAAACTTTCAAGTTTCAGATAGATATGATGATCATAGCCGATCAACACTCAATTATATCCGATAGCGATCAATATTAACTTAGAAAAACCTAACATGAGAAACAGTTTTTAGGTGCAGCACTGGTATTGGGCAAACTTTATTGAAATTCAGAACCTGCATCCAGTTCTTACTATTCAAGGATATTCACCTCTACTTCCAAACTTATGGAAATCCCTGGGTTCTGAGTGAATCAAAGAACTAGGAAGAAATCGATCGAATATTCAGGACCAAAACGCTATGCATGTCATAATTGAGTTTATATAATTTTATGAAATGAAATTCACAAGTCAAATAGAAAAGTGCAACAGCAACATGTCCATAAGTAAATAGTAGAGTAAACATGTTAACAACTTAATTGCATAGCTCGTTAACAGCTACTTCATTATTAAAGATTAAATCTACATCATTAACTCAAAAAATTTAGGGAAAAAAAAATGAAATGAAGAATCTCACCTAACTTATGCAAGCTCTCAACTTCGGTAATGATAGAACTGAACTTATCCGAATCAATTCGAGTAATATCCTCCCTTTCATCTGCAATTTTTTCCAAATAAAATAAAACAAAAAAAAAACAAACAAACAAACAAACAGACAGACAAATTTCATCGTAATTTGAAATCACTTACCGCTGATTAGATTCTTAACGGCCAAATATCTAGATCGCAGCACTCTCCGCTCATGCGCCTCCTGATGATTCGACCCGTTGCTGCTCTCGCCTTCTTCTCTCCTCACTCTCGCCACCGCCTCCTTCTTCACCGTCCGCACCATCGATCGAGCGGCGGGTCAAACCCTAGAATGGGGATCCAAGAGTATCTCGAGTGCGACAGATTGGGGATTTCAAAACCCTAACCCTAATCGAAACCAGAAACCCTAATAAAATGGTTGGGAGTTTTGGTGGGGACTGGAATTTCCCGCGCGCTCGCGGCGGAGGAGTTTTTAAGAAATTTGATCTGCCGCCGGAATTTGAGCCCCTTTTGTCTGTATTTAACTATTTATATAATCGCGGGTATAATTTGAGGGGAGTTTCCAAAGGGGAGTTCCGAAGGGGCAACCCTTTTTTCCGAGTCAACACACTTAACACCGGTTTGGGCTCAAATTTCAGACCAAAAATTCACTCTCCAGTGGACCCACTAAGAAAAATGGTGAAAGCGGATGTTAATTTAGCATTTAAGCCCTTGTTTTTACAATAATTGTAAACTCTACTTCTTAAGATGGGTATATCCATATATATAGCTTTTCTAAAAATTGAAATTGAGGAAAAGCTTATTCATTTACGTTAAAGCAATTTTGAAAGAGAAATAGGGAGTTGCATATGATTTTTATTGATTTAGAAAAAACTTATGATAGGTATTTTCATTGATATTAATGCATAAGAGAGTTCGCATCAAATATAGACATAATAAAGGATATGTATGATGGAGTAATGACAGATATCAAAACTTGTGATGGCTTACAAATAATTTTTCAATTATAATTACATTGCATTAAGGATTTTCGTTAAGTCCATTCTTATTTGTTATGATGGATGAGTTTACTAGAATTATTCAAGATAAAGTATCTTGGTGTATGTTTTTATTGACAATATTGCTTTAGTGGATGTCAAGTTAACATTATGGAAGCAAATATTAGAACTTAGAGGTTTTAAGTTGATTTGGTCCAAATAAGAATACGTAGAGTATAAATTTAATGAATGACGTGCCCTAAACTATAATGTTGTGATACTGGATACGGGCAAAAGATACAAATAAGTAATTTGTTTAGGCATTTGGGCTTTCTATTCAAAATGATGGAGAGATTAATAGTGATATCAATCATATTACAAAGCAGGCTATTTTGAAATGGATAAGTGCATGGGAGTTTTATACAATCTTAACATTTCGTTAATACTGAATGAAGAATTTTATAGGATTACTATTAAGTCAGTTTATTATATGACATTAAATACTAGACTATAAAGAAACACCATTACAGAAAATAAGTGTGACATAGATGCCTATACTTTATTGGATGTGTGACAATACTAAGAGAGATAAAGTGAGAGATGAGAAATTCATGCTAAAGTAGGCACAACGCCCATCTAAGAGAATATTCGAGAAAATCGGTTACGATGGTTTGGTCATATGAAATATACATCTACAAATTCACTCAATATTCATCTACAAATTCACTCAATATTTTAAATATCAGCCGCAATATCGATATTACGGCTGATATTGCATTTTTGAATGAAAAATGCAACGATATATAAAGTTTCAAAGCGTTTATCATTTTTAAAAATATTGCACCACAATATCGGATCCAAGACGATATTGTGGCCGATATATCGGATCCTAAATTGCAGCCTATTTTTTGATTCAATTTCTGGTTGTTTTTTTATACGAATGATATAGATGTTAAATGTTTAAATGAGGACATATTATTCAATAATAATGAATGGAGAAGGATTATGAATGTGATTGATATGGTGTGATTCTCTCTTGATTCATGTAACCCACCCCAAATTTTTGGGATAATTGTTGAAATTATGATGTAAAAATAGTCTGGCTTCAAGTATATTGAAAATAAATCTATATATCTTTTAATATAAGAATAAAAATATGTTTTTAGGTACACACTTGTACTTCTTCTCTTTATATCGTTCCTCATTATTTTGTATAACATTAAATAATTTATGGTCGTGAAAAAATCCTAATTCACTTTATCAATGTTTAGATCTTATATCTTGTTTTTTCTGAGAATAATAGAATATCATGTAGGATTGAACGCTATGAGCGAAAACTAATTATGATGATAGTAATACCAAAGAAAAAGGATAAAATTAAAAATATGAACAATAAGAGTTGAAAGAGGAGAAAGAAAAGTAAGTGCTCAAAAAAATCTTGTTAAAAAAGTTACGGCAAAATTTAGGACATTTACAAAAGTTTTAAGAATTTACTTTTATTTATTTAAAATATCGGTAATATGAATAGAACCTTTCTCTTTCTTGAGCTTATATATTCGCCAGATGATCTATCAAAGGTTATAAATAAATTATTGATTTTTTATTTAGGCAATATCTTTGTTTTTAAATGAGAAATTATACATTGGCACACTAGCAAGCATATTATGTTTTGGTAGATATCGGGCCTATGAGAGATTTAGATTAACAATTATATAGTCATAAGGTCTGGCACATTGATATCAAAATTATATGTTTAGGAGTTCCACATAAGATTGTAAACAACATTGATCATCTAGGTTGATATTTAGTTGATATTTAGGATTCAGATCGAATTCAGGTATATGATATTTGATCCAAATCAAATTGTAATAGTTTCGATCCAACAAATATTTTATTGAAAATAGTTTAAATTAGAAACACACTCGAATGCTCTTATATATATTTTTTCTTTTTCAGTTTCATATCGAATTCAAGTAGTATATCCCTTATTAGATTTGGATACAGATAGGTTTGAGAATGGATGGGTGGTCCAAAAACCAATTCTTAGATTGTCCAATTCAAATTTTTGTATTAAAAATAAAAATTCTATTCGTTAATTCATAATTTTGAATATGATGGAGCAACTTATTGGCCCTTGGACCTCGTCCATTCTCATCCTTAGATGCAAATCATACAACTCGGACTCTGATTCTGATTCTAATTAAATCCAGCCACCACACACAAATGAAACATTCTAATTAGAAAGACTTGTAAAAATGTAGAAATTAGGACATAAGATATGCTGTAAATATGGTAAATGTCAGGTGGCAATCTGAAAACAAATCCCAATCAAGTGTCATTTTGGTTTAAACTTCGAGTACGGAGTCACTAGAAAAAAAGAGAAAAAAAAGAAGGTGTGCTCCTTTAGAAACTCCCAACCGGCGCACAAAAAAATCAAAAGTTTGAAATTCGAATTGGCCTCGATACGAGGCGAAAAAACAGCCGGGACAAGATCTGATATGATTATTGATTACCACTATCGTAATTAACTCCAAAAACGAAGCCACATTGCAATTCCAGGGAGTTTCCAAAGGAGCACACCACTTTTCCTAGAGAGCCCACTAGATACTTCTTCATTGTTCGGACTTTCAATTGGAAAGTGGGCTCACTAGGAAAAATGGTGTGCTCGTCTGGAAACTCCCCGATTCTACTTTCTCTGTGGTCAGACTCCCTCCCAGTAACTGACGAACTCTCCGGTAACGTTACCGCCCCGTCATCCCTCCTGAAATCCAATCCCGAAGGCCGAAATCCCCGTCAATTTCTTCGCCCTCCCCCCAATTTAAAAAGCCCGAACCCTGAGAGGAAAAAAATCTCTAAAATTCTCCTCCCAAATCGAAAACCCACAAACACTAATTAGAGCCATGAAGGCGTCTCTCAAATTTCGAGAGGATCAGAGGCCGTTGGTCCGGGCGAAGATTCCCATCAGCATTCTCGGCCTCCCCTTCCTCTCCGGCATCGCTGCCGGTGACGCCAAGGAGCTCCGCCTGGATCTGCTCACCGCTTTCGAGTCCGGTCCCACGCTCCGCGCCTCGTACCGCCCCAACGACCCCTCAAACCCCTTCACCGTCTCAATCAAGACTGGCATCGGCAGCTTCGGGTCACCGGCTGGGGCCCCCATGTCGATGACCGCCGAGTTCAACGTCCTCGGCGGAAACCCTAACCCTAGCTTCTCTGTCCTCTTCAAACCAAGATTCGGCGACTTTTCGTTCAAGAAATCGGTCGAGTCGCTGGCGATTACACCGCCGGTTAGTAAGCAGGTAGCCGAGGTCGACGGCGACGCCACGGCGGTTTGGGTGGAGACGCCGCGGGCGGAGAAGGTCGGGGCGGTGGTGCCCGCGGATCTGAGGCGGGGGATCAGCGGCCTGCTGACCGGGGTGGAGATGAGCGCGAGGAGCGTGCTGCCGCTGAAGAGCAAGGCGGCGCTGAGGTTCAGGTGGGGGGTGAGGGTACCGGCGGAGCTCCACACCGCGTTCGCGGAGGACGGGAACGGCAGGGGCCTCTCGTTCAACAAGCTACCCTTGCTGGTGATGAGCAAGATCTCGATCGAACACGTGGCGGCGGATGACAAGCAGAGCAAGGGGAAGGCCGATGACGTCAGCAGGCGGGCAGCAGCGGCCGCTGACGTGGCGGATGCGTGCATGTCGGTGAGGAAGCAGCTGGAGGTTATACAGGCGGAGAACGGGATGCTGAGGAAGGCGGTGGAGGATCTCCGGGAGTCGGTTCCGGTCACCGCCGCTGCGAAGGATCAGGTCACCGCTCCGGCCAAGGAGGCTGACGTCCGGAGGAGGGAGGGGAGGCATCTAGAAGGTTCTGGAAGGGGAGTGGCGGCGGTGGCGGGGCCGAACAAGGATGAGATGATGGAGGAGCTGAAGAAGGCTCGGATGGGGGCCGCCGGCGGGGGGAACTAGAGAAGCTACAGGTGGGGAGTTTATACATGGGGAGGTTGGGTGTGGTAGCGCTTCCTGCTGTTTGTTTTTTTGGGCTTATTTTTTTTTGGCGCTTATTAAATTAAAATTATTATTATTAGTATGTGCTTGCTGAAATAAGTAGGTTAAATTTGTCATTTGGAGTCTGTAAATATAAATATGGGGTTTGTTGTTCTTGTTTCATATTAGAAGGTATTTGGAGTTTGGCCTCTCTTTGAATTTGTCTATGGTTTGGTTTATTCTGGGTTTGAGCATTGTGCTTGATATATTCTCTTAATTGAGGATTTTCTTATCAAAGAAGTTAACGGTCCGTGTCTATAGGGATGTATAGGTGTAAGGCAGAATCGACTTATTTCGGGAGTTTCCAAATGAGCACATCATTTTTCCTAGTTAGCCCACTTTTCAAGTGTTGCCTGCACAAAAAATATACTAGATAGTGGGCTCACTAGTAAACCTGGTGTGCTCCTTTGGAAGCTTCCCTTATTTCGGTTAGAGTATGAAAAACTTTTGTGGTCGGAGTAGTATGTTAGAAGGTTTGGTTCGGTTTTGGGTTAGATAGGTCGGGCTCTAATCTACATCGATAAGGCTTTCTATCTGAATTTGTGTTAGAGATGGATTTGAGATTTATTGTAACATCTTGTTTTCGCTTGTTATTAAAAGCCGAGTGCGTTATTTGGAGATACGTTATTTGTAGATACGTTCTAAACTAATTGGCGTGAATTTGGTTATTATAATTAGGGGTGAGTAGAGTTCGGTTAAAATTTGAAATAACTGATTGAAACCGATTTGAATGAACAAAACCTAGCGGAATCGAAACAATTCGGTCGGTTTTCCATTTTGAGCTTTGAAAATCGAAACGGAACCGAACCAATCGAACTATTTAAAAATAATTTATTATACACAAATACGAATACATATATACCTAAAAATATATATAGATAATAAGTTCAACACAAATTGGATACCTTAAAGAGAGGAGTTTCCAAAGAAGCACACCATTTTTACTAATGAGCCCAGTTTTCCTAGTGAGCACACCTTTTATTATGAAAATAGAGGATTTTTCCTAATGGGCGCACCACAATTTTCCTCTATACCCTTCTTCTTCCTTCTCCTCTCTCTAGTCTTCTTTCCCCTCTCTCTAGTCTAAAACCCTAGAGATGCCAAGCTCTCTCTCTCTCTCTCTCTCTCTCTCTCTCTCTCTCTCCCCCCCCTCTTCTTCACCTATCCTTGTCTTCTGCACTTCTTTGAAGAATACATGGCACGCGGAGGTGGAACAGACAACCTCAACCCCAATCACTGACAAGAGTCGCGATGAGGAATCTAAGAAAGAGAAGAAGAAGAAGAAGCACAAGAAGATCGAGGAGGAGGAAGATGAATCAGGGAGAAAAAGAGAGTCTGCCGGAGGAGGAAAAAAACTTCAAGTAGAAGATGAAGAAGAAGAAGAAAGATGAGGATTTGAATGGAGAGGGAGAGAGAAGGAGCTGAGGTTGAAAGAGAGGATAATTTCGTCCTAAAAATTTAGGGACAATATTGTTATCAATGCTAACTTTTAAAGTGAGCTCACTAGGGAAAAAGGCGTGCCCCTTTAGAAACTCCTGTTAAAGAGATATGCTTATTAAAAAAATTAAAATTATAATTTTAAATAATTTTATTCAAAATTTGGTTCTATCCAAACCAAATCGAATTAATTTGGTTCGGTTTCGATTTTCATTCCTAATCGGTTTGGTTCTATCAAGATTGAAAAAACCGAACCGAAACTGATCGATGCTCACTCATACTTGTAATATAGACCAAGAGTAGAGTTGATAATAAGAAATGAACAAGAATATCTAGTAACATATGAATATAAAGAAAGAAACACATTAAATGTATATACATGTAGGAGCTGAGTACGTAAGTTGGTCCATTAACTAAACACAAAATGTGACATGAAAATCAATTACAATAAAATACATAAAAGGCAAATCCATTGGTAGAAAATGGAGGCTGAGTGGTCACAAGTTGAGCTCAAGCATTTGAATCCTCACTCGCAACTGAGATCTCCTCCGGTCCAGCATCTGTAGATAACATAGCTTTCATGGCCCACATAGGTCCAATACCCTTGACAGCGACAGGCTATATTTGACTAAAGGCTCACTTATAATATTTGCGATGATTTCCAAAATATAACGGGTCGTTTGCACAGGCTGATCCTTTCTATGCAGCTCACACTGCTCTGTCTCGTCATCTTCCTTGCTACACTCCTTATATCGAGCACTCTCCCTCCTAGGCCTCCTGTTGGTGTGGTCCTTGTCTCAACACGGTGATAACATAATATTGTAGTCCATCGAATTCTATAATCCAAGAGAGCAACATTAAGAAATGGACTGAATGTTGCCTCATGAAGACTGCTACTAGCTTGCGGACATCCAATGGTAACTTTCGAGCTCACCTACATGTAATAGACATGGTTTTGTGGTGTAATCTCTCCATTTGCACAATTCATAGTAAAAAAGTAGTACAATGACCTCTGCATGAACCGATACTAGATGCTGAAGACTCCATAAACATCCTCAAAATGGGATTTGGACTCTAGAGGACTAAATGCGACAAGTAAAACACCTAAAAAAGTAAGTGTAGTATCATAATATAAGGGAAGAAGTGTACGTACACTTGTCATAAGAATGGAATCGTTGAGAATTTACAAAATCAATATCTGCAAGTTCAGTAGAGATAAACATGCCAGTAAGATCAACTGAGAGAACAGACTAAGAGTTGAGGAATAATATGGAAATAACAAGAATATGAGATGACACAGGACCTTAAGAGACGAAGAACTCCAAAAGAATAATTTGATTAGGAGATAAGCCATAAGAAATTGGTAAAGACAAGAACAAAATAAATGCAGAAATCAACCAAAGATAGGAAATTTGGGAGTACATTGACAGAGGCAAGGCGATAATCAATGTGTTCAGCAAGACTGGCACCAATAATCGCCATTATAAAGCCACAATGGATGAGGTTCACTAAGATGGATCATGGAAGCACAAGTGCAAATGAAAAACACCGATGGCATACACAGAAATAGTTACAAATGAATCAGCACAATATAACACTTTAAAATAGGAAGTTGAGCCGGACAAGAAAAGTGGTTGAAGAGTTTTCTGAGGAGGAGAGACATTTGTAAGGTCGGAGGGATTGGACAACACTGGAGTATACAGTTATGAATAAAAGACCGTCGTATTCTCGTATTCTCCCTCACCTTCTCCCCCTTCCTATATTTGTGGCAGTTCGAGTGAATTAAACTCCACTTTTTCATTTTCTTCTTCCTCATGAGATGAAACTATATTGCACAGTAAAACATTGATGGGGTAGATTTGAGGCGGGAGATAACGTAGTTGTTGGTTGATGGAGGTAGGAAATGATGTTATTGTGGGCTAATTTTTTTTGGGGGGGGATAACTTTGATGGGGGAGATTTGATACAGAAGAGATAGGATTGAACAACATAGTCGTGGGCTAGGATTTTGAAGGGGCGAAGCTTGACAATAGTGAAGTGGGCTCCATAGCGCTTGAGGAAGATGGATGCGTCTCGTGCGAGGGGGTTGAGGAGAAGGATTTTCTGGTGGTAGGCGAAAAATATCTAGAATTTGACAAAACCGAAAGAAATAAGTTAAATGAAAAAGTAGAATATAAAAAAAAGAGATGAAAGATGGGTGTGTAGGGATTAATTATATGGAGGGTATATACCTTTTAAAAAATAAACCCAAATAAATTCTTTCCAAATCTCTGAAATCCAACCAACCTCATCGGCCAAACCAATTTATCAATAAACCTCGCCCCTCCCTCCCTCTCTCTCTCTCTCTCTCTCTCTCACAAGAAATCCCCACCATAATTCTTATAAAAATTTGTCTTCTCTCTGGAACATAAATATAATCCCACCATAATTCTTATAAAACCCTCTCTTCTCTCAGCCGTGTTGAGGTATTGATTGGCCAATCAATGGAGTCGACGACAGTAGAGACGAGCGACGGAGTGAAGCTCAGCGTCCGTCTCTTCAAGCCCAGCGATCCCAAGGGAGCCAACAACATCCTCATCGTCCTCGTTCACCCCTTCACCATCCTCGGCGGTTCGCAGGGCCTCCTCCGGGGAATCGCCGTCAACTTGGCGGAGAGAGGCTTCAAAGCCGTCACCTTTGACAGCAGAGGGGCCGGCCGATCCTCCGGCAGGCCCTCCATCACTGGGTTTGCAGAGATCCAGGATGTGATTGCGGTGTGCAGGTGGGCCAAGGAGACCTTCAACCCTGATGGGATTGTGCTCGTCGGCTCCTCAGCAGGTACAATTTCTATCGTTATGATTTTGGTTTCCTTTTATTGGTTAAAGTTGAGATTTTGGGATGTGGATATTTGGTAATTTGTTGCTTTCTTTGTGAAAAATGAGATCTTTGCGATGGATTTGGTGATGTATGGTTCTCTCTCTCTCAATCAGCTACTCATAATAAATCTCGTGGGTTATTTTGTTGAGTGGATGTCTGTATGGTGTTGGCTCTAGTGACCAATCTCATGGATTTTCTTGCAGTTTTGGAATTATTTTTATGATGAGGGTATGTGTTATTTTGGGAATGTTTCAAGGACTATGAACTAGGATAGAATTTGATGTTGGAGATAGTTTTACAGATCTTGAGTCTATTTGATGTGAAGGGCAGTTACTATTACTGTAAAGCTGAGATCTTGGCAGGTCTGGTGGAATCGCCATTTCTCATAAGTTCCGTGTCTAGTGAAGCTATGATTATGGGTATACTGGTGATGTGGATGTCTGTAATTTTGTGAGGTGGTGTGCTTCAGTAAGTGTTCATCCTTAATCCTATGCCCGAGAACTTTGACAAGGACATTGGGTTGTTAAGCTGCTTCTCTCTCGCCCTTTGCAACTCTCTGATGTTCGTGATACTTAACCCCCTTACTTCTGGAGATTTTGAGCTAGATCTCTGATGCAGGAATGTGTTATTTTATGAGTGGGCTTCTGGAGGTGAAGTGAACCTTTCCTCGATCTCTCTGGAGAATAGGATACACCTATAAAGTTTCTATGAGGTTTTTGGTTTTAGTTAGATAGGAGAGTTTAAGAAAGGTTGCTTTGGTGAATTCTTTGGAAAGCAGTTCTTCCCTGTTTAACCCACTAGTTCTCATAATAACTGATTCCTTAAAAAAATTTGGAGGGGCTTTAGTAACTTAGTTTATATGTCTATATTTCTATGTTTTTGCTCTATAATTATATCTTCGAAAATTAATTGGACTGGCGTTCAGTGCCTAAATGACTTAATGATGCAGATTTATTTCATTTCATGGCATAGAGTCACCAAAGAAAGAGAAATTTCCTCCTCTATCTTGTGCTTGGGGGATTTTAAATGTAGGGTGGACATATTTATCTTTAAAGAAAAAAAAGAACACCTACTGATTTGCTTATGCGCTTCCAGCATTTTTGAAATGTCAAGCTCCTAAAGCTTTCATATTTGCAGGACATAAAATTTGGCACGGCTCCCAAATATTGGTAATAATTGGCATTTAACTGGATTCAGTTCTCATACATATTCTGGAATTTGATTTAGCTCTCTGCTATGTATTTTGTTCAAGTTACTTTTGGCAGAAAGCATCATGAACTGTTCTTTTGCCTTCCTTGGCCTTCTTATTTCATGTTATAGCATTCTAATAAAAGATGCATGGAATTATTAATTGAGATATTAAGCTGACGGGGCAACATAGGGGCAATTTATAAGGATGCCAAAAGGCTGTGGAAAAGAATTTTATTGAGTGGGAAAATACCAATCTCTCAATTTTGTTTGATGACTTTTTAGTAGTTACCATGAGAGAGATTTATTCTTCTTCCTGCCCTCTCTTGCTCGCATCTCTGTAAATGTACATGGCTTGTCCTTGGCCTATGTAGGGATTTGGTTTTAGGTTTTGGGAGTTTTGATCTTCTGCTTAGAAAAATTATATGGTTTTGCCTAGAGAGGTTGTGTCTTCTAGGTTTTGGGATTTTTTTTTTTTTAGAGACTATATTGTGCTTCATCTTTTTTCTTCTTGATTTTAATTACAATGATCTTTATTTATGTAGAGAACTCCCCTAAATAGTCATCTTTGGTTATATATATAGAGAGCTCCCCTAAAGAAGCATCTTTTACTATATAGAGTAACTCCTTTAAATTTAGGATTGTGAGAGTTAACATATGTCAAGATTTCCCAATGAAATTGAACTCTACTTATAGTCTTTTAAATAGATTTCCCATTAATAGTACTCTTAGAGTTTATATTTAAAGACTTTCTATTTAAATAGGGCTCCATTTAGAGTTTCTATTTACACTCTCTCAAAGTTTCTATCTCTAAGACTACCATCTAAGTAGGACTCTATTTAGGTCTTATAATTCAGCTCATGTAGAAATAATGAATTATCCTCCTAAATTGCTAGGAAACAACAACAACAAATACTTTATCCCAATTCTTAAAAGGTTTGGCTACATGACTCCATTTTTTCTTTTAAGTTTTAACTTATTTAAGGAGCAACTCTTGGTAGATTTATTAGTGCCTTGGCCTTTTTGATCATCTCAATATTTATTCATCTGTAAGATCTATCCTAGTACACCTAGCACCATAAACTATGATCTTACCAGTTATTGGCTCGCGGCAAACCCAACCATCTCAACCAGCTCTTCCTCAATCCTCAATTGATGCTGCTCGTAACTTCTTATGGATGCATTCATTTCTATTGTGTAATTCTTATGAATACATTCATTTCTTGTTGTGTATTTCTTATGGATGCGCTCATTTCTTATTGTGTATTTCTTATGGATGCACTCATTCCTTATTGTGTATTTAGTATCATGTTTGTCCATTTCAATATTCTCATTTTAGTCACTTAGATATATATTTGTTTTTATTGACATGTTTCATAAATGCCTGACTTTCATACCCATGAAAAATGATTTGTGGTATTAAATATTCCCTTCAAAAAGCATTTCTCCACCTTTACCATCCTGCTTTAATTTGGTGAATACCCTATTCTATCATCACATCGTGACAATATTGGTCTTAAGTTGTGAGAAATGGTTACCGCCAGGTATTTATTGGCATCCATATGAATTATACTCGTGTCTGTATGGCTAATTTAATCCTTTAAATTATGAAACGTCTACCATTATGCTTTCAAGGTATTCTTTCTTGGGTCTTGTCACTTAACAATATCACGAGCAGATGATGTTTATCATTTATCCTAAAATATGCTTAGTTTGGTCATATGTAAAAATGCAAAATAAAAAAGACTTGATGACGATCCATGGTCTAAGCCTATGTTGATAGGGGAATGGCTATATCTTCCTTCAATTGTTCTGATGTTGGATGTTGTTCCAGTGTCATGTCCTTGGATCTCATCAATGGGGGTTCCCTTATCTCTCTAGATTTTGGTGCCCAATTACAAGAGCTTTGCCAAATTCAGTGGAACAACAATAGCAAGAAGGCATGTACACCAAACTTTGAGGATCAGACTATCCAGCTACATGAATCCTTTTCTTGTTCAGCCCTTTAAAGGCCATCTCCTTAGTTAAATTGACATGAAAATCATATGTAAATATGCTTTCTTTTCTCTATACTTTTTCATCAATTGTCTTAGTAGGTAATTAGTTTAGGATCTGCCACACACGAAAAATGAAATTGATTATCTAGCACCGGTTGGTACAACATAAAAATAGGAAATGATGGATAACATTTTTGTACGGATAAAGCTAGCTGAAAGTTTAGAAAAATCTATATAAGTTGGATAACTTTTCATAACAAGTTTGATTCTGCATAATCCATGTCGTGTCTCCATATGCATCAGACACTTGTTTTTGCAAATTTTGACTTATTTAGCTTATTTTTCCTAAATAATGTTTACATTATTAACTTGTGTGCTTTTATGATAAAGCTTGTCAATTTTGAATGTTTTAATGAGTTCTTCCATATGCAATACTAAACCAAATATTCATGTCAAATATACATATGGCAGGAAACACATGAATCCAATGTCTGTGTGCGTGCACATGAATCTATCTCTGTGTGCATGGATCTATGTGTGCGTGTGCACGTGTGTGTTGTGCGCGCGTGTGGAGAGGGAGGGAGGGTGTGTGTGTGTGTGTTGTTGGAGGGGAGAGAGAGGGAGGGTTGATGGGCATTAATGGAAATATTGACGTATTATGGTTAAGGTGGTTGCCAATTGCCCTATTTGTGTTCTATAATTACCTTATTTCTTTATCCTTGCTACCAATAGTTACACATGTTTCTTAGTAGGTATTTAAGAGGATTCTTAGTATATACATATATGAAAAGCAGTAAATATTCAAGTAAAATATCAAGAGGGAATATATATACATATCAAGTCTAAGTTAACGGTGTTTTTGGAACTAATTGGTGAAGAAATATACTCGTATCATGAAAGTACATGTGCATGTCCAGGACCAGGCTATGATGCTAGTATTGAACCAGTCATGTTGCTAAGCACTCAAACAAATACCAATACTAAGTAATTGGTTGTCCCATCAATATGGACTAAACTAGAGATGATGGCTCAGTACCACCGGATGCCCCTGCGGATGAGCACCTATTTCAGTTGTGCATTCTATGCTAAAATTTTCATGATATGGTATTATTCCCTTTAGTTTCCCTATAACTCACTGTTTCAAGTCATGATACATGCATATCCGTCCGGAATACGATAAACTAGTCAGTTCAAGATCACCTACATATACATTTATATCATTAAATCAAATATCCGGGTAACAAGAAAAACAAAGTCCATAATCAAATCAAGTTAATAAGTAAGTCAGAATTCATAACAATATGAAGACATGTCTCCTTTTGGCCCCCCGCTACTACCTCTTTCCAACTCGCTTGTAAATAAAATTTGTAGAAACTCTTTCCTCCTATGTGTCGGTAGGAATTGCGTGTTCATCTCTACTATTGCATATTACAGTTAGTATTTCTACCGCTTGCAGATATTTTCGCTCGTTATTTAAAATAAACTTTAAGAACATAATGTCAATATCAATGCTCTAGAATTCATCAATTTACGTCTTTGATCATATATTGGCTTGCAAAATTATAATTGGGGTGTCGAATTCATGTTATTACAGTCTAGATTTTTTTTTTTTTTGATTGAGGGCGCCCTGCAACCCCGAAAAAGGTACTTGCTCCTGCATCCTGACAAGTTGTCCAGGTTGTTTGACCTTGATTAACTCTGCATAACACAACATGGTTTATAATAAATTTTGATATAAATATTGCCAATAATTTGGAAGTGTATCAGCAATTTTGCTCCCTGGTTTGAGTGCTTAGATTTGCCCCTGGTCATCATGAGCTAAAATGGTTCTCGTACATGCTTTTCGGTTAAGACGCACAATGTATGCCTCATTTGTGGACTATGCTTTCTGCTCATATTGTGTACGGAGTAACGTTTGAGTGCAGAAGTTTGGATCACAAGACATTTTGGTATCTCTGTACAAATGTCTGAGTTTTTAGCTGCAGTTGCAGGGACTTTATACTCCTTGACCTTTATCGAGGATATCATCATATGTTAAGACTTTAGGTGGCACAAAACAAGATTGTTGTTACATTAGCTGGGGCAAGCACGCCGTATCTGAGGGAGGTCTGAGGGAGGTCGTTTTAGTTGGAAAAATTCATGTGTGGATAAAATGGCCATGATAAATTCTAGGCACAATCTCCACTTTGATACACAAATCATTAGACAAAATATACAACTACTATGCTAGTTAAAGTGGATCTGATAGGAATATTTGCTTTAGTGGTCCGAGTTCTTGAAACTAAAGAAGCATATGCCTCGTATATATGCAGAAACGCCAACAACATCATAATTGCATCTATAATTGTAGATTGTTCTTGTTAGATGCTTTTTTACCCCCAAAGGGAAAACGGTGAAAATTAAAACTCTTGTTTATTAACTTAAGGGTACATTAGTTGGTTTTAGAGATGGGTTTTCATGTATTGGTTCTACATTCTAGTTCTTGAATCCAACTAATACTATTCAAACATCTAAACCAATATGTCAATGATTCCTAATTAGTATGACTTTTATAAATTAAAGGTCATGTTTATTTGATATATTCTGATAGATAATGTAATAGAAGACGCTGGGTGTCTGTTCTTCACTTTGGATTCATCTGTTATAGCCTTTCACATGTGATAATCCGAGAACATGAAATACAACACAGAATAGTTTGATTTGAGCTGTATTCTTTGTCTTTTGGTTTCCTTTTTATTATTTAATTGACTAGCATGGTTTATTTGTTAAAGCTCGGATAGAAATATAGAGAATCATTGCCGAAAAGCTCGTGCTTTCTTATTGCATTAGTCTTTGTATGCTGTAGACATGCCATACCTAGATCCAGTTTGTGTAAGAAGGTTGGCAAGCTGGGGTACATGCTGCTTGTTTCTCCTCATTTCCCCCCTATCTCCGGTCTGCTCCTACCTAACCAGTGTTTTTGGAGCAGGTGCACCAATTGCAGGCTCTGCAGTCAATAAAATCGATGAAGTTGTTGGGTATGTGAGCTTGGGCTACCCATTTGGATTGACAGCATCAATCCTCTTTGGGAGGCATCATGAAGCCATCCTGAAGTCACCTAAGCCAAAGCTCTTTGTGATGGGAACAAAAGATGGGTTTACAAGCGTGAAGCAATTACAGAACAAGCTCAAATCTGCAGCAGGCCGGGTCGAGACCCATCTCCTTGAAGGAGTCGGTCATTTTCAAATGGAAGGCCCTGCTTATGATGCCCAAATGGCTGATCTCATTGCCAATTTTGTTCAATCTCCACAAGGGTAGTTGCTATTTTACATTATCTCACTAAATTGTAAAAAATGTAACATTGCCATGTAATCTGAACAGAGATGGTGAGTACCACCTTTTGTCAAGACTATCAAATGTGAAATTGCTTATTAATGTACAAAAATTGGCAACAAGCAAATTCCTGGTTATTTGAGAATGAAAAAAAAAAAAAAAAATATTTCAAAATAATTTACACATTCACTATCTATTGACTAAATAAATTTTACAAATGTGTACTTGAGGGGGTATTGCAATCAAACCCCTCTAATGTTCTGAACAAATTAAGCTAGAATAAAGTACGCCGGAAAGAACCGTCAAACTTGGCGAAAAGAGATTCCTTCAAAAGTCGTCAAATTTGATGCCTGGTGACATTTTGTTATTCCATGGCCATCAACAATGTGCTAATAACCATCGGCAACCATTTGGTCTCCATAGTTAACTCCATGTTGGTTCCACTGCCGATGGTCCCGAGCACCATCGCCCTCTTCTGCTTCAAAGAAAAGTTCGGTTAACAAAAACTACCAAAGTGGCAAACACCATCTTCAATGTCTGTGTGGTTAACAATCTATGAACCTCAACAAAAACGTATCTTTCTATTCCTTCGGCCTTGTGATTAAAAAGATATTACGCCCAAATTAATCCATGTTCATATACTATAGGAAAACTGCGGATATTGAATCATCAAAATCTCTTGTTAGTGTTCTAACAAGGAAAATAAAAAGTTCTCTGGTTAAAGTTGGGTTATCTGCTGAGTGACTTATCAAAGATTAACAGTGTAAATATTCATCAGTAAATTGCAGCAATTTGCGTCTGCAATTTGAACCGAATATGAGCCTTTTTATATATAACAATTGCAAAGTCTAGTGGTACAGAAGGCAGCCATCCCAATATCATAGGAAACATTAGGCAGAAACAAACAGAATTGGGCCTATGTATATTTACCACTTTCGCCATCCGATGCATCAGCAAGCCGGGCAATCGCATCAATAAGTGATTGCTCATGCTCCTGCAACAGAGAGAAATGAAAGCACTTCGTTTCAGTGTTTGCAGAAGAATGGGCATTAAAAAGAGTCATAGGAGATGAAATGATCCATACTTTGAGTGATTTCTTTGCCTTCTCGATATCAAGAGGATCTGGATGACTTGCAACAAACACCTTCTCTATCTGCACGACACAAGAAACAGTGAATCTTCTTACATTAACAGTTACCGTGAACCAAAAAGCAAAAATCCATAGGTCTGTTATTAACAGAGTTTTGGTTTATATCACAAAAGACTCGTGGTAAGTTTCATTCATTTTCTATGGTCCTTGATATCATCCCCAGTAACTATATTTTTGGTGAAACCAAGTACTGTAAAATTATAAGATTTAGTACAAGTTTTGAATCCCATTGAACTGCACAAAGAGTAAAGACAGATCACTGGTTAAGATGGACCCATTTGGTCTTAATAGTTAGAAAATACCAACAATGACACACCTCCTTAATTAGAGTTTCAGTGTGGAGTATCTCAATGTCATCAGAACGCTTCTTCCCAAGGCCATTTGTTGACAGAGGCAAATCTTTATTTGACTGATTCTTCAGGGAACCTCTTCCCGTGCCTGCACCAGTAATGGCATTACTTTGGCCTGTAGGCTTCTTTACCCCAGGACCGCCCTGACCTGGACGCCGCGATATACCGGGATCCTCACCTTCCCATCGGATGTCTTCAGGGGAGATCTGCCAAAACCAGAACATTATCAGACAAGAAGCAATCCCAACTCTCCAAGTCAACTGTTTTGACTTCGAGTAAACAATTATGTAGCACTACATAGTCTGTATCATAGGATCATGGCATACATAGTCTGTATCATAGGACCATGGCACTGATTATAAAATTAAAACCCTGTTTGAAAGAGTAATTGAAACTCTGAGAGCACAATAAATAGATCAACATAGATATTTCAAGTGGAATACTTTCTCTACACACCAGCAACTTAGACTTTTTGCTTCACGAGCAATACACGTGTGCCCCAACATTTAAAAGAAAAAAAATGAATGGCATGCAGGAAGTCCACATCTACCTCGCATGTAGAAAGCATGCATGTTGTAGGCATGTAAGAAAAGGATTTTTTTCCTTTCAATGTGCGTTTGTTTGCATAGAAGTAAAATGAAAGTAGTGGAAGTAAAAGGCTACTTCCACTACTTTATATGTCTGATTGGCCACTAAGAAAATTATAAGTTACTTCCACTAGGATAAAGTGGATCCTATATGGAAACTCTATTTCCAATTATCTCTTCAACTCATTTTTGAGTGTAAAGAACAAGATAAAATATAAATATTTTACTCATATCTCTCATTATTACTTTTTAATTCTAGTGCAAGAAACAAACAAAATATTGTTATCATGATTTTACCAAACAATAAATTAATGTTCCTTCTACTTCCTAGTCCACTTCTTACTTCCAAAAGTTAACACACAAACACTAGAGATCTATTGAAAAGCCCTCTTCCTAACACACAAACACTAGAGATCTATTGAAAAGCCCTCTTCCTAAGATTATATTATGGAAGCTACTTCTATTTTCCTTTCTTTCTCTACTTCCAACATCCAATCAGGGTCCAAGTCGAGGGAAGTTCCTCCAATACTATTGTTGAGCTTACTAATGCTGATATGTATGGGGTTAAAGGTAGCATGTAGAGTGTTAAATTAGAAATCTTATATTTGGGTCTAATCTAGGTTTAATTTCACATCGCCTGTTGGATTGTTTATACGGTGTTGAGACACTTATAAATATATATATCCGTTGACTCATAATAAATAGATTGTTAGTTATAATCATAATATGGTATCAGAGCACATTATGAAATATATCTCAGTTGTCAATCTCAACCAAACTCTTCTTATAGAGGAGAAGTCTTCTTATAGTGGGAGTGTCTTCATCCTCTCAACAATCCACTTAAGTTGGTTCGTTACTTGGAAGACGGTTCTGGTTCACGTGCCACTAGTCCACGAGCTCTGCGACCTCAAGAAGAAGACCATAAAGTCAAACACATTGCCTCTCTATATTCTACAACTCAAATCAATCTCTAGGAAATAGCAGCTCGAGAAATATGGAGAATTCAAAGTTGCATTCAGGAATCTCAACCATCTTAATCGACATCCAATTCCGACTCCGATTATAAGTCTAACTCTGATTTCGACTGACTTCGAGTCTATAATCGCGATACCAATTCGATTCCGATGCTGACACCGACTCCGCAAGTGTGTTACCAATTCCATTTTGTGTCTACTTTAGTTTATGTTTCTTCTCTACTTCGTGACTGCAACAGCAAAAGACTATTATTGTTTCTATTACTCTGCAAGGACTTTGGCTGGTCCCACCTTGACTGCAAGAGTATAATTTAGGATTGATGTAACTCTTTATTCCTTCCTTTGACTACTACTTCTAAAAAAGAAGTTTATTTGCTATCTACCACTACTTTTGAAAAAGAAGTTTATATGCTGCCTACTACTGTTTCTAAAAAGAAATTTATCTGTTACTACTACTGCTTCTAAGAAATAAGTTTATCTACTGTCTACTACTGCTTCTAAGAAAGAAGTTTATCTGTTGTCTACCACTGCTTCTAAAAAAAAGTTTATATGCTACCTACTATTGCTTTTCTAAGAAATTTATTTGCTACCTACTATTTGCTCAAATACGAGCGTGCTTTGAAGATTCAAATGATTCATCTACTACTACTATTGCTGCTGCTCATCTAATTCAAGTTAATATGTACTATTGAAGAGGAAGACAGTGTTTTCTAATCTGTGTAACAAGTTGGGTATAATTGACATTTATACTCCAACTTGAGGGGGAATATTAGATTACAAAACTATCTTGTATTTGCATCTAGTTTAAGTTTAATCATCCATCGTCTGTTGGATTGTTTGTATGGTGTTGAGACATAAGAAATATATTTATCCATTGACCCATAATAATTAGATTGCTGGTTTTGATTATTTCATAATATGGAGAATTCAATGACAATATCAATTATGTTGCTCAATGCACAGTATTAATCAATCACATAAGAATGTATACCGTATAGTAAAATAGTGAGTAAAGTTGAAGCATAGGTCAACAAAGAACCGAGGGAAAATGAGATAAAACAAAAACTAGTAAGCACAATGCACAGTATGTAGCTAATCAATCACATAAGAATGTAGTAAAATAATGAGCAAAGTTAAAGCATAAGTCAACAAAGAACTAAGAGGAAATGAGATAAAACAAAAACTAGCAAGCACAAAGTACAAAGTCAATAACTATATATAAAGGCTAAAATACAAGAAACCCCCACAAAGTACTAATGGTAAACATAAACATTTTTTATGTTATATAAACCGCCATGAAGTTTCAAATTTCGTGGAAATCCCCACACGGTACAACGGAGAGATTAATTGATCGATTTAAAAATGCAATGAATACCACTCTCCAACACCTTCAGATATACATATTGACTAAATATGCTAAATCAGAAAGTAGTATTTAGAAAGGTCAAATAGTGTGTGTGTGTGTATAATGCATTTTCAAATTGATTTATTAATTTTTTGTTAATGCCATTTGGGGGTTTTTGAAACCCTATAGGGGTTTACATAGCATAGAACAATTTATGAGGGTTTTTGGAAAAACTATGATACTTTGTGAGGGGTTTTATCTACTTTAGCCATATACATATAGATAGATAACTAGCATCCAAAGTGTTCAAGTATCATCTTGCTCAGTGGTAAACCTCTCAATAACTATGCAAGAGGTCATAGGTTCAAACTCCAGTTGCATCAAACTATTTTTTGTGAAGACGCGCGCGCGCGCGCACACACACACACACATCAATGTTTAAGATAGCGATAGCGATAACGATAACGTAACGTTTTTGTCTCTGTTAGGTTATGTCGCATATAGCGTAACGCATAAGGTAGGTTATGCAATTTCCTATTTATTTAATTAAAAATAAATATAAAACTATATAAAATATTTTTATAAATTCAAAAATAAATTTAAAATATTTAAAAAAGAATATAAAACTATTTTATAATACATAATCTATTCTAATTTTATATTAAAATTTAGAATAATTTTCACATATGCAAAAGGCCATAGGTTCAAACTCCAGTTGCATCAAACTAATTTTTGTGAAGACGCGTGCGCGCGCACACACACATATCAATGTTTAAGATAGCAATAACGATAACGTAACGTTTTTGTCTCTGTTAGGTTATGTCGCATATAACGTAACGCATAACGTAGGTTATGCAATTTCCTATTTATTTAATTAAAAATAAATATAAAACTATATGAAATATTTTTATAAATTCAAAAATAAATTTAAAATATCTAAAAAAGAATATAAAACTATTTTGTAATACATAATCTATTCTAATTTTATATTAAAATTTAGAATAATTTTCACATTTATCTTCATAAATTATATTAAGCCTCCAACCGTAAGTACAGTCATTAGTTAAACAAGAAAACAAGATTTTAATTTTTTATTTTAATTCCAGTTATTATCATTGTTATAATTTATATTTTGTAATGTTAAATTTATCATATTTGTAATTGTTGATTTTAGTTTAGTTAAAAATTTAATATAATCAACAAGTAAGATATTTCAGCAATCGGAAAGGAATTACAACAAGCGAACAAGAAAACAATTATAAACTAACAAGTTAGCAATTCCATAAGCGATCAAACAAGCCAACAACTAATCAAGAAAATTACAGTAATTCGCTAATAAACAAAATAATAATCAACACCAATATAGAAATTACTAAAAAAATAATTAACAACAATATAGAAACTACTAAAAACATAATTGTAAATAACGTAACATAACATAACGTTATGTAATATAACGTAAAATAACATAAAGAACGTACTGTTATGATGCACTGTTTATTTTCAGTTGTTATGTAGCTTTGAAGTTCCGTTAAGTTACGTAACGTATTATAACGGGTTTCATAACGTATTATTTTCAACATTGATATATACACACACACACATACAAGTAAACGGGAGTTAAGAGTGTCACTCTAGCCAAAGTTGGCAAGAGGGACAATAAAAACTTTTTTTTTTCCTTCCATCAAACCCTATAATGTTGATCTTGTATATCTTCGAGTTCACGCATACAAAAAATCATGAGGATGTAATAAGATTTGACCGTTAATCAAATAGATACAAAGTTAATGGTTTTTTAGACACGACATTTTGTACCTACTGAACTATACGCAAATCAATCCTATAACCTATGATTTTTAGTTGTGTGGACCCAAAGTTATGGATCAACAGAATAGGGTCTGATGAAAGAAGAAAATATGGGAATGTGAGATTCTGGGCGTTCCATTAGCTAACATTGGCTAGAGGAACACCCCAGCTCCCATTTACTCTCTCTCTATATGTATGTATATGAGTGTATTTAGACTACATACTTTACATTAAATTTAAAAACTTTTGATTTAACACATCTATCACCAACCATCCATTTGCCTCGAGATATGTGTTGGTCAAAATTTCAAAACATAAATAACGAGAAGGGAATAAAGTAATGTGGATCACTAGTCAATTTGTAGCTGAAAAAGTGCTAAAAACTTTTTATATTTAAGTGAAAGTTTGTAAACCAACCCATATATACCTAAACATGCATACACACGCACACGTATAGTTTGACTATGCTCCTACAAATGTAGTTTGAACTTAGATCCTATCAAGTGGAAAACGAACCATGGGTGACCATGGCCGAGGATAAACCCAAATACCCTAAACTTTAAGATAAGGGTAAGCAAGGTTCTAAATAACAGCAGCAATATTGCAATATTGGCTGATTTGTGATTTAGACACATAACCGCTACGATTTTGAATATCTCAATTGGTTTATCGTTTTAGAAAAAACCGTCGATATCAGGTCTAACCCACTATTGTGGCCACAATATAGAGATATAAATATCCCCTGGTATCAGAGCACATGTAATTGGCAAAAAATTGCAATCTTTTTTGGCCCATTTAATCTTGTTTACCTTTTCTGGTTAAATGAGTAAATTGGGCGTTTAATTACCTCTATTTAAACTTTGGAGTGGTTTTTTAAAATCTATTTTAAAGATTAATTTACGACTTACTGGTTAATATATTGCTATTAAATTACAGTAAAATCAAGAAAATTACATATAGTAAAATTTCAGCCACAGTAAAACTTATTGGCTAGTGTTTTAGTAATTATGGACTCATCAACTTAATGCAATTTGTCAAGGTAAATATATCCTATATGTGTGTGTGTGATGTTTTATGTAGTTTCGTATCCATAATCTTTGGATAGGATGACATTTATATTTATAGTTCGCTATTGCCATTCGTTATTTGTTAAATATCCACTATATCTCATCAATAACAATATCATTTATGGAATTTTTCTAACTAATATATTTGCTATAGCCTAGAGCCGATATTTATAACCTTGAGGGTAACCTATTCTTACCCCGTGTCACACCCCGCTACCGATATACTGTATAAGAGCAAATACAAGTATCAACAACATATTCGGTTTGAATATACTAAAGCCTCCGTTGAATAACAAGAGTTAAAATAGTTTATAATTAATCACGGATTTCTCCGCAAAAAAAACTAGCTACAATTACCTTATGGATTCACGGGAATAATTATAAACTACACAAACTCTTATCTCACATCTGATGTGGGACTATTTGAACTGTGCATTACATTCTCCTCCATTTTGGAATTTTTGAAATCTGATGTCCTCATTAAAGGAGCATATTAAGACGTTAACACTTCAACAAGCAACATGGAATTCTATAGGTGGCTCCCACGGATTCAGGAGGTGACCCCTTACTTTTGTATGCCAGTTTATTCCATGCAGCAGTTGTTTCCATGTGAAACTTAGTTTCGTGCACTTCCGATTGGTGTCAAACTCCGATACCACTTCAATACATGTCACGCCCTGCTACCCATATATGGTATACAAGCATGTATAAGTACTGGCTATGTATTTGATTTGAATATGCTAAAGCCTCCGTAGACTAACGAGTTAAAATAGTTTATAATCAGCCATGAACTCCTTCCCAAAAAGACTAGCTACAATTATTTTATGGATTCATGGGAATCATTATAAATTAAACAAACTCTTGTCGCACAACCGATGTGGGACTATTTGAGCTGGGCATTACACCTCGTATTATCTAATAAGGTAGGATAAGGGTAAAAGTTTCTTACTCGATTATTTGAATGGGTAGGATAAGGGTAAGCCATTACATACCCGTTTATCCTTTCAAAATACAATAAATAATATTAATATCATTGTAGACAAAAAAAATGATCGTGAAGATGTTCTATGGTCGAAAAACGAGTCAGAACTGAATCGAACAAAATCAGTTTAGTTAAAGGCTAAGCAAAAGCATCAACTTCAAAACCAGATTTAATGCATATCAAGATCGTTGCTAGATCGTCAAAGAAGATCAAAAAGTCACTATGGTTAGGTCTCCATCGTTACAGATTCCAAAATAACGAAGGTTGTAACCATAACAATTCAATTATAAGGTAGAACGTTATATTCATCTTGTAGTTGTTTACTAAGAAATACGGATATGCTACTAGGATGTCGTGTCCATGCCGAACACACCACAGATATGCCAAAAACCCCGTCGAACACAGCAGGCCACGTGTCTAATGAAATAAAAGAAAAAATGTCATTGTAGTGTCCAAAATTCTTGCAGGTTGGGTCTTAAAAAGGAGTTCAGTGGTCTCAAAAATTCGAAAATAAAGATTACTAAGTTCGCAATTTTATATATATCTCTTTAGCTTTATGAACTTGTGGACATGAGTCTTATTTGGTTTCTGTGCTCGAACAAATGAATTTTTGTATCCACATTCTATGCTGATTTATGACACTACTTTTATCCTTTTCTTTTAATCTTTTTATCTATAGAGAGTGAGGGTGAGAAATAGATGTATAGCGAATGACAAGGCATATCCTTCGTAAAGGAACAAAAAGACACGAACCCATGCATTTCCAATGCTTTGTTTTAGATACTCTAGTAAAACTATTATGTTAACAATAGAAGAATATATATATATATATATATATATATATATATATATATATATATATATATATATATATTCCGTGTCCTAGCCGTGTCAGTGTCCCTTTTTTAACAAATACCGTGTCCATGTTCATATCCGAATCAGCATCCGTGTCCATGTTTCTTAGGTTGTTTATTATAAGAAAGTTGTAAAGTTTCCCTAATTTTTCAAGTTTCGATAATTTTCTACCTAAAACAAATGGCGACTCGGCTAGGAATTGCTTCTTCCAGCATTGAAGACGTGCCACAATCCAGTGACAGTAACTCCAAACGTCACCATTTAGACTCTAGTGATTGAACTCAACCATGACAAATTCGAGGTATATCTCTCATGTAACTTTCTCTGACGGTGCGATGGTTAAATGTACGACATAACACATAGTTAAGACCCCCATCTACTGTAGGTGCGCCGCATCAACGTCCAATTAACAATGAGAGGAAGATCATCTTTTTCAAGGCAATCCTAGATAGATGTACTACGAAAAGAAAATCTACTAGCTATAATGCACGAACATGACATTATCAACATGTACACGACACGTCAAGAAAAGGTTAAATCTAAAAATCAGTTTTCTAATAAACGGTTTATGCGGGCACGTATGTCACTAAATGCAAACAAATAGGAGAAATTGCCCTGTCAGTGCCAGGGCGATTATGCGACCGAAGAATCCATTATGCGGGTTATGCGCCGCATAACCCGCATAATGAGATTATGCATTTAACCCAATAACAGGTCTACGAGCAAAAACTCAACCCGAAGCCGCTATCTTAACCCTATTTCCTTTGTCTCCACGACCTCAATTCCCAATTCCGTCAAAAAAACACTTCCCCCCAAAAAAAACCTAAATCCCCTTCTCTCCTCTGATCGGACGTCATTCTTCGCAAATCGGAGCTCCCTTTCTTCGCCTCCGACCAAGTGTCCTCTTTCCTTGCCCCCGGCCCAAAAAAAAAACTCAAAACGACCTCCCAATTGGTCGATTCTCTTCTCCAAATCCACTCGGCCCTTTGAGTTGCAGATTCGAAGGGCTAAATCATCTCACCCTTGAGTCCAATCGGAGCTCGAAGACCCCACCGGCTACTCGCTCCGCTCCGATATCTTCTCCGGCAGTCGCAGGCACCTAGGTAATTTTTTTTTCTCAGCCCTAGTTTGGGTCTGGGTCTGCGGAAGTAAAAAAAGAAATCTTGCTCAAAAAAATTGTTGAAAAAAGATTTGTTGAATTAAATTTGTGAAGGTCCGAAGGACCTGGTCACCTGAAGTTGTTACAGTGTGTGTAATGGTTAGTGTTAGTGTTACAGGCTTAGGGTGTTAACTTAAATTGTTAGTGTTAGATTGTTAATGTTAGTGTGTGTTAACTAGCGTGTTCAAGTGTAAAGTGTTAGGAATGCTGCAATTGTCCTACGGAAGTTAGCATGCAAGTTAAAAGAAAATTAGGAATCCTACAATTGTCTATATTAGGGAATTGCTGTGTCTGGAACCCCCATGCAGTGTTGGAATGTGATACATGACCATTTATGCAGTCACCGGCTCACTGCATTTTCTTTTCTAGGTCCATTTATGCAAGCTCCGCTTCATTGCTTCTATTAATATTTAATGCCTTATACGGCCTGCTCAATCATCTTTTAGCACACAACAAACACCCATTATTTCTTACAAGTTTTCTAAGAAAGTACACATTATAGTTTTAATCAAATATGTAACATATTTTCTACACATGCAAACAATACTATTACACTAAGTATATTTAGCATCAACTTCCAATCACTAATATATTTACTTTTTGTCATTTCTATTTGTCTATTTGATATAATCATATAAAACTATTTCTACAAGATATAAAAGAATACAAATAAATGCTATGAATTATTTTTTTGAGTGAGAATTAATTGTTTTTCTCAGTGGTGATGTAGAACTTTTCTTTAGGGCAGTTAATTGTATTTATATGTCATCATCAATGGCTTCTAATTCTAGCAGTTATGGACGGCCAAATCCATCGACTGAGAAAAATAGTCAGATTCCATTGAAACCACCTAGATCAAATGATATTGGGTCGAATTATGGAAAGTTAATAAAAAAGATCCTACAATGTTGTCAAATGCATAAAATATAACAAGATTGTGAAAAGAGCAATAAACAGGTTAAAGCAACATATTGCAGGAGTTGGAGAAATATCAGCATATGTGCTTGTCACTAATAAAGGTAGGCACATATGCAGAGAGCACTTATAGAGAATAAAAAAGAGAAAAGTTGACCAGCGAAAAGCTGATTATGTGCTTCGAGAAGAGGTGCAGATATCAGTTGAAAGAGAGATAGAAGATCCCGAACTTGCAGGCGAGTATAGGCCTCGTGTTAGTGGTCCGTTGAACAAACTAGTAGATAAGAGTAAATGGAAATAGACAGTTATTAATGGAGAGAGAAGCGGAACAAGCTGGCGCATGATTATGCCGCCATGTAGGCATATGCCAAAGGCATATCTTTTAATATTTTTGACTGTGAGGAGTTCTATTTGTTTTGCGAGGCTGTCAGCAAGCACGGTCCAGGATGGGCCAAGCCAATATCAATTAAGAATGTCTCTCTTAAATAAGTCATACAAGAAAGTTGAAAACAATTTGGAGAAAACAAAGGAAGCGTGGGGTGAATATAATTGCAGTATTTTGATTGACGGATAGACCGACAGAAAGCATAGAAGTATTGTGAATTTATGTGTCCACTACAAGAAACAAGCTTCATTAAGTCTATTAAGGACTCGGCCAATACACATCGGCGAATAAATACTAAATTGAATGTAAAACTGCATTAAGTTGGAGAGAAACGTGTGCTGCAAGTGGTTAGTGATAACCATCCATCCAACATAGCAACGAAAAATATGCTGAAGGAAAGAAAGCCTAATATATTTTGGACCAGTTGTGCAGCTCACACTATAGATCTTATGTTGAAAGGTATTAGCAATATACCAAAATATAAATCGGTGATTAAGAAGGCAAAACCAATAACAGTTTTTCTCTATGTACATCACAGTACTCTGGCTTTGGTGCCCTTATTTACAAATAGGAGGGAGCTTGTTCGACCAGCGATTACCAGCTACCACCTCCCTGAGTTTAAATTGTCTTATGGATAAGAAATCACAATTGACTATTATGGTCTCTTCAGAGAAGTGAGATAACAGATGGTCCAAGTCAGAAAAGAGCAAGTCAACTAAAATTACAATATATTCATTGGAAAGACATGAAAAACCTCCTGAAAGTACACTCTTTTGTTTAAATTGCTGAGGATTGTTAGTACTGATCGTAGACCTTCAATGAATTTTGTCTATGTAATGCTGGAAGATACAAAGGACGAGATCAAAACTGCTTGCAATCGAAAGAAGTCTACATTTAGCCAATTATTGATATAATAGAGAAAGAATCCAAATACAGACTCGATAGCACATTGCATTTGACAGCATATTATCTGAATCCCTATTATTATTATAGGGATAGGTCAGTCCAAGACAACACACTAGTTTGGATTGCAATCATGCATTACATACGTATATTCTCTCCTGCACATGACATCCAAAATCAGATTGACTCACATGAATTCCTCATGTACAAGGAGGGACTTATGGGGAGTGGCATGGCGGATAGGTACCAATTGAGCTTTAATGACATGGATAATTTCGATCAATGTAACTTTTATGTGTGAAATTTAAAAGAATTGAATATTAAGTTTTATTCTTCCTAATTATTAACATATTGTTATATATTGCTTTAATAGCTCATTGGTGGGATTTTTATAGAGGAAAGACACCCTACCTTCGATAAATGACAATTAAAATTCTAAGCTTGATAAATAGTTTTCAGGGTGCGAGAGAAATTTCAGTGTATTTGAAGGGATAAATATTACTAAAATGATTATATAATTAATAATTTCAATTACATTATTTTTATAATTAATACTCTAAACTTTTCTTTTCTCATGTACAAAACAATATATAAATTTGCAGATACATAATAAGAACATGCTGAATGTGAAAACGTTGAATGATCTCGTTTTTGTTCAATTCAACAAAAAAATGACATAGAAAAGGAATGCGAAGGATGAAAATAATAAGGATGTGCTTATTGCTCCAAATGATTCCAGAGTTTTGCACTGAAAGAATGCATTTGTTAGAGAAAGAGAGGACGATGATGAGGATGAGATCTTTTTCGGTTTCGGCTTGACATGAAATCTTGTTACTGCAGCGAATGGAGCTAACGAAGATAGACTCGGGAGAAGTAAAAGGATACTAAGGAGAGCTGCAGCAGGAAGGAGAGCATAAGAGGGTTCGTCTAGTGCAGTTGTTGAAGACTTTCCGAACATGATCTCGATATAGATGCTTTAGAATAAGAGAGTGATAATAATGTGAATGAGGATTATGATGATAGCTCCGAGGAGTTGGATAATAATGTTCATTATGAAGATGACGATAAGAATGAGTAGAGAATTAGGTGATTGGGATGAACTGTATTTGACATAAACTGGTATTATTTTTGAACATGTAAAACTAATTGCTTATATGGTTGATACAAACTTGTATTAGCAATATTTGGATTATTGTCATATATTCATTTGTATATGCATCGTTCATTTGTACGTGCTAAAACTTTCTTTAATTCTTATGTTATTATGGTTGTATTTTTTATATTTGCATATTCACTAATCCTTATTCAGTTTTTCTTTTCTATTTGCAGGTGAGTAACGGTTTTGATCATGTTCCATATATACAGGCATCGTTAGACGTTCATTCTTTTACATTGCGAGTTAAGAGCTAAATCTTTCTACCTTTTTAATTTCTTATGTAAAGTCAATTTATCTTCACTTTCCATACTTAGAGTTATTATTTGTATTTTTTTTAAAGTTTTATAGCACTTAATATATCCATTTTTAATAATTATTATATTAATACATATTAAAATACTAATATTCCGCATAAATCTGCATAATCCGTTTAATCGCCATGTAATCCGTTTATGCGTTATGCAATTCTCGACCGCACGTATACTGAAAACACATTTTAGAACACTGCTAAAAATACATAAAATACATGTCTGACATACGTTCCGATACGGACGCGACTTCATGATAGAAGTATGATTCATAGGCTACTGGTTCTGCACAGTAAATTAAATTATGTGGAGTACTTATGAGGTACCAACCTTTTGTTTTTATAAGAAAAAGTAGGCAGGACAAATGAAGTAGATGCCCAACCAAGACTCGAGGCCCAACCACAAAACAGTCAGGCTTAAGCAACCTGTGGATCCTGGCCAGTAAGAATCTACACTCAGCCTAGACTATTGCCAACCCTGCTGCTGTGCCTCTACATCCTCCATCCACTACTCCTTTTCCCGTTCTTATTGCAATTAAAAAAAAATGGTATCCAGACAGCTATTGCTAGGCGGAGGGGATGAAGTCTAGAATCTAAAGCCTAGTATTTTCATGATAAAAATTGGACACAAGCACTACTAACGCAGAATCCAGTTATACATATCCTAACATATATTAAACTCAACAATTATATTGCATGAGAGCCATTTCCCAGTCTCATTTTAAAACATAACCAGATGGGCAAAATTCACTGCTTACAAAAGCTTCAACAAACAAATTGTGTTATTAACGTTAAAGCTACTAGAAAAATCATAGGGCATTACTGTTGCAGCAAAGAACCTTTGTGGCCTTGCCATGAGGCATCTCCATGTCCAACTTGGCTCCTGGTTATAAGGCTCTTGGCCATGCTCATGAGGGGGATCTTGATTGCTGATTTCATTCGCGTAGTAATAGAGTAATTATGTTCACATCAACTCCAGTAAAAAAGATGTAAAATTAAACACTGGATGATTTATTTTATGAAGCAATACATGAGATATGTATTACAGATTTAAGGTGATATGCTAGAATAGTGATATTCCATTCAATGTTGCCAGATGCAATCGTTACCTCAAACACTCAAGGGGACCAGAAATGAAACAGGAAGCAAATTACTTTCCGAGAATAGAATCCTGTGACCTCAACTTGGTTCTAACATTAACCATTCTTGAACAACTCTATAAATTTGATGCAGGAAAGGAGGGAATAAGGATTTTTAAAAAAAATGAGATCGTTCATTTGGATACCCTTGCTGGTTTTCTGGTGTGATGTCAAGAGAGCAAATCAAAGGACTGTACAGAACCACACTGATAGAGATCAGATTTGATTTGATAGAGATTATATCTGATTAGATTTGGATCTTGTTAGGATTTTAGAATATTTGATTGGATTCTGATTTTAATTAGAATTATAATTTTATTAGGATTTTGGATTCTATTAGGATTTGGTTTGTTAGGGTTTTCCTATATATATGGGATTGTATGGAGAATTCAAAGAGATGAATAATATTTGAAAATTTCTTGAGAAATTTCTGGCGTGAATTTCGCTTGAGCAAATCTTTTCTCGTGGATTCGTGGAGAGTGGACATGAATTCGCCTGGGTGGATTCCCAAACTCTGTAAAAATTCTTCCTCAATTTATCTATTTTCCCCAATTCATAAAAAAAAAACCCTAATTTTCAAAACCCTAACCCTAATTTCGCCTCCGTCCTGCATCAAATTTAGTATCAGAGCCTAGATTTTATTCTCCATCTTCTTCTTCAGCATCTTCATCCACTTTTATTTTAGTTTTTTTAATTTTTATTTTGAGAAAAAAACAGATCTGAAAAAAAACAGATTTGAAAAAAAAATACAGATCTGAAAAAAGTACAGATCTAAAAAAAAAGTACAGATCTGAAAAAAAAACTTCCCCTTCTCTCCAACAACAGCCACCTGTTCCTCCTCTTTTCTACCCGCAACAGCCAAAAAAAAAGTTCATATTTGAAGGAAAAAAAAAAAGAGAGAAAAGAGGGAAAAAAAAAAAAAGAGAAAAAAAAAAGAGAAAAAAAAAGAGAAAAAAAAGAGGAGAAAAAAGAAAAGAGAGAGATCTATTCACATTAAAAAAAAAAAAAACTGAACTTTCAGATCTAAAAAAAGAAAAAAAATTCAGATCTGAGAGAGAAAAATAAAAGAGAAAAAAATACAAATTCTTCTCTCCCTCCCTCTACTTGCCCTGCACCTCTTCTTCCCCTTCATCCAAACCAGCAACAAGCAAGAACAGCAACAGCTGCAAAACAGCATTAGCAGCAGCCGGTAGAAGCAGAACAGCAAACCCGTTAAGGGTTTTCTTTTAATTCGGAGCCCGTTTCAACTCCGATTCAAACTGTTTTCGAACCTCCGTGATTCTTAGGCATTTTCTAAACCCTTTGAACTAAAATTTTGAGTTGATTATATATGGAGTTCATATTCCATGGTCACTACACTAACACTAATGCTAAAATATCACGAGTTGAGCGTGATATGTATGCTACCATACCCATTTTTTTCGGTTTTGACGATCGGCAAAATTATAAAGATTGGGAGAATCATCTCGAAGATTTTTTTAGATATTTTGATCTAACATCAGCACAGAAATATCGTTACGCCCGACAAAAGTTGGGTGGAGAACCTTATATTTGGAGTAGAGAGTATAAATTATACTTGGATTGGGATATCTTGCGACGTTTGCTTCGTCATCGATAGACTTACTCAGCACCACATTCCAAATTTATCATCTCATCGGTTTCAATCATCTGAGCCTAAAACAACGACCACTGATGAAAAACTTCAATATATGATTGATGAACTTGAAAAGTGTACTCGAATACTTGACAGCTTCAACAAAACACTTAAACACAGGGATGAAAGAAGTCAAATGGTTAACGATGATAGCATCGCCAACAAAATTGAAGCAAATATTGATATTGTTGATTGCGAATTGCAGCCTATACTGAATACAGAAGTTCATGATGAGCAACTATTAATACCAGATAGAACTTCCTTTCCATCCATAGAAGTTGAAGACTCAAAAATTTAGATTTCTGATGATCTCTCAGTGAAACCAACTGAGAAGTTTCAGCAACATAAAAATACATCTGATGATCATATTCATGAGCAGATGTCAACAGAAGTACTCTCCTATATCACATGCCCATAAAACCGATAGTTTCTTTAAAAGACCTTCTGCTAAAATTTCGTAAGAAACTTCGTTGACAATTTGTATTTACTGATAGTATTTGCATATCAGTTGCAGATGTACAGGGAGTACAAGGACTTCAAATCCAAAACGAGACTTCAGACAAAAAAGAAGTCATTACTGATGATGAGGTAAAAACTTCAGTTCCTCTTGAGAGATTCATTACAAGAATTATAAAGAAATTACCGACTCAACATACAAATTCATATGGAGTTTCAATGAAAATTGCTTCTACCTATGGCCTGGATATTTCATGGGATCCATATTTGACTACTTCCATTACAGGTATCTTTCCAGATCTACCGTGGTTCGACATAAGTTCACTTAAGAAGCCAATTCCCCCCTCCACCATCTTAGTTCAAATGTGATGTACTAGATACGGTTTCTCGACCACCACCATGGCCAAATTGGAATATTTTGTGGATGTTGATCAGTTCAATTTGGACGTGTTTATCATTCCTTATCTCCGCATTCATCGGGGATGAATGCTTTGAAGCCGGAGAGAATAGATAGAGATCAGATTTGATTTGATAGAGATTATATCTGATTAGATTTGATTAGATTTGGATCTTGTTAGGATTTTAGAATATTTGATTGGATTCTGATTTTAATTAGAATTCTGATTTTATTAGGATTTTGAATTCTATTAGGATTTGCTTTGTTAGGGTTTTCCTATATATATGGGTTTGTATGGAGAATTAAAAGAGATGAATAATATTTGAAAATTTCTTGAGAAATAATTTCTTGTGAAATTTCTGACGTAGATTTCGCTTGAGCAAATCTTTTCTCGTAGATTCGTGGAGAGTGGGTGTGGATTCGCCTGGGTGGATTCCCAAACCCCGTAAGTTCTTCCTCAATTTATCTATTTTTCCCAATTCATCCAAAACAAACCCTAATTTTCAAAACCCTAACCCTAATTTCGCCTCCGTCCTGCGTCACACACCCAACAGGAGAACCAAGTTCTAAGAGAGGGAGGAATTCAGGAAATTCTAATGCCTCATTCCCTGCCCATACAAGACATTAAGACATGAATCACGAAGTACCATCCATTATTTCAGTCAAACAGATCAGCAGCAGAAAGCATGGTGGACATTCCCCAAACCTCTTAAAGGGGTCTCAGGTTCCTACAGCTACAACTAGGCAAACAAGATACACTCAGAGAAAAATAGAGAGGACACATTTATCATGTTAAGATCTTTTACATCTAAGAGGCCAAATGTGATGAAACATACCAGAGGTATGGTCAGACACTCTTGAACGAATGGTACTTTTATCAATTCGCATATATTTTTTTATTTTTTTGCAAAAGAATGGATAAATAAAAAAGCAAATGCAATTTCAGTCATTGACAGCTTTTCTATTCCCTTTCTTTAAAATTCCCTTGTTAGAAGGGAAGAAATATGTGCAGTTATCATTTTCATTACTAAACCCCAAAATTTTCAATTAGTCGAAAAACTTTTATCCTGGACCAGCCTTAACCTCGGCATTCAGGAATAATAAATTCAACCAGACATATATGCATAAGAACCAGTAACCCTCCACATCCTTAGAATGCAGCCACTTATACCCTGCTAGTCCTCCTGGTTAGCCCGTAACTTCTTCTGTTATAGGCTTCCAGCACCATCCTTAGCCTATCAAGGTTTGCAAACTTGGCTTCACCTGATTCCATTAGTTTCAATTAATGTTTTGGTTTCGAAATACTAAGATCACATTTCTTATGTATGTAAGTGTCCATATAAGCCCAAAAAGTCTAAATTTATAGAAGTATATAATATATACCTAAAAACAACAAAAATAAATATCAGCATTAAACGAAGTTTTACCCTTTTCCTGCAAGATCGTGATATTTACCAAATAGCGTAGTTTATTAAGATCTGTAAAAGAATGGTAAAAAATTATGAGAGTACTTCGACTTAATTTTATCGCAGTTGAATGTAATGCAAAACCTAACATCAAGGTCAGTGTAGGGATGCACTCTAATAAGTAAACTCAAATCCAAGGTCAATGTTATACCTTTCTACTAGAATCAAACTGAAGGTCAAAGTCATTGGCCTGAAATTTTTTTGTTTATTGACTTGTAACTACAGACCCAGACATTTCAGCTTAAATTCTTCAAAACATTTCAAAACAGTAAGCTAATAGGTCTGAATTAATAAAGCCAACATTCCCCCTAAGCAAACCTAACGCATCATTTGGCAGCAACAAAGAGAGAAAAGTAATGAACAGCAGCTACAGAAAGGCTTATTAAGGTCAGTTTCATTCTACCTCCTATATCATTCAAGTTCTCCCTCTCTTCCCACCGTTATATCACCTATTCTTATTCATATTGGGACCACAGCTATGATTTTTGCAAAATGAATGAAATCTGAATGAAATCTAAGTAAAACTTATTTAAAATAGTTAGGTTCGCCTAAAACTGCAGAAAAACCATAATTTACATATCCTGCAATACAATACAATACGTAAGAAAATCAATACATATCTTTTCTCCGGTACTATTGAGTTAAGTATCTTACGATACGGTAAGCGTATCCTACGACATGCGAAACGTATCTCACGATATGCAATATGTTACGATATGCTAAACGGCTTATAAATAGATTTCAAACTCATTCCAACGAACCTTTTGATTTAAATACGGAATATATATTCCAAGTATTAGATATTTAACAATAGATAATATCAAAATTCAAGATACTTATTTTAGTTGATAAAAATATTTAAATAAATCATCCTCAGAGGTATTTTATTAATTTATAGTCAATAAATTATTTAATTATTGATTCTCAGTTCAAGTATCTAATGAGTTTATATTATACAATAAAATTTCCATAAAAGAGAATTCACATAGATTTGAGAAGATGATGAAGAAATAAAAATAAAATTTTTTAAGAATGATGATAGGAATATATCTATAACCGATGATTAATTGATATTATATTACTTGTTTAAAATCTTTTTAGAGGGAAACAAACTTATGCTCAATATTTTGGTCTTTGTGAATATAACATACAATTGTAACTAAGGCAATAAAAAAGAGACATATGATCTAATTTGACTTTGGATATAAAATTCGATGATGAATGTATTGATGAAAAATAAGAACTTTACATAGTGAAAGATGTTAATTGAATGGGTTTCAATGCATGTTTTAAGTTGAAGGAGAAACAATGGATCTACTTAAAAGAAAATGAAGAGGAGATATGACCAATTGGTTATTTATTCTTCATATTTAGTCTTTAATAAATTATTTTATAATTATTGGTAAGACCTTTTAATTTAAATGCAATTGTAAACAATAAACGAGGAAAAATGAAGGAAAATTAGAATATAATAAAAAAGCTTGTGCGGAGCAAAAGAGACGAAGATAAAGAAAATGAATGTAATTTTTAATTTCTAGTGAATTTAGTAACACATTTATTAATGTAGTATAATTTTGATTAAAGACCTCACGGTCGTCTGGATGTTTGTTGTCTATTTATATGTATCTATAGACTTATATTTAACATATTACTTGCTAAAATATTTATCTTTACTTATTTGTTTATTTATACTTCAAATTTACTCATATGTTTATTATATTATACATGTTATTTGCTTATTTCTTACATATTATATATTGGCCAATGTATCTTACGATACGATATGTGATGATATATAGGAATAACGATACGATATGTGATGATATATAGGAATAACGATACACTATACGTCTCCCGATTTGATAACTTAAAGAAAAACTAAAATTTATCAGTTTTCTCATGGTGATCAAATTTTTGCCTAAACCTTACGTCTTGTCTTTTGCATGTTCAATCCCGTTATTACTTTCTGTGTTGAAGGTATTGCACATGAAGATGTTATGCATGAAAGCGTTTACCCATTCTAAGTTAAAAGCATTTACCATAAAAATCATGTCCCTTACCTGAATCTTATGATCCCAGTAATCCGCAGGCGAGTCAAACTCTTTGAAGTCGTAAATTCACTGAATTTCAGCAAGTAGCTTTAAAATGGTTATAGAGGGCAAAATTTGCTATGGAATCATTCATCAAAAAGAGTTTGTAGCTTACAAAACTAAACTTTTCTCCAGTATTTCAAAATTCACACGATATAGCCATATGCAAACATACACCAAAAATTAATCCCAAAACTAGTTGTCCAAACCAATATTGAAAGTAACTCGTTATGGAACCCGTTACATTGTATAATGATATCTATCGCAAACCCAACACCATCTAATAATCGAAATAATGCAATGCACCATAACAGTGTGCTTTTTACATTGAGTGGGAAATTGCCCTTGCTATCGAAATCTTTTTCCGAGTTACCTGGGAGGAGCCAATCTAGAGGACTATGCCGAGGGAGCTCCGGAATGGCCGTCTTCTCCTTATATGAAACAGTTCTCGAATGACGACCTTTTGAAGTTTATACTCCTGCTTCGTCATATCGCGTCGGCTTTATCCAAAGCACGTAGGAGATCTAGCCACAGGGATTTCTTTGTTTGATTAAGCGATGTGCTCTCTTCGTAGATTGGACACACACACATGTACATATTGTGTTATGTTACATTAGGCTACATTTACTTACTATCAGCTTTTAGTAATTTCCAGATTGTTGCTGATTATTTGTTGTATTGTTAGTTAATAGTTGTTGCAATTTCTTTACTTGCCTATTATTTGTTTATTTGATTGCTTACGGAATTGTTAGCTTGCGTTGCAACTATTTACTTTTTCTGTTTGTTATAATTTCTATCAGATTGTTGGACTTTCTTATTTGATATTGATTCTATTGAACTCTCTGTTGAACTGAAACGAATAATTACAAAAAGAAGTTGAACCAGTGTTCGAAAACCCAAAGACTCGGACAAATACTCATCCAAGTACTCAGTCTTGGGGAGAAACCAAGTACGAGTACTCAGAATACTCATCCGAGTACTTCACCGAGAAGGAATTAAAGGATGTTGCGTTTTTTTGGATTTTTCCCCGCTATCCAAACCCGAACTCTGCATTATAAATACAGAGTCGCGCTGGGGTTTTGCGAATCCTTTTGTTGCTTTCCTTAGTTCCAGACCCTCAACCTAATCTCCAATTCTCCTTGGCGAATGACGCCCCCTCTGTTGGCAACCTTCTCTGTCGATGGCGATCTCCGGTGATCTTTTGGGTCTCTCTCTCTTAGTCTCTCTGAGCTTCTTCCTCTTCAACCTCTTAGGTCATGGTGCTCTGTAAGTTGGAGTTAAAATTTTTCTTTACATTTACTTCAATTTTAGTCCATTTATGTATTGGATTAGACTAAGGCTTTCGATTGTGGGTTTCGCTTGGGCTATGGTTTTCGATTGTGCATTAGGTTTGGCCTTGAAGCTTTGGTTGTGGGTTTCAAATTGGCTTTGGCTTTTGGTTGTGGCTTTCGATTTGGCTATGATTTTCGGTTGTGGGTTTCGCTATGGCTTTGCGCCTTTAGTTCTCTATGCAACTGTATGCATTGTTTGGTTTTGGCTTCTTGGTGCTCGACTCTAATAACTGTGTAGTCTGCGAACTTTGTACTCGATTATGATGCTCCTTCAAAGGAGAAATTGGATAGCGAGAATGTACAATATAAGGACAATGATGAGTAGGTATGTACCGTATTTGATTCAATAAACTTACTTGAATATGTTTTATAATGTTTGATTTTGAGTTAGAAATTACATCTCTTTATTACATGTTTTTTGCATGTATCGAATTCTGAATGAGTACTCATCGAATACTCACTACTTGCTCTCAGAACGAGCGATTACTGAAAGAGTTTTAGTACACCGAGTTGAACATTGCAAATTACAATATTGGTGATGACAGAAATTGAAATAAACAAATTTGAAATCTTATTTTCTTCTTTGGTGATAACTAAAACTATAATTGTGTACTTAATATAATTTATGAAGCTAAATGTAAAAATTATTGTGAAACTCGATAGAAATTTAGAATAACTTCCGTGTTATAGAATAATTTAATATTCTTCTTTGAGAATTTTAAAATTTGATTTCCAATATATAAAAATGGTTATATATAGATTATATTTATTTTTATTAAATAAATAAAAAATTGCATAATCTACAACATTATACTATATACAATGTAACCTACCAAAGGTAAACTGTTATTTTATCATTCTCGCTGTTAAAATATAAAATAATTTTTCTCAACCCTTACCATAACTTCAAAGTTTTGGTACAGTGAAAGGGACCTTTAATATGGTATCAGAACAATCCAGATTCAATTCCTATTGGGAGCGCATTTAATTGCAAATTTAAAAAAAAAATACCATTGCGTAAAGCCCAGGTTATGCTAAAAAATGGGCCTTCAATCTGCAGGTGCATGTTAAAATATACAATAATTTCTCTCAACCCTCACCACAACTTCGTAGTTTTGGTGCAGCGGAAGGGACCTTCAACACTCGCTATTTTAAAAATTGGTCCAACCCGACAAATTAATCAGGTTTGTCACAATTGATGCAAATGCCCAAAAGTAAGAAAAGGATTGAGTACAGTAATATTTGCAAACAGATGGAATCACTTTACCTCTTTGAGATTGACCCACTCCCATGTCTCATTCTTTGTGTTGATATCATAAACAAGAGCATGCAGACCCTGGCAATGATTAGAAATGGTACGTTAGGTTAGAGAACATATCAAAGAGATAGTGAACATTCAACATTTGACAGCAACACGCACCTCGCGTGGATTGTAGTCAGTAATAACAGCCTCATAGAAGCTATTATCTTCTGGCCACCTTGTCCATACTTTCCTCCCAATAAGAGGATTGTATGCAGGTTCTGTAGGTGCAACTGCACCAGAAGAACTCCTGTTCATAATCTGGCCCTTTACACCAGGACCTGTTGGAGGGATCTGCAAGGACTTCATTGTTGATATACCTGTCAATATCTGACCCTTGGGTCAACAGGAAAAAGAAGAAAAAAGAAAAATCTCAATAACGAACGAAAGAAAGGGGAAACAAAGGCCACAAAAGGTAATCCCATATGAAAAAAAAGGACAATTTCTGTATTGACATACAGATTTAGTCTTTTTGCCCTTGGAACCTGCTAGAGCTCCTCTTATTGCTGCTGAAGACGATGGTGCAGCCACTGATTGTGTGTGCAAAGAAGGGGGCGGTGCACCCAAAGACTGGGATGTCTTTTGCCTCTTGCGAGATGCTGAAACAGTGGGACTAGGTATTGAATCATGAACTGGTTGAACATTGTTGAGCAATCCAGATTGTGGCCCACCACCCTGCCGCCACTCCCTAAAAGACATCTCCAGCAATTTAGAAGAGAAGAATGAAAGAAAACTAATAGACACAGCATTATTATAGCAGACCTTATTCTCCTTATGATGTCATCTGCATTAACTCGCGTTAGTAGTTCTCTGTGTTCCTCATCAGATACTCTCAGCTCTTTTCTAAGTTCTGTTATTAGACTTTCCTTCTCCTACAGAGATTTAATTTTCAACAGGAACCAACAACAAGAAAATATTGGCCTGAGCAATAGTCTAAAGATGCAGTGAAATTGTTAAATTTTCTGAACTGATCATATACAGATGAGTACCCAAGTAATGGCATCAGATTGTGCCTTAAATGCCCGAAGAACTGAACTATAGGCTTCTTGTTCAAGCCAATGTATCTGGGTCTCCATATCATTTTGACCCCTAGGATGTGGAAGAGCACCACCAGAGGATCTTCCATTCCCTGTGACATGACCTCCTCTTGTACCCCGATTCTGATGTGATGGTGGAAGATCATCATCCGTTCCTACAATCACAAGTCAACAAAATCACTAAAAACAAACCTGCTCCACAGATTTCAAGCATACGAAAGGTATTTAACAGAAGTACAAAAATGCAGAGCAATATGTGGTCATGATTCTACAGAAGTTAGAAAGTAATATATTTGAAACCAGTAGATGATTCTATCATTTGAAAAGGGCATGTTTCTTCTTTGTGCTACATTTATTAATATTTTCTTTGCATTAAGGATATCAAGTTATGGGGAAACAATTGCAAGAATTTTCACAATAATTGCATCAGACTTGTGTGGGACTTGGTTAGCGTATGAGTGGCCTGACCATAATGTCAAGGCTCTGTCCAGACTGGAGACCGGACCCATGATGAGCTGCCATCCTTGTGCCTTCAGTCCATGCCAAGTATTTGTATGAAGACGAGACCATCTAAAATGTGCCTTCACCTAACCAAGTCATCCTTTTCATGAAGGCCAATTACATACAGTGCTAACAAGGAAATCGATACTGCCAGTGGGTTTTCTCACTGTTGCACAGGTGCAGTGTCGTGTTGGCTTAAGCATTCTGCTGTTAACCTCTCCAATAGAGCTTGAAGTCTCTGTGTAATGTCATTCAGGAATACCCAAGGTACGTTGAGTGGTTCACAACACCAATGATTGAAATAAAATAAAGGCATCCATGCAATTATGTATTTTGTTGGGTTGGGTGATGCGCTTTTATTGTATTGAAAAAGGAAAGCCTATCAACATGAACTGGGATAGGCTTCGATCTACGACTCAACCATGGCTAATGAGTGCAGATGCAAACCAAGCTCACGGACAGCAGATGATAGCAACCTCTCATTAGCCTTGAAACCCAAGAACAGAACTCAGCACAACAGAAGTGTAATGGTTGCATTGGTGGACATTAACACAATGACGAATTCATTAGGATTAAAAAGGATCAAGAGAAAGCCTCTGGAAATTAAAATTCAAGGTACTCTTGCAAATATAACCCTAAATGGCTTATGGTGGCGTGGGAAGCATGGCTGACTGACATATAGGGGGTGGCAAACAGGCCATGACCTGCTAGGTTGACCTGAACCAGACAGCTAATTTTGGATTCAGGTGAACCCCGTAAGGCTACAGGTCAAAAGCTGGTCGACCTACCTGACCTGAATATTAATCGGGTTGCACACAAGTTTGGCCTCTTACCTGCTTCAACCAAACTAGACTTATTAAGATACTATATAATATGTAGCATATAGCCTAATTCAGTGCCCAAGTTGGCCTGCTGGCTAGTAGCTTACGTCACATCATAGATGACAACCATAACAGTTCGATTCCCCATAACTCGACTCTTTTGCAGTGTTTTAAATATCGGCCGATATACCGGTATATCGGCCGATATATCGGTAATTTTGAAGAAACGAGACGATATGGGGAATTTTTTATCGGGTATCGTTTTGGACCGGTATGGGCCGATATATCGGCCACGTGGCGATATATCGGCCGGTATCGATATTATCCAATACCGGCCGGTATTGGATAATATCGGTTATTAGGTTTTGGTTACGGGTTAAACCCGTTAACCCGTTAAAATCCGACCCGTTAAGCAATAAAACGGGTCGAAAGGGGGGGAATTTTTATTTTCTTTCGCGTTTTCTCTCTCTCTTTCTCTCCCGGCGATCCGAGCTCTCTCTCCCCGCGACAAAACCCTAATCCCAAATACCCACAAATCAGCCCTAAATCTTCTCCGATTCTTCTTCTTCCACTCTCTGGCTCTCTCTCTCGTTCTCTCCCCGCGTTCGTCGGCCGATCGAGCCGAACGGAGCGAACCCGAACCCTAATTTCCCAATCCATCAAAAAATCTCTCTCGTTTTCTTTCTATCTTTTTTCTCCGCTCTCCGATAGCTCTTCTCCTATTCTGCGAGTCTTCGAAGAGTGCTCACCGTTCTCCAGTGGGGCAGTCGCCGCCGGCCAGGTAAGGTTAGTTTGCTTTTTTATGTTAATTTAATTTAGAGTTACAAATTTCGTCAATTTCTTTTATAATTGTGCTATTTAGATTTAATTGATTGCGATTTATGTTAGATTTTTTTTTTTGGGTGTAATTTGAGGGGAATTGCTAAGTTGACGCACTGTTTATTGGCGGGTAGTCTACAGTGAGTAATTGAATCACTGATTCACACTGAATCAGTGATTCGATTCACTGATTCAGTGTGAATCAGTGAACCGAATCACTGATTCAGTGTGAAGTCACTGATTTACACTGAATCAGTGATTCGGTTCACTGATTCACACTGAATCAGTGAATCGAATCACTGATTCAGTGTAAATCAGTGATTCAAGAAATAATTTTGTGTGTATGAGTTTCATACTAGTTAAAATTTGTTAATTTGAGTATTTACTATTTATAGATTCACTACTTCTTAGGTTTACTGTTGCAGGTTTATTGTGTATGATTCACTGTTGCAGATTTACTGTTTCATGCAACAGAATCTTGTCATTATTCTAATTGTTGTTGCAGATTTACTGTTTTATGTATGAGTTTCATGCTAGATTTATTGTTGTTGTGCATGTGGACTGTATCCATATATGTTTTTTTGTGGATATGTTGTTGAAAAAAAAAACAAAATTTGATAAAGAAAATCCACTAGTTAGCATGATGACTTACTAGTTTGCAAAAAATTGAGTTTTCTGTTAATTTTATTCACCAAGTCCCATACCCACCATCTTATTCTTCCTTCATTTTACTAAACAACAACATCAACTTATTTTTCTTTATTTTATGATTGTATTTCGCTCCGTCTCTGTGCATATGCGAACGTCCTAAACGATATCTGCAAATTCGTAAGTTGAATGTAAATAAGCCAATGTAAGTGCTATAAACTCATTTTATGCGTTTTATTATGTTCTATATAGCCAATTATATAATTATTCTTTAACTGGTATGACACCGATATGACACTCCGGTATTTAGGGTCATATCGCGATATCCCACCAGGTATTCGGTAACCGGTATGTAATTTGGCTGACCGGTACGAGACCGGTATCCGATATTTAGAACACTGCTCTTTTGAGGGAAAAAAAACACAAACAAAAAAGCTAGTTGAAACTTTGATAAATGAAATAATATAACAACCTAGTGCAAGAAAATATGGTTAAAAGATTGTGTGTGTGTATACACACACAAACAAACATATGTGTATATATATATATATATATATATATATATATGAGAATAATGGAAATGAGCAGACAATTCACATAAATTACATGTATTGCAGCACATTTTCAGCATCTTTGGCAATTATTCCTCAATTTTTTTTTTGGATTATAATCTCAACCCTTCGCTCCTACCCGACTTCTTGAGTTTTAGTTTTGATTAAGCCTTCCATCAAGAGCACACAATCAAGAATTTTTAGGTGCATGCATCACATATCCACTTAATAGAAGGGAAAACGAACTCCAAAATCTATGAAATTTATCATAAAAAAACTAAGGAGGTGGAAATCAAGATCCTAAAAAATGCTGGAAAAAAATAATAAATTAATGTTTTTTCACTGACACCTAATGTAAATTCACTGCAGTAGCAATTCATACATACATACATGCATATATATTATATGTATTTATGTATGTAAAAATGGATATATGTATACGTATGTGTATACAAACACATAGATACATACATATATGGATTGGACTAGGGACCTTCCATTAAAGATAAAAGGTAGATAATACTTTTCCACGTATTCTCTAGCAATCCACCATTACTTTATTCTCCTACTACTATTCACTTTCGGAAAAGTTGACCGCACAAATCTTAAATAGAATGAGATGTATTAAATAAGCAATCCTATATATATATATATATATATATATATATATATATATATATATATATATATATATATATATATATATATATATATATATATATATATATATATATATAACGCATGTTTATGTATATGATGTGTGTGCACATATATACATGTATATATGTATATATGAGTAATAGCATAATATATTTATTTAAGTTAGACATATACATTTAAAAAATACAAATGAGCCATGTTTACGTGTCTAAATATTGGAGGGTTGCCATGTGCAACACCCGTATCCATGTCCACCGGTCATAATGTGTGTATATATGTACATATATGTATATACATGTATATGTTTATATGTATACATAAACATATACAAACATATATATGGGAGATTACTACAAAAAGTTGTAAATCTAGGAAACTTATATAAGTCGTCAACAAAAAAAGCAGTCCCATTATTTCTCCAAATTTTCTTTTAGATCATGATCTTCACTTCCTTATCTTCTTTATGATGGAATTTCATGAGTTTTTGAGTTCGTTAGCTCTTCCATTATAAGATGTATATACTGGAAGCATTAATTACATGTCTACTTAATGTAGGCCAAACCAAAACAAACCCTAGAAATTGGGTAAGAGTTAACACTAAGGGGTTGACTTTATAATTTAGACAAGGAAGAAAAATAAAATATTGAAGATAGTAGAAAAATTCTGCAGCACATGTAACTTTCCTGAGCTACCAGTTTATTTCCACTATTCTCATATATGTGTGCATATATCAATGTATATACATACATATATGTATATATAGACATGCATGTTCATATATATATGTACATGCACACATGCATATAAGTTGGACTAGGGACTTTCTATTAAAGATAAAAAGTTACATTTTAATATTTTTTTCCACCATATATTCTGTAGTGACCCACCATTAATTTGTTCTAATACTATTCACTTGTTGAAATTTTAACCCGCAAATTCAAACACAATAAAGAGTGTGAGATGTGTTAAATCTAATTTTCTATATTTAATGTAAAATCCCTAGTCCAACTCCACATATATACATACGTGTATATGTGTGTGTGTATATAAGTAATGGAAAAAAGCTAATAGCCCATTTCCATTATCTCTAAATTTTTCCAAATTATTTTTTTGGATTATGATCTCAACCCCCTAAAGTTTACACATACCAATTTCTTTGATTTTAGATTTAATTTGGCATTCCAAATCAGGAAGAAATAAAATTAACAGTTTTTAGTGAATACATCGTATATCCATTTGATAGGACAAACAAACTCCAAAATCCATAAAATTTGATCCTAAAGATGCTAAGGAGGTGATCATGATTGAAAAAAATATTTAAAATAATTGAATTACTATTTTTTGTTGTCCACACACGTAAGTTTCTTACGTTGTAAGCTCTTTATAGCAACCGCATGTGGGTGCATACCCTCATGCATACATACAAGATATACACACGTTATGATCGGTCTACACGAGCATGGCTTTATGATCGGTCTACACGAGCATGGCTGTTGCATGTCAGCCCTCCAACATCTAGACATGAGGACTCTACATTTTTTTAAGTGTGTATAACTCAAACAAACATATATTGGGTTATTATTCCCATAAGAAAGATGCTAGAATAAATAAATGAACCACAAAACATGTTATTTTTTTTGCTCGAAGAAGTGTCCTACATACCATAGTGTACATGTCATAGTAATTTCAATGGTTTAAAGCTTGATTAAAAACCATAATTGTGTCAAAAATAAAGATAAGAACCATTGGGACAGGGGATTCGTTAAGTCTGTTATGAATTGTTAACTATAACTAATTAGTATGTTCCCCCATGAGACTGAAAGTACCAATATGATGCATCAGGAATGATGCAGTTTGTGGGAAGCAATTCACCCAAATAATTGGTAAAAATGAAAAAGAAATATTGGGGAAAAAAATGACAGTTTAAGAATGCAAGCGGAGCATCAATATAATATTTTGGAATAGTTTCAAGATGGAAAACAAAGTAGACCCATGATTTGGGATCCTTACCAACACCAAAAAATAACAGGTAATATTTCAGAAAGGACAGGTCAAGTCCCCCCCTTTATATTATATAAGGTTCTCAGACTGGACAAAAGTTTTTCAAGTATGTAAAGGTCTTGTCCCTAATAACCAAGAGAATAAAGAATAAGCATTTGTAAAAGCCTAGCTCATAGATCGCTGACTTCAATTTTTAGCTGAGGTAGCTTCCATCAACAAGTGGTAAGACTCATACGAAAAATCAACTTTTGGTTTGAAATAGGATGTGTATAGCTCCCTGGAAGTGCCTGAAAGAGATTACTTTTTGGAGCTCTAGTGTTTGTTTTTTTTTTAATTGAAGAATCGAATTTTATGATTAAATAAAATACTTTTGTGTTTTAGATATTAAAAAAAAAAAAAAAAACTAGTTTTGAGTGGTAATGACGAGAAACCAATAAAAAGACTAATGCTTTGACTAGTTCCCTGAGCTCCAAAAGTTCTTCCAACAAAATGAGGGAAAGAGAAGGAAAAGTAAGGTTACTATATAGGATCCACGTTATCATATAACTATACAATAAGTATCTTCCAATTTACATCTTGGCCAGCCAAAAAATTGAACTAGTGGAAATAGTATTCTTCCACTACTTTTATTTTACTTTCAGCTAATCAAACATGTCCTTAATGATTAATCAAGAACGTAAGTTCCTGGTTGATTTCATGAATATATAACTGTTGATTGGGAGAAAGCACTGAAGGTTGACTCTGGATGCAATCAAATCACACAAATTGTTGATCTAGAAAGTTGGTAAAACATCATAACAAATATTTGCTTAACTCTCAATGTTTTTGATACAAAATTCCTGTGTTCGCTGCTCTTCCAAAATGAAGAAATTTGAGCATAACTGATGCTAGAATCTAAAGTGTCATGAGATACAAATATCATGGTTCAACAGAAGAAGCAGAAGCTGCACTCTTTACCACTTAACAGTCCATACAGAGTAGAAACATTTTGGGGTCTCTTGTTTTGAAGGGTTTAGGTGCATAAAACGGTATGTGAAGGTTTAAAAGGGTTCTAAGTGAAAACTTCTGTGAAATTAGATATACTCAGTTGATAGTTCCTGCAGAGATCTATGAACAACAATGTAGTCTGAAACGATAATAGAATAGTTAAAAATATGCCTGATTAATATGAAAGTATAGAAAGGAAGAAAGAAACAGATAAAGAAACAGAGCCAAGGACCAGATATAAAGAGATCAGAGGGAGAAAGGGAAGGCAGTTACAGATATAGAAACAGGTAAGGTGTCTTTTGGCGTTGGTTTTAGTTTTTATTTCTTCTTTTTCTCTCCTACCTATTTGTGGTGGAGGGCCACCCCCACACAACCACCCCTCAAGAAAAGGAGAAGAATAAGTAGGTGAAGAAAAGGAGTAAGGAGAAGATGCTCCATCTTCCGATAATCTTTCAACTTTTTTCTGTTATTTCATCTTTCTTCCAAGCAATATAAATGTTTGCAGCTTGTCAAATGTATACACTGGCATCCAAGATGTGTGGTATCAAAAATCAAATCAGAAGCAAAACCTGCATCGAATCACCTGATACTAAGCTAGTATTAATTTTCTCATTCTCAAAGTCAATCCCCTTTTCTTCTATCAAGAAGTTATACAGATAAGGTAAAAAAAAAAAAAAAAATCCATTACAACACACCTATAACATTACTGGTTTTAACTGCCAATATGCATCTTGAATCAACATCCTCCAAATCCAAATCAAATTGTTGGAACTTCTTGACCTCAACGTCGCAGACCTTCTCAATCCTTCTATTGTTCAAGTGTGTGAGGCTGCTAGCAGATACTTTTTCTCTTAACCATCAGTAGTACTCACTAAACACAGGTCTATCGACCCATCAACTCCTCGCATATAAGTTATATCAGTTTAAATTGTATCACTGTGATGCCGCCTAGCCTTCAAGGCCAATCACATAGGCCTTTCTTGTTCATAATTTGTTTCGGCAAACAATTCAGCACCAACTCAGAGAGATTTGCTAATTGACTGCCACTAAAAAAGACTATTAATTGAGCCTTTTTCCACTTTATCACATCCTCCACAGCTTGTCCCTTTTTCTAGGGAAAAAAAATTCTTCTTGATACATAAGAATCAGAAAATATGTTTCAATTTTAAGTTTTGGAACAAGAAAGAACTAAAATCAGTCACATCCTAATGTTTCTTTTGCATCATATAAGTTAATATTAGTGATTTAACATCAATAAAGATTTTGCAAATAAAGGCATGGAAAACCTAAGAAAGAGATAAAAGCAACAACAAAGGAAAGCATCCATATAAAACATATAGGCAACACTATAGTTTAGAAAGACGTATCAACCCATGCTTCCACAGGAAATGATAAACAACAATAATATGCAAGGTTTTAAATATCGGTTATAGCGAATATATCGGACTGAAAAATTTTATAACGGTTATCGTTATCGAGAAAATATCAGGGATATTTTTCAAATATCGGAATATAAATATACATTCATATATCATAGAAAATAAATATAATGGTAATTCATGCATCCATCATAAAAAGCTACATAAAACATCATATATATATATATATATATATATATATATATATATATATATACAAGTTTAGGATATATATTTCGACATCTTACATTAAACCGATGAATCCATAACCATTAACCAATTGTAGAATCTTGATAAATGATAACTTAGATCATACAAAAATAAGAAAGGATGAAAAATAAATAATTAAATATCACATATTGAAATCATATCCACAAGTCCATATTAAAATTATAAATTGATAGTCCAAATAGCATGCATGCAAACCATGAGTTTGAAAGTTGCAAATTAAACTTGGCCGACTTTGGATAATTTCGGCCGCTATTTGCATCCGAAATTGCGGCCGCAATGTTGGCCTAGACACAATATTGCACTGCTATTTTCTCAAAAATGCTAAATGCTATGAAACTGTTTATATCATTACGTTTTGTATTTAAAAATGCAATATCGGCCGCAATATCGATATTGTGGCCGATATTTAAAACAATAATAATATGAGCATAACAGCTCACAACTACTAATTTGACATGATTGAACTAAACAAAAAACTATTGTCTTGAGAGAAACTAGCCATATTCTCCACTTTAGGGAAATGAGAGGGCTAATTAGTCAAGATACTTAGTCCAAGAACCTGATTAAAAAAGAAATTGTTATGGTTCATTAGACTTCAGAATTAACACAGAGTCATAAATTATCAGGTATCGGTACCAGGTACATAAAACACATCAAGTATGAGATCATCTAGGGTGAAAAGTAGGTGTCATATTATGCAAACTTTTCTCTTAAAATTGATGCATTATACGTTATATAGTTGTTTCAAAGAGGAAAAGGACATTCTCTCTCTAAAATTAACAACGTCCGGGCACCATTCCAAGCAATTCAGATGTTAAAAACTGACTCTGAACCTATTATTGTTCAAGTAAATTTCATGCATATTATACATCTCCAAATGACACGTGTTATGCATCCCTACATGTTTCAGTCTAAGGAGATGCAATCTCAAGATGATTACCGATGGTTCGTAACTAAATCAAGTATACATCCAACTTGAAACAAGAGTAGCACATAAATTCACAAGAATATGCCCTTCTATCTCATGTAAAATCAGATCTTCAAAGGTTTTAAAAACAAACAACCATACTCAAATTTACAAATAATAAATATTCCTATTATTTATTGCAAGTTTAACCGTCAGACCTAGTGTCAACTCAGGCCAGCCAATGGATTATCCCTTAGTAACAATACAACAAGATCAATGAAGCCTTTACCCCAAAGTTGGAAGTCAGCTAAATGAATCATTTTCTTCCATTCAGCTTGGTCAAGGATCAGCTTTATCGTTAAATTCACAACTATCATGTCCTTTTTAATTTATTCTATCCATGTTTGTTTAGGTCTATCCCTCATTCTCCTATCTCCATGGATTATGATTCTATCATTTCTCTTAAATAGTGAACATAAATGCCTCCGCACCACATGTCTAAACCATCTCAATCAGTTCTATCTCATTTAATCCTCAACTGGAGTAACTTCTAACTTCTTGTGGATGCACTCATTTCTTAATTACATGTTAGTGTATTGCCACTCATCCATCTTATCATTATCCTTTAATAACAAATATTTGATGTTTATTTCAAGTTTGAGCAAGTTAATTTCTGACAATTTCAATTTGTTGGCGTCATATCATCCCTCCTATATCATTTGCCACATTGTTGCACATCAAAAAAGGGGACAAGGAACAATTTTTAAATTCCATGTGCACATTTTTGCAACTTATGTAGCAAAACATATTTGTCCATACATCAGATAATGAATTTCTACTATACAAATGCTTCTCGTCCATATAACATCGATGGAATAGTTCAAAAACCTAAGAAATGGTAACCATATAAACTTACGAGTTAGAATCAATGATAGATTCTTTCACCCCCCAGCCAGGCCCTCAAGTCCCAAGATGAATGGAGGCACTTCCCTTTCCCAGTTAAAATTAGGATATCATATAAAGCAATGCACGTAAATCACGATTTTGTAAAAAGCCGGCAGCTCAAGGGGACTAAATTTCACCATGAAGACTGAATAATGCCTACAAACTAATCACCATAATAATAACTTGGGCTTTAAACAATTCTTAAAACCTAAAGTTAAATTCCTTCCAACACCAAATCATTTCAAGGTTGACAGTTGTTCTCATAACTGACATGCCCCACACACAAAAAAAAAAAAAACACTACAGTTGATGATTTATATATCCTCTACTTGTGACAACAGTTGGTTCAGTAAATGACACCAACAGAAATCACAATCCCAAAAAGGATGGGGTACGAAGATCCTATCCGTCACATGCAGGTTCCACCAGCACTTTAAATCCTTGAAAACAGAATAACTCCCACTTTCTCATGCTTTTTCTGTCGAAATCAAACAATTTTGCTCCACCTTTGTTCGACTTCTCATAGTGGCTCTGTATATATAAAAGCTTATGTTACTGTTTCTTGGGAACCAGGAAGGGAAAAAAACCACTTCCAACAAAAAGAATTCAGTTTGAAGCACCTGCATCTGTTTCTGCGTCTCCCTCACCCTTTCATGTGGATAACCAGCTCCGTGAAGAAGCATATCCAGACAAAAAAGAACAAAAGCATAATGTTTTCAGCATCCATAATGAACAATGACAATACCTAAAAAAAAAAAAAAAGAGACAATGAAGAAACAGCTCAAAATCAACAAAATATGCGTTTGCCATATGTATGCTCCAACAAAATGGTGCAATTCAGATAAGTTTCTGCACTATTCCAAATATCAGTTGCAAAGAACGTTTTATCAGCTAATATGTCATTTTGGGGTTCCATCACTACGACTCCAAAAGCCAAATATTGATCTTACATTTCAGATATATCATCCTATATCCCTCCATTTGATATAAGACTCCTCATCTGTCATGAACCAAATATCTAATATCCCTCGATTCGATATGAAACTCCTCTTCCGTCAAGAACCAAATACTTCATATTTAAAACCTTGAGTTTCTGAGTCAGCTAGAAGCAATTTTGTCAGAACTGAACCAGATCAGATGTTAAGGGGTTCAACCAAAAACCACTGTTCTTGTGTAAAGCTTGTCTAGAGACTGACAAAAGTGACCATTCACGTATGAACTGGGTTCATGCATGAAAAGGTCAGTCAGTCCATAAAACTATTACTACTGCTGCTACTACTATTTGTTCCAACAGCCTCCAACTTTTCTTACTTCTGGACAAAAATGTGCTCTATAGCCACGTTTAAAATTTGTCATGCATGGAACATGATAACACTAGCAAATACTATAGTGAACTGCCACCTATCTTGCAGAAATCTACTTTCGACTCACTTTTCAGTTTGTAACTCACTCAAACTTGCCATTAAAATTAAAAAAAAGCAAATTTAAGATTAAGACAAATATGTGCACATACATGATCACTATGAGACTACCTCCCCTTCCTCTCAAATTACATGTATGACGATAACAATAATTTTTAGATTGGTGAGTTTGTTGATGAATTTCAGGTACGGTTGGAGAGTTCTTAGACTAGTTCAATAAAATGTTTATTTAAAAATAAAAAAATGATTAAATTGTTCAAATATGTTAAGACCAGTTATGATAACAAAAACTGATATTTCATCCAATATTAAACATAATTCAGTAAACAAAATCAACAAAACTGAATTTGAGGCAGTTCTTTTCTACGGAACTCAATGAAACTGATATCTCCAAATGAAAATCAGAAAATTCTACCAATTTTGAAATTGATCCCAGATTCTTTTTAATCTAAAATCTTCTAATGAATCCCTCACAAGATTCTGGAGTTCCTGGTTAACACATCCCGTACCAAAAAAAAAAAAAAGGGTAAAATACTTAATAGCTTTGTCATAACATAGTGATTTCCTTCTCAAACCTTAACCCTTTTGCTAAAACATAAAGCTTTAGACAGCCTAGCAAAAGAGGCAATCATAGTCTTGGAAATGGAAGTTGAAAAAGTCTAAAATTCTATTACTGACAACAGTGATTTTTCCTTTAAATTGGAATTCATTACTCCTTGCATGTACAAGCAAAAGTATATTATCCCCCTATAATAGAACAATTTAGACAGCTCAGAATCAAGAAAAGGAATGAAAATTTCACAACACAGCCCTCACCCCTAGACAGACCTAAGTGGCAAAAGCAACTTTAAGTTTGCAATAGAAAAACTGTAAAACCTAATCCTCAATCCCTAAAGCAATAGAAAGGCCAATCATGTCCGAATATTGTTCTACTTACCAAATGGTATCTAGTATAAATAATTCTACAAACAAAACTCAATTAAGAAAAGAATGTAGCAACAGAACTGCTCGTTTCCTGAAAACGAAGATAGGCGCAACAAAAGAAAGAAACTTTTGACTTTCGAACTAGGCACTTTATAAGCCTAACCTAACTCCCACAAACAATTTCAAGTTTGTATCATCCTAAAAGCCAGCATATCCTGAAGAACATAGCTTATTACTGAAAACTAGAGCTCTACCAGAGAAAATCAAAAGCAAAAGAACCAAATTTCACCGAAAGAGTGCAAACTGAAATACCCATACCCTAATTCCACATGTATGAATCACTAAAAACCCTATTTTCCCCGATTAGACTTCAGTCACTAGCTACTAACTGATCCAAACAACAGTCCACTGCCCAAAAGAAACACCAAATGTAACAAAACCCTCACAAAAAGTCACAAATTTCATCACAGAAACCCTAAAAACGCTAAATTTCAACCAAGATGGCGAGAGAACTCACCGCTGCTATCGGAGGGGTCATACTCCATACCAAGATTCTCCCTATGCAGCGACCCTCCAAGCTGGGACCCTAAACTCCAGCTGCCAGAAACAACAGGAATCGAAAGAGATTCTTCGGCTCGAAGAGCGCAAACACTAGCCCGATCGAGAGATCCGCCTACTTTACACGAATATTTCACGCGTCATTGCGGGCAAACAACTAATTTTACTCGAACGTCCGGATTCGAGCTAGGGTTTAAGTCAATTTTAGCTGTGATTTAAAGATTTTGGAGAGGGAGAGAGAGAGAGGGCGAGGGAAGCTAAAAAGTAATAATACAGAGTTTGTCGAAGAGAGCGGTGAAGGTGAAATTGGGCGGACGTGAAACATGGATTTATAGATGGTTTTTTGATTGACTTGAGTTCCGTTAGGAGGTGGAAAACGGGCACGCCAGAGGGGATTTGAATCAAGAGGAGGCTGGGCAGAACATGCAGCGCGCACAAGAACTTGGGCTGTAGGCAGGGCTGTCCATTTGGCCTGTTCCCGGATCAGACCCAACCGGGCCAAAAACATAGTAGGCTGTCTAAGCAGAGCCGGGATCCAGTTCGGGCCCGGCCGCTCCGCAGAATGGTTGGACAGACTCGGATCCAGACCTACATAGCTCAAAATCTAGCCAGGCTATGGCGTTCGGTTTTCCAGAGAGTATGGATACGTAGTGTGCTATCGCGAACGTATATTCATCGTGTGTAGAAGCCAGGACAGTAATCAAGAGCAGGAACAATGAGCATCCATTAGATAATGATATAGGAACGTTGAAAGTTAATAGTAAACAGTTATAAAATCATGATAATATATTATAAGATGTTAATAATAGAAACAAGTAGAGAGTCAAATATAATACAATACAAAGAATAAGTACTACATCGCTAGAATATATACAAGAAGCCCATAAGAAACAAAAATAATAAAAACATGGGACAGTAAGTCAATGGGCACTCGTCTAGGATTCAGTATCAACGACTCTTCTCCTCCTCCTTGAACCCTATTTGGAGCACATAAGGTGTAGCAGCATAGACCTTAATTGGTAGAGTAATAGGGCATCTGGCATAGTACTGTCTCAGGATCTCCATCTTTCTAGACCGCACATCGTTTCAATTATATGTAACTCTCGGCTATGGTCAAATACTATTAGTTTTCTACCTCAGTCTTGTTGCACGATCCAATATTTGATGCTAATCAAGTTATTCCCTATAATATCTGTTATTGGATGTATGTTCATATATGACCCTTGATTCGATTAGTTTTATGTTACTATAAGAAACTTTTGTGGAGTTATGTGCAGATTTGACGGATGTGCAAAAGAATTGTGCAATGTTTGTAGATAAATGACCTTTGATTTGATTAATAACACTCTTACGTTACTATGAAAATTTTTTGTGGAGTTATGTGCAAATTTGATGGATACACAAAAGAATTATGCAAAGCAATAAGCGATATTGTTGATGATATGCTCCTGCAACTTTAAGGTAATGTTCGATTATGATATCATAAGAATTAAAATAAAAGAATCCACTACAAAGTTGTAAGGCTCTGCATTATCTTCGAAAATATACCAAGATCAATAAAATTAAAGTTTGGATGTGAGAAATATCATCATTTGATAAAGAAACAATTAAGAAATGAAGGATATACTACTGTTCTAACTAGAATCTATTGGGATTATATTCATACATGACTTTTGATTTGAGTAATAAAAAACTTTACTTATAGAATAATATATTTGATGAGTATGTGTAAGTAAGATGGATATAAATGAATCAAGTGAGACAATGATTGATACGACTAATACAACTGACACGGATGATATCAATATGTTGAACTGACATTATTTTAAGATTGTATGTGGTAGAGTTATTATGTGAATCATAGAATGAAATCTACTTGAAAGTTATAAAGATCAGAGCCACCCTCATAGTGCTAATATGATCGGTAAATTGGAGTTCAAAAGTGAAAGTTATGATCATTTAAAATTGGAAAGAAGTAGTAAGAAGAATGGATGAAACTTGTACAACAACATCAATTCCAAACTCCATTTTGAAGTTGATAGAAATAGAACTGGAAAAATCTCTAACAAAATGCTAGATCTTTGAGTTATCTTTCTGATAGCTCTTGAATCACCCAAATCGGAGTTCAAGAGTGAGAGGTATCGAATTAGTAAAAAAAATTAGAGCTAAAAAGTCGTCATTGATGGTAATACATTCTACCACTAGTGGCAACTCAATATGAGCGCCACTATTGTTATAGGCCTTTGGTGCTCCATCGATGACAAACCATTCGCTGATGGCGATATATTTCACCATTGACGGGAGACCAACAACAGTGAAAATATGCATATTTTTATGGAAAAATAAGTTTTTTCTTCTACTTGAATTTGTTTTTAAAAAATTCCAATTGTACTAAAACTCCTTGGAATCAAAGGCTAAATGATTTATTCTCTAATAAATCTATGTATTTGACTAATCGGAGAGGGAAATTAAATCTATAAAGAAGTTTGAGGAGAAGAAAAAGAAGAACATTTTTTAGAATTTTCATAAAAGAGTTTCAAGAAGAATGATGAGATTTTTTTTTTGAATGTGCATTTTCATCATCTACACACTCTCAAAATGTGCCACAACTTCAAATCAAAATCTTTAAGGAGTATTTTACGGCTAAAGTTCATCTTCATTCTCATATCAATATGCACCAATTCTCACCTTTTGAAGACGATTCTATTTATGCTATAAGATTTTTTTAATTTGTGCCTAAGTGATATATTAGAGTGTAAGTTTCAAATTTTATTTTCCATAAATTGTGTGATTGGTTTACAATCCATCCAAGCCGATGCTAATTGAGGTGTTTACAATCTGTGGATTGGAATTTTTACGGCATACTTAAGGTGGAGGGAAATTAAGAAACACTAATGGGACGCTACAATTATACTATGTGTGAGTAGCTATTACATAGGCAACTAGTCAGGGAAACTAGGGTGAGATCTTTATGTTTGCTATATTGGACTTGTTCTAAGTTTTATCTATAGTGCAAGTAGAAGGTCCTCTATCAAGAGGAAGGATTGACATAAGATTATCTGAATTACTATAAAATCTTGGTATATTCTACTTGTATTAAATATTTATGATTACTTATTTTATTCCATTATATAATAACTTCATTAATTTATTAACTAACTCCCCCAGTACTATACTTAAAAATTTATCTTTTCACTGCCTGTCCCAAGCCAGGATAAAGGATGAGGGTTGTGATAGGCCGGTGACAGCAAGCGTAAAATATTGTCACATATTATGATATGAACCAAAATATGAATTTCGTTGGGGCGTTTCCTACTGAGCGACGCGCTATATCGGAGCTTGGGTGCAGTGAAAAATTTGTGAGGATTGTTAGGTCGTCGTTCAGAAGTGATGCGCCACGTCGGCGTCCGAATGTGGTGTCAAATGTAAGAGGGTTCCTACATCTTAATAAGTGAGTAGGGGTAAAAAAGTTAGCTCACAAATATAAATATAGATTTCGGTTGGTATCATGCAAAATATGTTTCCTTACAGATAGATTAGTAGAGTTAGTTGATATTATGATTAGAAGGGAGTTAATATTTTGTGCATGCAGGAGACTAAGTAGGTATGTGAGAATGAGAAAGGTAAAGTCACAGAGTTTTGGAGTTATAAATTTTGGTATCTGGGGTAGATATAGAAATCGTGATGGGGCAGGTGTGATTATAAATAAACAATTACTTGGAAATATAGTGGAGGTTAGGAAGAAGGGTGATAGAATTTTATTAATTAAACTTATTTTAAATAGAGAGATTTTTAATATCATTAGTATTTATGCACCACAAGTAGGACTTGATGAATCCAGTAAACATTAATTTTTGGAGGATCTAGATTAGATAGTATAAGGAATAACCGTTAGAGAAAAAATATTTATTAATGGTGATCTCAATGGGCATATAAGAACTAGTCGTAATGGGTTTGATAGTGTACATAGAGAATTTAGTTTTGGAGAAAGAAATGAAGCAGTTAATTCAATTCTAGATTTTACTTTGTCTTATGATTTGATTTTAGTGAGTACTTGGTTTAAAAATAGAGTTTCTCACTTAATTACTTTTAAAAGTGGATCGAATGCAAGCCAAATAGATTTCTTTTTAACTAAGAGGTAGATAAAACTAGTTGTATTGATTGTAAGATAGTGTCAGGTGAGAGTGCAGTTACCCAATATAGACTTTTAGTTTTGATATTCAGATTAGAAAGAGACTTAGAAAGATTAAGTATAAATTAGATCCTAACATTAAGTGGTGGAGATTAGAAGGTAATCAAAAAGTTTTTGTAGATAGAGTAGTACAAAAAGAAGATTGGAGGGACCATGATAATCCTAATGTAATATGGAACAAAATGACTAGCTGCATTAAAAAAATAGCTAAAGATATATTTGGTAAGTCGAGAGGCGGTGCTCCACCATATAAGGATACATCATAGTGGAATGAAGAAGTAAAAAAATGTTATTAAGATCAAACGAGACCTTTATAGAGATTTGAAGAAGAATAATAATAATGATGAAATAAGTTTTGAGAAGTATAAACTAGCGAAGAAGAAGGCTAAGAAAACTGTACGGGAAGCAAAAACTAAATTATATAAACAAGTGTACGAGAAGTTGGATAATAAAGAGGCAGAAAAAGATATATATAGAATTGCTCGAATAACAAAGAGAAAGTCTAGAGACTTATATACTATAAAGTGTATTAAAAATGATAATAAGACGGTTCTAGTTCGAGATGAAAAAAATAAAGAAATATGGAAATATTATTTTGATAGATTATATAATGGTAGTTTTACTCAAAATTTGGAAGATCTTACTATTCAATGTGAGAATATGAATCGTAGTTTATGCGCAGAATTAAAGAGTTTGCAGTAAAAAAGGTTTTGAAGAGAATGAAATCAAGAAAAACTGTTGGTTCATATGAGATTCCTATAGAGGTATAAAAATACTTAGGAGGGATTGGTGTGAGGTAGCTGACAGATCTTTTAATAAGACTTGACAAACTAAAAAAATGTCAAATGAATGGAAGAAGAGTACCCTAGTACCTCAGTATAAGAATAAGGGTAATATTCATATTTGTTCTAATTATCGTGAAATGAAACTCATGTGTCACACTATGACGCTTTGGGAGAGGTAATTGAACATATATTGCGATAAATTATTAAAATATCAGAGAACCAGTTTGGATTTATGTCGGGACGATCGACAACAGAAACTATTCATTTACTTCGTCAACTTATAGAGTGATTCCGAGAGAGAAATAGAGATTTGCATATGGTATTCATTGCCTTAGAGAAATCCTATAATAAGATACCACGAGAGATACTTTGGTGAACATTGATGAAGAAAAGACTTCCTATCAAGTATATCGATATAATTAAGGATATGTATGATGGAGTAGTGGTCAATATCAAAATATGTGGTGGTTTAACAAATGAGTTTTCTATCACAATTAGATTACATCAAGGATATGCATTGAGCCCATTCTTATTTGCTATAGTGATGGATGAGCTTACTAGAGTTATTCAGGATGAGATATCTTGGTGTATGTTATTTGTTGATGATATTGTCTTAATTGATGAGACAAGAGTAGGGGTAAATGCCAAGTTAGAGTTATGAAGGCACACATTAGAATATAAAGGTTTTAAATTGAGTAAGTCTAAAACAGAGTATATGGAGTATAAATTTAGTAAACGACGGACCATATACTATAATGCTGTAAAACTGAATGGGCAAGGATACAAATAAGCAGTCAGTTTAGGTATTTGGTTTCTATTATTCAGAATGATGGAGAGATCGATAATGATGTTAACCATAATATACAAGCTGGCTGATTGAAATGGAAGAGGGCAACGGGAGTTTTATGCGATCGTAACATTCCGTTAAGATTGAAGGAAAATTTTTATAGGACTGCTATTAGGCCAGTTTTATTATATTACACAGAATGTTGGACTATAAAGAAACATCATTCACAGAAGATAAGTGTAGTAGAGATGTGCATGCTCCACTAGATATGCAGCAACATTAGGAGAGATAAAGTGAGAAATGAAGATATTCGTGCTAAGATAGGTGTAACTCTCATCGATGAGAAGATGCGAGAAAATCGCTTACGATAGTTTGTTATGTGCAACGTAGTCTTGCAAATGCACTAGTTCGACGAGGAGAGTCTATCAATGCAGGACAAGTTAAAAGAACGAAGGGAAGACCGAAAAAATATTGAAGGAGGTGATACGAAAAGATATGGATTCTAGAGATTTAAATGAGGAGATATTACTTGATAGAAATGAATGGAGAAGGACTATCAAAGTGATCGAACCGGCGTGATTCTTTTTTTGGTTCATGTAGCCTACCCCAAATACTTGGGATAAAAGGCTTAGTTGTTGTTGTTGTTGTATTAATTTATTAACTAAGTTAAAATCTGATAGCAAACCTATTGACTTCTTTTAAACCTTATATCTATAGTCGAATATGATCCCAATATAATCAACTAATAGAATCTATTCCAAAATTATAGAGCTCTGAGTTCTCTTTGAATTGTACCATGAACTACATTAGATTTGAAAGTAAGAGATATCATCGATTTAATCAAGAGTAGTAGATTTGGGTTGATACTTTAAAAGGCTCCATTAACGGCAGTACAAATTACTAGAGATGGCAAGTAAATCTGCAAACACCCTTTTATACAGTGTTTGCTTGTGCCATTGGTGGATACCCATCCACTGATGGCAAGCAATTTTACCATCAATGCACGATATCAGCAACATAAGTGCGGATTTTCACCGCAATTTTCGAGGCTAGTTGATTAAGGATTGGTTTCCTAAGAGTCCTAAACAAGGCTATGATTATGAGTTGGCTTAGAATTGGATGGATAAGATTTCATCTCCTATTACTTTTGTAATTGAGATCTTTCGAGGAGGTGAAATTCAATTATAAAAGAAGGCATTGTTATTGAAAAGATATATCTTTCGGAGGAGTTATTAGAGGAGAATCCAGAGAAAAATGACGAGTTTTGACAAGAGTTTTCTAGCATTTTCTTCATTATCTACAATACTTTGTAAAGACACTGCAAGAAAACTGAGTTTTCGTGACAAAAATTTTGTAAGAACTGTAAAATTTATCACTAAAGTAGGACATTTTTTAACAATAGTATATCATTGTCCCGTAATCCAATTTTTTAGAGACAACGTATTAAAACTTGTCACTAAATATTTATTTTTCATGACGATAAATATTTTTTGTCACAAAATTGTACTTCAGTTATGAGTTTTTTTTATGAAATTAACAATTATCACTAAATAAGAGTATTTTGTGACAATAAATAAATCTTATTACTAAAGTTTAGGTTTTTTTGTGACGAAAATAAGTATTAGTCATGTAATCATCATTTTTAGTGACAACGTATTAAAACTTGTTACTAAATAGTTGTTTTTTTTTTTGTGACGATCAGTTTTACTTGTCACATATTTATGCTTTAGTGGCGAATTTATTGTGAGGAGTGCAAAATTTGTCATTATAGGAGTATTTCGTGACAATAAATAAATTGTGTCACTAAAAAGTATATTTTTTTTGTGACGAAGATTAATAATCATCACGTAATCGTAACCAGATATCAATTTTTTTGTCACGGTAAATATTTGTTGTTACAAAATACTATTTATATTTTAATATTTATGGCAAGTATTATGTAGTTATCACTAATGAGTTGTTGTGATAAATAAAATTGTCACAAAATTTTTATGACTTTTTAATAAATTATTGGATATTCCTAAATTTTAGGATTTTAAATTTATTTCCCTTTACGACTCTAATTGGCTCTAGTACCATATCTACCCATGATCCCCTTTATCTCTAAATTAGTTATTTTATTTATTTTCCTTTTTCCGAGGTGAAAGTTTAATCTCCCAGCGACCTGCAGATGCGCGACCAAAGTTTTCCTCTCACACCGCCACTCGAAGAATTGCAGCACACTGCCAGCAAGATTTGCGGTCCCTTGCAAGCTGCCGGCGAGATCCACGAGCCCTCACAAATCATTTGTAAGCCCGACCTAACTCTGATAGCAATCAAGTGTCGCAAGACCCGCCTCAATTTCGATAGCGGTCAAGCAATGCAAGTTGTCAAGACCTGCCCCAACTCCGATCGTCCCTCCCTTGTCCTCTCGCTCATTGATTCGCCCACGGTACTTATGCACTTCTTTTTTTTGGCAATCGGTCTCACAACATTAATCATGTAGTAGCGGTTCTTAGATAGTTTCACCATGCAAACACCATGTAAAATTCTAATCCAATTATTCAAAAATTTTAATCATGTAGCAGCAGCCACACAAAGTTTCATCAAGCATAATTTTTTTTGTATGCAGTTTTTGAAGAACAATAATACTAATAGCGCTTCTTCTTCTTCTTCTTCTTTTTTGGGCAATCGGTCTCACAAGGTTAATCATGTAGCAGCGGTCCTTATATAGTTTCACCATGCAAAATTCTGATCCAATAATTGAAAATTTTTAATCATATCGCAGCGGGTCACACAAGTTTCATCCTATAATTTTTTTTGTATACAGTTTTTGTAGAACAATAATACTAATAGTAGTATTAGTAATAACAATAACAATAACAATAATAATAATAATAAGTTGAAGGTTTAAAGAATTGAAAATGGAGAGCTCTGAGAAGAGTAGAGATCATTGCTTTCATTAGTGCCGGATAGACACATGTAGAGAGACCTTTTGTTGTGATGCTTGCTTTTACTCTCCATACATTGTATTTTGTTATGCATTAGCCAGTAGATTATAATTGCACATTATTGTGCTATCCAAAATACCTAGTTAGTATAGCTATTCTATATTCTAATTTTAATGATAACCTGTGTATTTTTGTTATAGTTAGTAGAGACATAGTTAATAGTGATATAGTTACAAATAAATTCCATCATAAATTAAATATGGACTATTTTTTGATATGTGCATATGATATTCTCTGCTTTGGGTTGGTTGATCACAGAAAGGTCTGTTGAATTTTATCTCTTTCCTTTTTTTTTTCTTAACTGACTGCTATTAGAATTTCTAATAAAAATCAGTCTTGCTTAATGTGAAGCTTAAATCTTGTGACTAGAACTTTTGAGAGACCCCCTGTTTAATGAAGACAACCACTATCAAGTTCCGGATTGAGTCATTCTATAATTATTACCAAAAGACCTTGACACTTGGCTATCAGTAATCTATCTAGTTACATTGTTAGTGTTGGTCCAGAAATCTGGCTAAGTGCTATTTATATCTGAGATGTGGAATTAAGGGTTGCCAAAAAAATTTTGAGTTCTAAACATGTTGGGCTGGGATCTGGCCCCTGCTCACTATAGGTCTAGATTTGATGTACATAAGGCTTTTTATCAGATGTTGTGATAGGATTGGATCTCGTTGACATTCACATTTTAACAGGTTGCAACTTACAAGTATCATTCTATTTGTTATCTTTTACATTTGTAAGAGTGAATATGATGCGTAATGCAATTGTCCAATCACTCTAGATAAGTTGGAGAAGATAGTCTTCACTTGGTTATATTTACCCTAGCAGCTTTGTGACTATAGTTGTTTAATGTTGGGATAATGTAGCCCTATAAATAGGATACATACAGGAAGACATTTTGCAAGGCTAGAATTATCCGAGTGCTCAAGGTCCTCTAGAAATTTATAACAAGTCCGATTGTGTTGTTTGTACTCATATATAGTCTGTTATGTTATTATATACAGAATTACAAGATTATCATATCGAATGAAGTGATTTTTAGCGCATATAATGGTATATTGGTATATGACAGTAAATGATTAAACAATATTATATTTAATAAGATAATCAAGTATTTATATTAATATGTTTCTTCTAGTACTCAGACTAGAAGGGAAAGGTTGTCCATTAGCCACCATTTGTTCCTATGTAATAATTTAAAAGTCACACATATGACTGCTACACCTTTTGGTATGACGATTTTTTTTTTTTTGAGAAATAAGGTAGTTATTCATTCATTACATATTTTTTAAGCAATGAATTTAGTTATAATTAGTCACAAATTCTTTTCTTAAATGGGTGTGCATGTAGAAGGGATGTGCGCTTAGGTGTATGCCTTTATAATTTCCTAACTCTTAAACTTAATTGCACCTAGAGATATTTCATAGTGGAAGTTAGGCCTAAAAAAAGCCCGAACATAAGAGTGATGCCTAAAAAACTTTATAGACTATCAAGCTGAAACATTTAGGAATAATCTTTCAATATATATTAAATTAAAGAGGTAAATGGAGGTAAAAGTAAAAGTAAATTGACATGTTTGAAACTAATCAATGTAATAAATCCAAAGTAGTTCTTCTTATTTAAAATACTTCTTTCATCTTAGTTAATATATAATATGGTTGTATTTGAACTTATGTAGGAAATGATGGGAGATAAGAGATGGATAGACATTAACAATAGAGCAAATATTGAATATATAAAAGGAGTTGATGAGTTTTTCAACTATGCTTTTTCTCAGTCTGGAGTTAAAAACAAAATTCATTGTCTGTGTAACAAATGCAAGAATACTATATACAAATATATACATGATGTGAGAGTTCACTTATTTAAGAAGGGATTCGTAAAAAATTATAAATTTTGGGTGGTTCATAGGGAAAAGTTTAAGGAAACACCGAAGTTACCAAATATTAACATTAATGTTGATGAATCTATATAAAATAATATGGATCGTGATGATATGATTGGAATAATTCATGATGCATGCGGTTACTCAAATAAGACAGTTGATGCAAATGATGAAAACGGTTAGCCTCAAGAGCCAAAAAAATTTTCTGATTACTCAAGGATGCCGATGTTTCATTATATCCAATTTGTGTGAAGTTGTCAAAACTATCTTTTATTGTGAAATTGTTATATCTAAAATGTCTCCATAATTTAAGTGATACATCTATTGATGATTTATTAAAACTATTCAAGGAAGCTCTTCCAGTTGATGCATTAATTCCCGACTCTTATTATGAAGTAAGGAAAATTGTTCGGAATTTAGGTTTTGATTATATAAAAATAGATGCATGTAACAAAGATTACATCTTGTATTGGAAAGAGCACAAAAGTGCGCAATCATGTCCCACATATAGTCTTTCTCGGTGGATTAACCAACGTACAAAAACTTCCTCACAAAATTCTGCGCGACTTTCCACTAAAGTCAAGATTACAAAGGATATTTATGTGTAGAGATATTGTCAGGCAAATGAGGTGGTGTAAAGAGAAATGCATTGATGACGACAAAATGAGGCATCCAGCAGATTCGATTGCTTGGAAATCATTTGATGATCGATATTGTGCGTTTGCTTCAGATCCAAGAAGTGTTAGGCTCAGTTTGACAAGTGATGGGTTTAAGTCATATGGTAATATAAGCACTACACATAGTATTTGGCTGGTCATTCTTGTTCCATATAATTTGCCACCATGGTTTTAATAAACATCCATACTTCATGATCTCACTTCTAATTCCAAGGCCAAAGTGTCTTAAAAATTATATCGATGTTTACTTAGAGTCACTCATTGAGGAGTTAAAGGAGTTATGGGAAGGAGTTGAGACATATGATGTCCATACGCAACAGAATTTTAAATTACATGTTGCTATTATGTGGACTATCAATGACTTTCCCACATATGACAAGTTATCTGAATGGTCAATCAAAGGAAAACTGACTTGCCCTTATTATTACAAAAATACTTCATCCCTTTCAATTCGGAGCAAATTATGTTATATGGATCACCGTCACTTTCTGCCACATGATTATCCGTGGTAAAAAAAAAATACAAGTTTCTTCAATGGGAAAAAGGATAATAGACTTCCTCCACAGATATTAACAGAAGAAGATGTTCTTGATCAGCAACATCTCTTTAATAATATTATATTTGCTAAGGGACATAAAAGTAAGAGGAGTGATCTCAATATTATTTATAATTGGAAAAAGAAAAGTATATTCTTTAAATTGCCTTATTGGGAAACACTTATGTTACGTCACAATATTGATGTAATGCATACTGAAAGAAATGTATCTGACAATATTTTGAGTATATTATGGATATAAAAGGAAAGACTAAAGGCACCTTGAATAGTCGGTATGATCTTATGGATTTGGGAATACGGAAAAAACAACATCCTTACATTGATGATATGGGTCATTTGTGTTTACCACATTCTTCACATGCTTCGTCTTCCAATGAAAAGATGGTCTTCTGTAAATTTTTGGCAAATCTAAAAATACCAAATGGATTCTAATCGAATATATCTCACAGTAGACACTTTATAGTAACAAGATTTACTTGTTATGTATTGTATACGGTGATAATTATTGTTGTCACGAAAGGCAGACATTTAGTAATAACAGATATCGTCATAGTAGAATCTTATGGTGGCAATTAAATATTGTCACTAAAGAAGGATTTTTCGTGATGAGATTATAAAGTCGTTATGGATGACATTCAAAACAGCCGTATACGTAACAATTGAAGGTCATCATGAAAGTCGTCACTAAAAAATTTTAGTGGTAACAATCATATATTTAGTAATCACTTTTCTTATTACGAATTCCCTGTTTTCTTATAGGTACATACTTCAACTTCAATTTAAATCTTTACAAAAGTGATAAGGCTCGAATCTTCATCTTCACTATAATTTTCTGAGTACTCCGCCATTGTATTTCAAAAGCGACTTCTAAGGGCTGTAAAATTGTTCTATTTGTACCTAGATGATAGTGATTGTGTAATATTTCAAATATTGTTCTTTTATAATCATGTAATTGGCTTACGACATACTTAAAAGGAGGTTAATTTATGAGACAACATTTTTTCATTAGGGGTTTGTATTGTGTACTCAAGTCAGGATAATTGAGAAATACTAGAAAAGTTATATAATTGTTTTGCAAAAGATGACTAGTTTGTTTTATCTTTCGAAGATGGCTTCTAAAGAACATAAGATTTATCTATTTGTGCTTAATTATATTGATTCTGTAAGGTTTTAAACACTGTTCTTTTATAATCGCGTGATTGGCTTACAATATATAACCAAATCTGTATTAACTAAGGGAACAATCTTTTTGATTGGGTGTTTGTATGGTATACCCAAGATACAATAGTTGAGAAATACTACAAGTTAATTAGGATTCATACTTGTGCATAATTATTTTGTTTGTAATAAATGACTAGTCGATAGATTATTGGCTATTTGATCAAAATCTGTGGTGACCTACATCTTGACTTGCATCTAGATTGAAATCGATGAGTCATAAATACCAATTTGGACTTTTGATTTGATAAAGTGCAACGTAATTGCCATTCCAAACTGTCCAGAAATCAAAGAAAATATGAGTTAGTGTTGTTGGAAAGTCAACTTTCATTACTAGCTTGATTCCTCACTCAATCTCTCTTAAGCCTTACAAAAAGAAATAAAACAAGCACAAAAAGAAAATGAGTTAGAAAATGATATGCAGTAACTAGATCTATTAAGTAAAATATAAAAAAATGATCGAGTAGGGATTACCAATTTGGGACTGAAGTCAAAAATTAAAATAGGTTAAAAATAGAGGAGAATCATTCAAAAATTAATTTTATAATGTTTAGAAGTGATATGAACATATTCAAAGAAGAAATGTGTATTTTATGGTGAAAACATTAAAACCAAGAAAATTTAAATTTTTTAAATTAGATTAAAATAAAATCCAAGATAAATTACATAAAAATAATTAAAAATAAAAGGTGAGAATTTAGGGAAGATTATCTAAAAAAAGGAACAGCAGATGGAATTTGAGATCGTTTGGATCCAAGATTGTGAATAACAGACTCTTAAAATACTAAATCATTAATTTCTCACCTTTAGGTCATCATTCGAGCTCCAAAATCTTCAAAGAGCTATGAAAATAGATGATTTTTAGATCTGTAAAGTTCTACATATGTTCTCATGCGTGTTCTCTCGAATATGGAGGAGACAAGGTTTTAAATAGCCAAAAAATTGACTTCAGATCCCAAATTTCCTATATGACCTATAATAGGCCGTTCAGAGCTTATGAATGGCCTATAATAGATCACACAGAAAGTGAGCCTCTCTAGAGGCCTCCATGATGTAGATAAGTCTGAATCATAGATAGTTGGATGGAAATTGGATCAAATGGCTAAAATTTGAGCATTTGTTTTTCAGTTTAGATTTGTCTTATTACAAAAATAAGAAGGAAATATTCAAATCAAGAATGAGAGATTTTGTAGATTAAATGAGATTATAGAGAATCGAGAATAACCGAATCAGATCACTATTGATAAGATGAATCATAACTAAATTGATCGTGATAGTCGGTTTTGGTCAGAAATTTTGAATAAACATAACTCTCTCATCTGATTTTAATAGTTTTTTATTTTAGAAAATAAATAATTTTAGGGGATATAAGCATGACTCGCTAAGGAAAAAATTCCAAGGAGGGTAGAGGTCCAAGAGTGTCTCTACCACATGGGGAGAAGATAAAAAAGAGTGAGTAGAGGTAGGTGGCACATATTTAGAAAAATATCGAAGCGCATTTTTGGAACCCATTTTATGTACAACACCCGAAAAATTTTCAGAAAAATGTACAATGTAGAGAAGAATAAGAAGATTACAAAGCAATTCTTAGAATAATTGTTAGAGTTATGCCTAATAAGATATAAATTACTAAAATTGTTCTGGCGTAATTAAAAATTAGGTATTTTTACAATTTTGAAACTTTCTTAGAGAATCATAAGAAACTCCTCAAAAACCACAATTACTGGAAAAATGATATTTCAAAAGTCTGAAGTCATTTGGAGTTATGCATTTTAAGTTGTGCATAACGAAAATTTAATAGTTACCAGTTGGGCACTAGTCTGCATTGGATTAGGATTCTCTCAGGAAATTATGAGATAGTCACCAAAATTCTTAAGAAAATAGAAAATGAATGACCTCCAAATTTTGAGATAAGAGGTCAAATTATGACCGATAATCGATAGGGCCAATATAGGATTTCTAATTCGATTTATCCATCTTAATAAATACAAATTTCAAGATATTTAGGATATCACATTGACCCTATTGACGAGAGGAAGAATGGATATATGGAATTTTCTGAACTACTATAAAATCTTGTGTGTTTTGAAGTATTTGTCTTTTTCATGATTACTTATCAACTCTATTGTTTATAACTCTGTTATTTTTTTAATTAAGTTAAAAATTTATAGTAACCTTATTTATCTCATGTAGACTTTCTTATCGATCCCAAAATTGGTAGCTGAGCCAAATCAGATTAGATGATAAGCCTAGGAAGCTCATATGTGCAATTAGCCTACCTGCACTATTTGATGATTGTTTGCAATAAAAATTATAAATGACTCTCTATTGAGCTATTTCAATAAAGAGTTACAATTTTAATAGTTTTTCGTTTACAGAAAATGAGGAACAATCAAATTCCTTTTTATTTAAGCCTGGGTTCTGAGGTAGCTGTGGATGACGATTTTACTCTCCGTTGATACTCCGCACAAACTCTTTCAATTGGCAAAAAGGCTCTGAACTTCTGATCACAAAGTATAATTTTAGAAGAAGATGATCGATCCCTTCTTTTTCTGTTTTCCCGCTTTTTATAGGGGTTTCAAGGTAGCGTCTCCATCTCATTCGTTCAACGGTTAGCTCCACTACTCGAGTTTTGCCGTCATATTCATTAGACAGTTACCTCCACGATCTAAACAATGCCGTCATACTCGTTCGGCAGTTGGCTCCACGATCCGGGGTGGCAACTTCCTTTGTTCGAGTAGGGCGACTTTGTATTAAACCCCTCTTCGAAAGTTATGGATAGCATCGCAAATCTCAAATTTTAGATTTGCAGGTCTACTCTGTTGTAGCTGGGTCATGAACCTTGGACTTTAGATTCGTGGATCAGTTGAGTAGCGGACCTCAAACTCTAAATTCACGGATCTGCCTTATTTTGACAGATGACTCCAGAATTTTTGCCGACAAAATCCCCTCCAATGTTTTCAAAACTTTCATGATTTTCAAAGGTGTTTTGAAATACTTTGGATATAACATTCTTCTTTGATGTGAAGTAAGATTCTATATTAGAATCTCAACCTTATACATTTCTGAGAGTGCAATTCTGTATTAGAACGTCAATTGAAGGTAGCATGATCATATCTCAGTGTCTTGGACTTCCATTTCGAAAAGAATACGACTCTGTATTAGCACTGTGAATTTGCTGCTTTTGAAGGAGAATACGACTCTGTATTAGGATCGCGATCATCAACTTTTGAAGGAGAATACGACTCTATATTAGGGTCGCGAACTTTCCTTTTTGAGAGAGAATACGACTCTGTATTAGGGTCGTGAACTTCCATTTTTGAGGGAGAATACAACTCTGTATTAGGGTCGCGAACTTCCATTTTTGAGGGAGAATACGCTCTGTATTAGGATCGCGAACTTTCATTTTTGTTGCGGAAAATCTGGAAGGCAGTTACTTTATACTGCATAGGGATTGAGACGTTCTCTGAGCTGCATTAAATGAGAAGGTACTCACAAGATTCGGGCCAGAGATCACGTCTATCTGAAGATCTCGGCCGTCAAATCATCTGTTATATAATCTCGATTTCATGAAATAGGGCATTTCTAACTTCTCTCTGAGAAATTTGAACTCCAAGTTCTTCTTCAAGGTTTTCAAAGCTCTTCATCTTTGGCCTCCCTTAACCTCCGATTTTTCTCATAAAAGATTTCTTTAATCTGCAAAAGATGCCGAATAAAGCTTCCTCCTCTGATGCTTTTGCAAGTGGTCGTCGGGACCTTCGGACAACTTCTAGCTCCATAGTGGTTCGGCAGAAACCTTTGGTTGGAAGTAATTCTCTTGTTTTACATTAAAAAACAATTCTTTTCATAGAAAGTCCTCTTTCTTTTGTTTTAATCCCAAAACTTTCTTCGCAGTTGATTACGCCTTAAACCCCTGACCAAAATACCATTACTTTGGTTATTTAGGCGGCTATGATGAGAAGAGGGAGTTTAGATTTGGCCAAACTTTTCCAGATTGCACCACCTCCGGTGGCCAAGAAAGGAAAAGCAAAATTCTCAATCCTACTCGCCCGATATTGCGAGAGCTGATGACCACTGCTCTCTTTGAAGGAGACAACCGAACTTTGTTGAAAAAGCCTGCCTTCTTATTCGGTGATCACTTCTCGGCACCCGATGATGGTCTGGATTACAGGGTTTACAAATGGCTTCGCCAAGTTAACGGTCGTAACTTGTTTCTTCCCATCATGGAGATATCTTACCCGTTTCTATTTTTCCAATCTCTTTCCATTCCTAGACAAATGGACTGACATTTAAAAAGACCGCAAGATGGTGTCTTGCTGGGAGCATTCAATGCACAAGGTGCTTTCCTTCGTTCTGCTGGAAAGCATTTTTGCAGATTGTTCTCAGGATCTTTCAAATAGGATTTTCCTATAGGTGAAACACCTACACTCACCCAGATTTTCCTGCACCGGTTTGTCAATGCGCAAGAAAAATTTCCAGTTCAAGACTTTCATCCTTCTGGATGGGTCTAATGCTCTTCGAAAAATGAGTGGGCAATCTTGACTGACTTCTTTCTGAGAGCTTTCAGAGATCAGCTCCAGCATACAAACCTTTATCGTGCCATTAGGGCGGTTCAGCACAGCATTCCAGCTAGCCGATTCTATTTCTTTTTTTTGTTGGAATTGTACAATCCTGATACTTGTATAGTTTTCTCTCCCCGTGGCGAATTGGGTTTCGCCCTGCATGAGATGTATGAAATTTTAGGGTTGCCTATGGGAGACATCCCATATGAAGAGTATGTCCCAACTGGAGAAGAGTTTTATTTGTTGAAGACTCGGAACCCTATGGTCTATGACACTTATTGGGAATTGCTTTGCCACTATCACATTTGTGCTCATATGTCTAGTACTCACAGTGTAAAGCAAAAGAAGTGGCTGCAGTATCTTCTTCCAAATTTTTCAAATAATAGACCCAATTTTACCCGTCTCCCTCCGGTTTCTGAAAAGGAGGTCGAGAGAAGGATTTTCAATTTCGGGATAAACGTTTATGTTGCCGAATCTGACGAGAACGTCTTCAAAACTGGAACGTCCTTTGAAAGATTCCACTACCAAGCTCTTCAACTCTATCTGATCTAGCCTTTCTGGCAGGTTATTTGATACTTTGGTTGAAAAAAATGTGTGATTCCTTCACAGGATACTATACCCATCAGAGCGATATTCCCGACCGTCTTGCTCGCGTTCCGTCGGCGGCTCAGCTTACTGCCCATGATGGTGTGCAGTATTCAAAGCGGATTGAGGAAATTGGTTGATAAGTTCTGTAATGTGAAGAATGAGCAAAATGATAGAGGAGAGTTGATCACTAAGACTCCCATTCCACGTGAGGAGCTTCCTTACACTTATTTGATGGCATGGTTGGTCTTGCACTGCCCCACTTTGATGAGTCCTGCTGATTCGCAGGTTGATTTCAGTGCTCCCAATGTACAACACTACGAGAGATCGCAGTGGAAAGGGGGCTACATGGCTGCAATTCGCAAGACTCTTTGCTATAATGCGAACTTTTAGTTGTTCAAATATTTCCCCTACTTTCCAAATGCTGGATATGGGAAGGAATTCGCGGATGTTGCCGGTGTTGGCAAATTTATAGCTCTGTCCTCGGGATGCTTCTGGTGGCTAATAAATATCTGTCTAGGGCATTTGGTTCTCCATTTAGGGAACCACTAGTATATAAAGCCTCACTATCTGAGTCGCTTTGCTTGACAGTTCGGATACGATCAGCTCTATGTTGGTAATCCCAACAAAGAGTTAAGTTTTGCTGGAAATTTGCTTGAAGGAGCTCCAGCTTGGTTCCACTTCATCGCGGGTAGCATTCAAGCCAGATTCGACCTTCCACTCAAGACTCTGAACTCGTATATGAGTTTCGATTTCTGCAAATGGTATGCGGATGTTAACTCCACCTCTCAGAATTTTAGTACCAATCTTACTTGTCTGAAGGATATTAGAGTATGGTACGCTAAAAAAAAAGAGGCTGGCAGTATGAAGGTGGCTGAAATGGAGGACTTTGGAGCAGAATTTGGTTCGAATGAGTTGGAACCCACAGTTCAACAGGGGGGAAGGTAATAACGCGGTGATCCCCTAGACCCAACATGTTTCTCTTGATATTTTTCCACTTCCAACGCCGAAAGAAGCTTCTTCATAGACAAAATCTCCTCCAAATAAGCTTTTGTACAAACGGAAGAGATTGACGCGTCTCAGCGATTTGTCTAGCACTCTACAAGACGTGTCATATGAAACTGGTTCAATGGTATCCAGTTCAGTTCTAAAAATAATTGCAGAGGAACCAGAGAAAGAAAAAGATGACTTGGCTCTAATTCTTCGTTCTTCCTAAAAACATCGAAGTCAAGGGCCTGTCTTCCGTAACGACTCTGCATTGGTGGCTGCTCCTTCATCTCCTGCTCTTCCTGCGCAAGAAGATTCTGTATCCATCGCTCACCAAACTGTTGTTAATGACGAAGTGGCTGCTCTTCCTTCTACTGCGCAAGAGGGTTCTGCGACCCTCACTCAATAAGTTGTTGTTGAGGATGATGCAGTTGCTCCTACTGCACAAGAGGGTTCTACGACGCTCACTTACCAAGTTGTTGATGATGAGGTGGAGATAATTGGGGAAATTCGCGCATCAAATTTCCCAAGGTAGCATCTCTTCCAACAGATTATGATGATTGGGGAGATGATGATGATGTCAATAGCGGAGATCTTGGTTCTTGTACTCCTCAATCAGATCACGGCAAATACGTCTACTTGAGTGAAGACGTTCGAGCCGAGGTGTATGGGCCTGGAGAATCCAGTGTTCACCCTCCAGGTTTACTTCTAACCTCTATCCATTTTTTTTGCCAAGATTTTGCCGTTATCTAGCGATACTGTAATATTCAATCGTGCTTCCCTCCTTTTTTTTAGCAGCTCTTGTTTCGACTCCATCCTCGGAGTATATGGCTATAGACGACACTTCGCAGGATAGTACCGTCGCAGAAGTCCTTACTGAAGTAGCCTATGTTGTGATTGAGACCACCGTTTATGTGACTAATACTTCTGAAGTAGCGGTTCCTTCAATGGAAATTGCCACACATGTTGTCCCGAGTGCAGTTGCTGCAACTATTGCTTCTGTTGAGTGTGTGGAAGTTGTTGTTTCTGGTACAGTACTACCGCTTCTTTGTAGCAGAGTACAGTTCAGGCTACGCCCACTCCAGTTGTTGCTGATTCTTCCCACGCGGAGGTTGATGCTTTTGAAATTAACTTGCTGAGGGATACAGTGGAAATTTTTCTCCACTTTCTGGATCGTTGTATTGAGAACATACTGAAAGGGGCTTATTTTGCTTCTCTTGCTAATTTTCTCCATATTTATTTGACTAGTATAGTCAGTATTGGCTGGGAGGAGAAAACTGCTCCTTACAGGCTTATGATAGCTCAACTCTAAAACTACGCTGAGTCTTTGTCAAGATCGCGGAGTGCTGACAAGTTCGAAGTAGTTGAAGCTATCTTCCGAAGCTGATGGAGGAACAACTTGGGTTCCAGAAGGAGCTCAAAGAGAAAGTTGATGCTTGCAGAGCTTCCTTTGAAAAGAGCCAATTAGGTAGCCAATCTTTAGCCTTCCAAGTAGAGACTGCTGCTTCGGTTATCAAGAACCATGACCAAGCCATTATTAGAACCCAGAAGTCCATCGTTAAAGCCCAGGCTTTCTTGGCTAAGATCACTAGGGAACGCGATGAGTCAATGAAGAATCTCACAAGCTTATCCAGATAACGGGATAATGCGACTAAAGATCTTCAGGCGATACAAACCAAATTAGAGACATTGGAGGCCGCTTCAGCACAAAGTACCATTGCCAGTGAAGAAGAATTGCACCGTCAAGCCGCTATCCAAGCTTATGAGATCATCCAGCAGGAAATTAGTGATACTGAGGAGAAGATAAAATCTCTTCTAAATCATTGAACTATAAAAAAATTTCTCCTTCATAGTTCGAGTTTTTGTAATCTCTTTTTTTTTTTTACATTTCTTCTTTTACTTTGCATGGCATGTCTTATCTTTTGTGTAGTAAACATGATTTTGCACCTCCGAATTGCTACTTTGCATTTGTCTTCAGAGATTTGTGTCAAACTTGATATCTTGAGTTTTGAAGTCCGCGAATTTACATAGGATCCATGGCATATGTGTATCAGACATATTTTTACATCTTAAGACCGCGACTTTATATTAGCCTTGAAAGATTTTTTTCCTTTATCAGGTATACGTGACCTTCATGAGCTTTCGTCAAGATTGCAACTTTTCATCCTAATGTTCGCGAGATAAAAATTCTTTTTTAAGAATTTGTAGCGGTTTTTGCGAGTCACGACATAACCTTTTATCTGATTAACCAGTGCGAAGTCCCAAGCGTTATGCGCTCTTATTAATGGTGAGATCCTTTGGCTGCGAAATCTAAGCATCCCATATAATAGTAATAAATTCTATTGGGGTCCGAGTCAAGAATCTCAATCGAAGATTTGGCTTTATCTTCTCCCAACCGAAGATCATGATCATGGGGTTGTCTATATAAGACGCAGGACCTCTTCTATAGAGGAGCGTTCTGATGTGAGAAAAGTTTCCACCTCTTTGTCTTCTCTTCCTTTCTTTCGTAGTTGATTTGCCCGTGCAGCCATATTTTCTTCTTCTTTAGTCGAAGTGATAGATGAGAATTGACATGTTACAAGGCCTCTAGACTGCATCAATCCAGAGGGGCATCCCACCAAAAAGGTTCTTATGACCGTAGTCATTTTCCTTAACTAAGTTAAAATTCTTCTTCTGATCAATGTCATTCTCCCTTCTCTTCTTTTTTTTAACAAGATTTTGAATTGCTGCAAGAGATAACCGTAGTCATTCTCCTTAACAAGGGCACAGATTAAGCAATCTGTAATCTTGTTCTATTTCTTGACTAGCATCCCGCAAGGTTGGGGTGCTAAATCGTTAGGGCGGCACTCAATTTCAGCAATCCCTCATATTATATGTTTGGAAACATGCATTTGGTATGCCCGGTTTTGCACTAATCAAGTCACTGGTGACGTCAATTATGACTAAGCGAACCAACTTGAAGGCCCTAACCGTTGGCAGGAAAAAACTACAGAGCAAACTTTTTACCTTCAAGCCATCCTTGAAGAGGAGGCTACGGAATCAAACTCTTTACCTTTAAACTATCCTCGAAGAGGAGGCTACGGAAGCAAACTCTTTACCTTTAAGCCATCCTCGAAGAGGAGGCTACGGAAGCAAACTCTTTACCTTTAAGCCATCCTAGCAGAGGAGGCTACAGAAGCAAATTTTATGTTCCCTTATGTCAATGATTTGTATTCATTCTTGTTGATTGTATCGTGCTAGGAAACTCTCTGTAACTTTGATTTGATAATGAATAAAGAGGTTTTTCTTTTTACATAATCAGAAGTGATTGATGAATAATTTTGGTATTGATTATCAGAGCTAACCATTAACTTGATGATCATTAAATCGCTCAAAATTTTCCAACCACTCGAATTTGTTGCGAATGAGAAAATTTCTCGAATCAGGATAGAAGTAATCGTTAACTTCCCTGATCAATGTTGAAACTTGCACTGTTAAGTGACTTACAGTATAACAGTTTTCGATTCTCCAGAGGTATTTTTTAACTTGGCAAATTTAGAGAAAAGAATGATTTGATTCGCCAGAGGTATTTTTTTAACTTGGCAAATTCGGAGGAAAGAATGTTTTGATTCGCCATAGGTATTTTTTAACTTAGCAAATTTGGAGGAAAGAATGTTTTGATTCGCCAGAGGTATTTTTTTAACTTAGCAAATTCGGAGGAAAAGGGATATTTTGATTCGCCACTCAAAAATCTTTAGTCTGGAACCGCGAATCTTTGTTAATGAAACCCCTGATTACAGATAAATTTTATTCATCATTCGCGTTGAACTACCCAGGTTACATTACAACTGGTGTTCCGCCTAAGAATAATATTTCTTCAAAAACTTACCGTTAATTGGCATCATGATCTTATCACCATTCGGTTTGACCAACCGAAATGCGCCATTTGAGTAAACCGTATCGCGACAAAAGGCCCCTCCCATTTTGGTTGGAACTTTTCTTTGGGCTTTTGGCTAGTTATGATTGGTCTTCTTACTGAAAGAGCCAGATCGCCCTTACTGAAAGTTCTTCGTTTAGCCTTTTTGTTAAAAGTCTTGGAGATTCGCGCCTGGTATAGTTCAATACTCTGTTGAGTTTCCAATCATTTATCGTCTAGGGCTTCTAATTCTTGAAGCATTTGATGATGTCGTTCTTCCTGCTTCATCCTAGTCGTTAGTGCGACTCGCAATGATGGAATCTGGATTTCCAAAGGCAGGACCGCTTCTGACCCATACACTAAAGAAAAGGGTGTGGCGCTGGTGGGGGTTCGGACTGTAGTGCGATACGCCTACAGACATTCTCTGAGTGTTTCATCCCAGTCTCTTTGATTGGATGAAATGAACTTTTTGAGGAGTTTTACTATGGTCTTGTTGAAAACTTTTGCTAGACCATTGGCTGCAGGGTAATATGGCGAGGAAGCTACATCTTTGATCCTATATTTATTGCAGAATCTGGAGAATACTTGGTTCATGAACTGAGCCCCGTTGTCATGAATGATTCTCTTGGGCACTCCAAAGCGATAAAGCACATGGCGTTTAATGAACTTGATCACATCCGATGACTTTACCTCGGTTAGGGAAATGGCTTCCGTCGATTTCGAGAAGTTATCTGTTATAGCTAGAATGAACTGGTGCCCTCTCGTTGATGGCGGAGAAATTGGCCCGACAATATCCATTCCCCATTGCTCAAACAGCCATGATGAAGCCATTGGGTGGAGATATTTTGGAGCTTGATGTCTGAAGTCTGCATGATTTGGCAGGCTTTACACTTCTTGGCGTAATTAACCGCATATGTCATCATTTTAGGCCAGTAATAACCCATTCTTCGGATTCTATCCCAGAGTTTCGTCCCTGGTTGGTGTGCTCCGCAAATGCCAGCATAAGTTTCTTCAAGTACTTCCCGGGCTTCTCGGTTAGAGAGACAACGAAGTAAGATCCCGTCATAAGATTTCCTGTACAATGTCTAGAGCTCAGAGTTATAATAGAATCGAATAGCTCTTCTTTGGATCGCCCTGGCCTCTTTTGAATCTTCGGGCAATATACTGTAAAGGACGTAATCTATATAAGGAAATCGCCAATTCCTTGGTTCTAGATTTGATTCGAAAACACAAGTCTCGTCTTCTTGTTGCTTTCTCAATTCCTCTTTGAGTTTGTCCTTTGGACAGAATAATTCTCTGCTTCCTACTGTAATTTGCTTTTTAGCATGTTCGGGCAAAGCCAGTGTAGCAGCTAAGGAAGCAAGTGAATCCGCGTAGCTATTCCGATGGCGCTTTACGTGGCTAACATAGAAACCATCAAAACCATCGATTATCTTAATTACTGCGCGATAATACAGCAAAAAGTCTTCATGTTTGACTTCATATTCCCCTTTAACTTGGTTTACGACAAGTTGAGAATCCCTGTATGCTTCCAAATATTTGACCCCCAATTGTTTAGCTATCTTTAAGCCGATTAGGAGGGCATTATACTCCGCAACATTGTTGGAACACGGGTTTGTTAATGAGTGGGCTTGAGGAATGATGCGGTTGTAAGGAGAGATGAAAATAACTCCTACCCCTACTGTCATTTTTCCCTCAGATCCCATTCGGGAGGCGCCATCGAAGAAAAGTTGCCATATATCTTCCGTAACAGTATTTGCCTCCGGAAATTCTTGCGAGATGCCTTCTTTTAGAATTGGATCCCATTCACCCAACTCTCTAGGAATTTCTTCGCCCAATTTCGAGGATGTTGGGATTGGGTGTTTAGCCAGGAAATCAGCGACGACATGTCCCTTAATGGATTTTTGCAAGACAAAATGCATATCATATTGTGATAACAAAATAGCCCAATTAAATAGCTTTGAATTCAATGACCCGAGTTTAGTCATTAATATTCTTAGGGGGTTAACTCTTGATATAACGTGAATGGTTTGTCTAACTAAATAGTGTCGCATTTTCTGCACTGCAAACACTAAAACTAAACATTCCTTCTCCACTGGGTTATATCGGTGTTCTGCTCCGATCATCATTCTGCTGAGATAATAAATAATTTGTTAGTGACCCGACTCATTTTTTTTGTGCTAATAAAGCTCCCGATGAGTGGTCCATAGCCCTCACATATAGCAGGAAAGGTATCCTCGAGACTAGAGCTACAAGCACTAGTGGCTTAGTAAGGTACTGTTTGACTTCTTTGAAAGCCTTTTGGCATGCATCATCCCAGACAAATGATACTCCTTTCTTTATTAATCTGATAAAGGGCTAACATTTACCAGATAAATTTGATATCAATCTGCAGATGTACGCCAACCTACCTTGTAGTCCTCTTAATTCTTGGAGGTTGCGGGGAGGTGGCATATCTTGGATTGCCTTAATTTTGTCTGGGTCGAGATAAATTCCTTTGGAAGTTACCACAAAGCCGAGAAACTTTCCGCTAGAGACTCCCAAAAAGGACTTAGTTGGGTTCATCATGGACTGGTGTTTCCTCATAAGGTCAAACACTGTTTTCAAGTCTTGAAGGTGATCACTCTTATTCTTACTTTTAATTGCTAGATCATCTACGTAACATTCTACTATTTTTCGCAGATGCTCTTGGAATATTACGTTCATAGCATATTGATACGTAGCACCGGCATTTTTTAGGCCAAATGGCATGACCGTATAGTAGTATACTCCGAGTGGTGTTCTGAAGGATGTATGCTTCTCATCATCATGGTACATCTTTATTTGATTATACCCTGAGAACCCATCCATAAATGTCATTCGGTTGTACCCACAAGTATTATCTATCATAACATCTGTGATGGGTAACGAAAATTCGTCTTTAGGCCAGGCTTCATTCAAATCCCTAAAATCAATACAAACCCAAATTTTTTTGTTTTTCTTAGTTACAGGAACTATATTCATGACCCAATCAGGGTGTTGTTCCTCGCGAATAAAGCCTAACTCGATCAACTCTTTGATTTCAATCTCAATAGCTTCCATGATCTCTGGACAGAATCTTCGTTGCGTTGCTTTACTGGCTTGGCATTTGGTTGGATGTTCAGTTTGTGAACCACGACACTTGGGTCTAATCCCGGCATCTCATCATAACTCCAGGCGAAAATGTCGATGTATTCCCGAATTAGGGATATCAATTCCTCCTTCTCTTCTGAGAATATGTTCTCACTTATAAATATGGGTTTAGGATTTTTTTCATCACCCATATTTATTTGGATTACTTTATCTTTGGTCGGAAGCTCACGTTGTTCAAACTGATTTTTTCACTTTGCGTTAAGATGCTTGGCCCAAGAGTAATCTTATATCGACGAGACTTCACCTAAGTCTTCGCTTTCTTGGATCGTGGAGGCCATGTTTACGGATACTTCGCGGAAGATTATACCGACACTAACATCTAAATCCCAGCAAGACGATTCTGACGAATAGTCGAATTGTCCTTCTTTAGCTCTCTCGCCTGAGGAACTTTCGGGAGTTGTAACATATCCTAATCCCCTGCCAGTCCTCTGATAATAATCTGTCATTTTCCCTTCTGGAACAAAGGGTCGGAGAATTGTTCTCCTTCTTTTTTCAAAATTTAACCCCCTGCTTTTGGCTAGGCTGTATCCCATGTTCTTTACTAGTTCATGAGAATTCTCATCATAATGAAAGAACTCGGGGTTTCGCTGTTCTTCTTCAGAATCTAAGCATTTCTCCTTGCTTTTGTCACTCGCTTTTCCGTTCCTTAGGAGGGATCTCAAAAACGGCCTTGTTGGCGCTTTCATCGTCATCACTTGGTTCGAGAAAGGACGATCAGATAGGTGCTTGGAAAGAAGTTAGAGGGCATATTTTATTTAAACAATCGCTGACTGCATCAGTACTAGTACTTGAGGGTTCAGAATCAACACCATAATAATAAGCAAACTCTAGGCTTTCATTTATTACCCATTCACCATCAGAGTGAGTGGTGTTATTTACATCAAGGCCTTCAAGGCTTATCACAATGGGCTCACAATCCCAAATTACATCCTCGAATTTCGAATCTTTGGATCCTGATTTTGTATCGGCTTCATCACCACTATCAGAGATATTTGGAGCGAGCCGTTCTGAAGCATCGAACATATCTTGATATAGCAACGCGTCGATAAAGTTGTTTTCGACTCCTTTAAAGGGTTGCTTTTCCGCGACTAAAGTCTTCACGTTCCCATCTTTATCTTCATATTTCATGCACTGATATAGCGTAGACAGCACAATGAGATTATTATGGATCTAGGTCTCCCTAATAGTAAATTTTAAGACGTGTTAGTATCTATCACATAGCACGTGACTTCCATTTTTAGATCACCGATTTGACACTTTAGTTTTATCTTGCCCAACGGCCTACTACATTGGCATTGAATCCAAAGATAGTAGTATTGATTGCCGCTAATCTATTTTTCGGGACTCCAAGATAGCGTAGCATCCTTCACGGCATGATATTTAAGGCTAAGCCCGGATCAACCTGAATGAGATCAATCTCTGATGACCCTATGTATCATTTGTAATACAAAGGGCGGTGATGCTTATTGCTTCTAACTTGCATGTCTTCCGGAGAGAAAGTGATGCAAGGGATGCTTTTACCAGAGGTCTGATGACATGCCGCGCAAGAAGATTCTTTTTTCTCAACCGTTTCTGGTATCTGTACTAGGAATACCTCTGAATCTTGCAGAGCTTCTCTAGTTGACTTAGAGAGTTTCAGGAGCTCATACAAGGTTATTCTTGCGGGAATGTTGGCTAACTGCACTAAGATATTGAATCAAAATGACTTATGTAGATCCTCCGCAGGCTCTTTCCCTTTTTTCTTCGGAACTTTGTCAAATTTAAGCTCTTTTTGTTTGTTCTTCTCTAGAAGTGGCTGGAATTCTGCGGCCTGCTCATAATTCTTCAAGTAGTCTTTCCCTGAACGGGCTCCAGAGGGAGGTTGATCCGTGTTAGTCGCCAGAGAATATCTAATCTCTTCTTCTGAATCTGTTAGAGTAGGAACGTCCATGTCATCTTCGATAATTATGGAGACAATATTGGAAGTAAGGATCTTCCCTTTTTGCTTCCTTCTGGATGAATTGGAAATCCATTGTTCATCATTAAGAAGATCTGGATGTACCCACATTATCTTCCCTCTATCGGTTTCGAAGGGGATAATCCTTTCTTCTGCTGCTGATGCGGGTCGTAGTTCACAATCTGCATCGTGCTTTTGGGAATGAGTTTCACTCCATCTTGAATTGTTGACACTATCCAGTCGGGTGCTTTGCCAAACTTGAAAGTCACCATGTTTGTGCTCACACCTTTCTGGTGTTCTTGAAGCTTAATGATCTTGGCATCCACTAAAACTTGAATTTTATCCTTGAAAATATAACAATTCTGAGTATGGTGGTTAATAATCTTGTGGTAGACACAATAATCAGGATCATTAACTCTTTCCGCTTCTTCATGACGTTTGGACTCTGGTAGCTTCAGCATCTTCGTTGTCATGAGGAGATTGAAGATGGTTTTCGTATGCTCGTCTTTAAAAGAATACTGCTTTTGAGGCACATGCAACTGAGGGAGTTTTGGAGAAGACTTTGTGGGCTGCGAAGTATCAGCCACCATTGTCTCTTTTCCCTTATACCCTTTGGATTGAGGCTTATGATTATTGTCGTTATTTTGCCTCTGTTTCTCCTCACCTCCTCCTTCATCAAGCCTTTGCGCTATTTTTCCAGTCTTTTCAGCTTGTAGAGCGAGATCTTTCCAGGTCGAGAATTTCACGGCTCCCATTTTGGCTAGAACCTTAGTCGAGAGATTATGTCGACATGTTTCCACCATGGTCTTCTTTGGCATCCCATGTGGACATATGAGAGAATCATTCCTGAATCTTTTAATAAAATCCCGAGTTGACTCCCTATTTTTTTGTTTAGTGCCAGAAGGGCCGACATCGATACCTCCATATCATCTTCATAAAACCTTGTCAGGAAGGCTTTCTCCATGTCGTTCCATGAATTAATGGTTCCTGGTTCTAGCATTCGAAACCATTCAAATGCTAGTCCTGTCAAGATACTAATAAATACTTGCGTAATGATGGGGTCATTTCCAGCTAAATGCCTAATTTGCGACTTGAAATAGTAAATGTGCTGATTCGGCGACCCTTTACCATCGAATGATTTGAGCTTCAATTGTTTGTAGCTCTCTGGGAATGGCATGCTCTCCCATTTTACCGGATATGGCCTTACAACGCCCAACTCTTGCAAATCACTCTCATGCATGAGAGCGTTTAATTGATTTTGGAAACTCTCCATCCAGATGGTATTCACATTCCCTTCCTGATACGTGGAGTGATTGTCGTCATCTTCATCATGATCTTCTTCTTCTCCATTCGTGTGAGGAGTGTGGCCTTCTTCTTCCGCCTTCTTCCCTTTATCAGTTTTTGGGTCATATGGTAGCATCTCTGAAGATGCATTCTTCATTCTTGTCTTTTCCAATTCTAGCAAAAGATGCAGCATGTCTTTGATCTCGCTGATGGCATCTGCTATATTTGGATGCTCTTATCTTGTTCATCCATCCTCCGCATGAATTCCTCTGGGATACTGTTCTGGGTCATGTACACAGGGGCGAAGTCTTCTAGGAATGAATCGGACGTTTGCGACTCAGCCATAATGGATTTGGTTGTGTCTTCCTCGTCAGAGGAGACTCCGGCCATTTTTCTATAGTTCATCGGGATTGCCACTCCACTTTTGAGTCGAGTGTTTTGAAAAACTCCTCGTTCTTCACTGAACACGTTTTTCAGGCCTGAAGAGTGTTCCAAATTGGAAGCATCTCCCTCAAAGACCTTCTTCGTCATCTTTTTCTTCTTCTTTTTTCTAAAACTTATCATATTAGATGATGCTTCGGGATATTCGGGCTCATAGGACTCGAGCCTGTTGCGTCGTCTTCTTTTTGATGGTTAAGATTAGGATGTTGATAGTCGATGAAAAACCGACTACCTAGCCAGAGCATGGGTTAAACAATGACAGTGTGATAGCACTACATTGATCAGTCCTTCGCAATAGCAATGAGATGCATGGGATTCTTCTCTCTTTTTGTTTAGAAGTTCCCGAAGATCTCTTGCATTGGAACTCTTGGTGACGGCGTCATCTCCGAAAGATAGCCTTGGGACAGGAGTTCCTGTTTCTTCGAAAGCCCTCGAAGCAAGTCTCACCCTAGCTGGAACAGTGGGCGGGATAGTTTTAGCCTTTGAGATAGGATCTTTGTCGGTTGCATGCTCTTCACAAGTTACGCGAGTCTGAGGTTCGCGTGCGCTTTTTATTGCGCGATCATGCTTTCCCTTCACAGTTTGAGGGACGCGAATGTAGATTCCGCATTTGTAATCATAAATAAATTTGGTGGGTTTATTCCGTTTCTTTTAGGAAACGCGAGTAAACCCTTATACGTCTTGATTCCCCGTAGTTTCGAATTTCGGCCTCCATACTTGTACAGTAGGCCTTCACGATAATAGGTTGGCGGTTTCCTGTTGCTTCGTGGTCTTGCGAAGATTACGAACTTTACTTCTTCTTAGGTTCCTTCTCATTGTACGAGTGAGAGGAGCCTCCTTCCCCGTGTCATCTTTCTGAGGAGTAGATAATGGTCGTTTCCCCTTATTGTAGTAGGGATCCTTATCCATTTTGCCAGGGAGATCAGGAGTCTTAGCCAGAACTGGCTCAGAGCCTGATGTTGGTGAAGGGGAGGATTTCAGACCAGTTTGGTTTGCTAAATCCTTTGCTTGAGTTGCCGTCTTTGAAGTCTCCTTGAAGGTCAAACCTTTGGAGACCTTACGGCATCCCCGTAAGGAAGTAGGGCTCTTGGAATCGGAAGAAAGGAATTCTTCGTACTTCATTTGGTCAACCTCGATAGTGAGCGAATTGACCAGGCTACCAACTGAAATGTTGTCAGATTGAGCTACTACCAGATTGATGAGTATCATATATTGTATTTTTCCTCCCATACTTTATCTATTTTTTGTATATAAATAAATGCTACTAGGGTATTTTTAGTGTCTTTTTCAGGTAATCCGATTCATAAAAGGAGATGGCATGAAATCAGAGTTTGGAGTCGGAAATCAGAGTCCGAAAAGTTACTAAAGTGGGCAAGACTACGAGACTACGATTCTGCAGAGACTCCGAGTTGAATAGAGTCAGGAAACCTAAATATAAAAGACAATATTATCACGTGGAAAAAGTTTCAAGAATATTTGGCATAATTTGGCCGCTATTTAGCGGTTTTCAATGCCATTTGGCGGCCCAATGTGGGCTCCCCTCTCCGAGTTTTCTCCCGTGGCGTCATTGTAATTTAGTGGTTTTGTGGTTCTGTTATAATTAGGGTGTGATTTCTGAAACCTATATATTGGCCTATCCTTATATTCTAAAAAAAAAAAACCTGGAATTTTGTACTCGTTTTCTGATTAATAAAGTTAGAATTTTTGCTGAAGGTTGACGGCCACAACACCGTGTTCCAGAGGTAAACCATTGTTCTTGATATTTTTACTTGCTTTCTAGATAGGGTTTATCGCTTTCTAGTTTAGGGTTTACTGCTTTCTAGATTAGGGTTTATCATATTCATTAATAAAAATTTGATCTTGCTTAGTAAAAATAAGAGTAGCTAATTAGTTTAGCTATAGGATGTAGATGAAATTAAGATCCGCCATGTAGTTGCTCTCTAGTACTTTCTTCTTAAATAAAATTAATAAAGACATGATTTTTCAATAAAAAGATTAAAATACAAGAACTCGAAGATTAGGACTTTGATAGGTTATACTTGAATTAGAGTTCTTGATAACCTATACTTAATTAGGGTTTGGGGTTGCTGGTTTTATCTTTTTCTTTGAATTATCTAAAAGATTTAGTTTGTTTTTATAAGAAGTAGCATTTTTAATGAGTTATACTTGCACAACACTTAATAGCTCATGCTTAGTGCACTTTAAGTAAAAAGTAAACTAAAAAGATAAAATTTTTATGATAGAAAAAAATAATAGAAGTAAGAACATGGTTGGAAATTAGTGAATTCTAGATCCTAGGCTATTTAGATTAATCCGACTTCAATCTAGAACCTTTGGTTAGTCCGATAGAACTATAGAGAAAGTAAGAATCGCAAAAACACCTTAGATCCCTATGAGACGACCTGTACAGTGCTACACCAATACTGTATGCTTACAATAAATTATCACATCAAGTTTTTGGTGCCGTTGTCGGGGATCGACGGTGTTTTTCTTGCTTTTTCTGACGTTTTACGGGATTAATTGTGTGTGTTGAGTGTGCAGAGAAATTAAAGTCCAGATACAGGAAAATAAACAGGACTACATAATAATTTAGAATGTTCTGAAAAGATTTGAGAACCTAGTTTCCTGTTTAGGCCGCCAATTAGCGGTAAAAACCGCCATTTGGCGGTACTTTTGGTATTAAACTCCACAAAAGTTTCCTATTATCTGCAATTTTTGTCTTTAGTTCTGTAAAAAAATTCAAATAAAAATAATAAAAAATATTAAACAGTAGGAATCATATTTTTATTTGATCATATCTATTCCACCGTATTATCTCTCCACTACACCCCACTTCTTGCATTAGTTTAGGAAACTCACGCATACACTCACGGTCGCTGGTTCATGCCACATTGGATTCGTGATCAATTTGGTCGACTTGTGAGATCAGATTTGTTCATGGGAGCCAAAATGGACCAACCGATCCCAATCCTTCAGAATCGATGTTACCCGTTGCGCACATTACTTCCATCATGCATAAAACTTCCACACACAACAGGTAATCACTATGAATTGAAGCCGCAGTACCTCAGTATGCTTCATAAATTCACTGGTTCTGATTCAGAGGACGCATATCTCTTTATCAGTGAATTTCAGGAAGTATGCGTGATGAAAAAACTGCAACACTTATCGGAGGACGCAATTAAGCTCCGCTTCATCCCCTTTGCACTCAAGGATAATGCCAAGAAGCGGTTGTACAGTATGCCTACTGATTCAATCACTACTTGGGATGAATTCGTTGCATTATTTCTCAAGAAGTATTATCCCACGCATAAGACGATAAGGATTAGAAATCAAATTAATCAATTCCGTCAAGTGTCGGGAGAACCCTTCTGGAAATACTTAGAATGGTTCAAAGATCTTTTAGCTCAGTGCCCCCACCATGCATTAGAAAAGTGGCGGTTGTGTCAAATCGTGTACGAAGGACTCGATTACACATCCAAAACTCTTCTTGAATCCATGTGTCAGGGGGAGGTCATGAGGAAAAACGAGGATGAAGCATGGGACTTTCTTGAGGACCTATCGTGGAAGGCTATGCAGTGGGAGAGTCCCACCGAGAAGCCCAGTGCATCAACTTCTGCACATAAGGGTGGGATCCATAGCGCCGACAGCTCTATAGTTGTCGAAGCTAAGATCGTCGCCCTTATGAGGAGAATTGAGGCATTTGAGACTCCTAGTGCTCCACCGGTGGGTCATGTAAATCAAATTCAAATTTCCACATGCTTTAATTGCGGAACTCCGAATCATGTTATGGAGGAGTGTCCATTATTAATGAATTTCATGGGTCCCATACTTGAACAGGCTAACGCCTTGTATCAAAAACCCATGAACAATTCTTACGTTGCTACATACAATCCTGGCTGGAGGAACCATCCGAATCTCTCATGGGGTCAAGGGCAATATCAGGTTGTCCCTAACCCTAATATACAACCTTCAGCCACTAGTAAGTTCTCAAGACCAACCAACATCCAAACGCTTCAAATTATGGGAACAACCAGAATAGGCCACATGTACAAAACCACTCATATTCACAACAGGGGTCTAATAATGAACAATAAAAGCGACTTCAGTCACTTGAGAAGCACGTTGAAAATCTTCTCAAGTCTCATTCCAAGTTTGACACGCATATGTCCAACCTTATCACATACATGGAAAATCTTATGAAAGTGTCAGCTGATTTTATTCAAAATACAGTTCAGCAACTGCTCGTGAACTCTCAATCTATTAAGAATGTAGAGCAGCAGGTTAGACAATTAGCGAGTCAGATGAGTGAACGTGGCCAGGGTACCTTTCCAAGTCAACCAATAATAAACCCTAATGCCAGTTCCTCAAACTCCAATCAGTCGCATGTCCACCAATGCAATGCCATTCACACGCTTAGATTTGGCAAGCAAGTGGACAATAATGTAGCCATGCCCCCTGATCCCACTCCTATTATCTTGCAGGCTACACCATCTCTTCCACCCCTTTCTCCACAACCATCTCCATCACCTCAATTACAGTCACATGATATTTAGAAAAACCTGTTCCTAAGCCGAAAGTACTATATCCCAATCGGCTTAGGAAGCCATCACCGCAAATAGAAAAAATTCTTGAAATATTTCAGCAGGTGAAGGTTAATATTCCACTCCTTGATATTATACAACAGGTTCCTACTTATGCTAAGTTCCTCAAAGATTTATGAAGTAAGAAACGAGCAAGAAACGTTCCTGAGAAAGTTTTTCTTGCTGCAAATATATCACATATCCTCTCTAACTCCTTACCTATCAAGTACAAAGATCCAGATTCCCCTACAATCTCATGCACCATTGGGAACACTACATTTGATAGGGCGTTGCTTGATTTAGGAGCAAGTGTCAACTTGCTTCCTTACACTGTTTATCAGCAATTGGGGTTAGGAAAACTTCAACTTACCAAGGTCACATTACAGCTAGCTGATCGTTCAATTAAGAGACCACTTGGTATGCTTGAAGATGTGCTCATTAAGGTCGGTGAGTTTATTTTTTCTGTAGACTTTATTGTTTTAGAAACTGAGTCAATCTCCAATCCACGGAATCAAATTCTCATTATTTTGGGTAGACCATTCCTTGCAATATCAAATGCATTGATTGATTGTAGGAGTGGTCTCATGAAGTTATCATTTGGGAATATGACTGTGGCATTGAACATATTTAATATGGATGAGCACGCAACGAGCTCTCTCATTGAGGTCAATATAATTCATAGTTTGCACTCTCATTCGACCTCTTCCACTGATGATGACCCTTCATTTGAGTAAATATTCAAACATGAGCTCATACTATTAGAAGAATTAGCACATACTGATTTTATATATGATGATACTTGTGCAAGTGTGCCATTGAATTATGAGCAAACTTTTGAGGATTTGTTTGCAGAGGAGCTCGCATTACTTCATGAGTTAGAAGAGCCACCACCACGTTCACTTAATCATATTAGACTCTTCTCACCTCATAATATTTCTACATGTATACTTGTTACTAACGATGATTGGCAGGTTTATAATAAAGAATTCTTTAACCCAATTGTTGATGCTTGTGGACAAAGAAAAAGCGAGGACGACATAAGAAGCAGACATGTAATTTCGTGACTTGTAAAAGGTTAATGAGATATAATAATGCACCCACTTCACGTTTAAAACGCACACACTATGAAAGTGGGAAGCGATCGAGAGGTCGTAACCGCTTTCCATGCGTTAATAGAGTGAGAATATTGAGATCGTAACTTTTACGACTCTCATTATTTGTATAGTATTTGTATAATAGTTTTCATATTTATTTTACCGCACTTGGTTTTGTATGAGGGCATACACAAGTTTAGGTGTGGGGGAGTGGATTAGGAGATTTTTATTTTTTTAAGATTTTATTTTTATTTTTAGATTTTATTTTTTTTTAGATTTTTTGGGTTTCTTTATTTTACACTTTGGGTAGTTTTTAAGGTAATTTAAAAAAAATTTTGAAAAAAAAAAAACTTGTTTTCATCAATAGATCAACCTAATTACAGATAAAAGAACAAATTTAGATTTGAAATTGGATAGGAGAGTAGATTGGATGATACACTTTGAATTTTATGAAAAAGATCAAAATCTGAAAAATAAATATTACTAACAGTAGTTTTGAGGCAAGTATACATCTATTTTTCACTTCACAATAGTTTATTAGGTTAGGGACAAAAATGATAACGATTGAGTAAGTTTTCTCTCTCAAAACAAAAAAAAAGTGAGAATAAAATAATGGGGTGAGCCTAAGGCAATAGTCTCGAGAGTGATAAAATAATGAGGTGCCCTAGTATTAAGGCAATAGCCTCAAGAGTGAAAAAAAGAGTATGATCTGAGTAATCGGGTGTTTTGCGCCTAAGTAAGCGTGAATATTCGCATGAAAGGTGCAATATTCTAAAAAAAAAAGAAAAAAAAGAAAAGAGTATGAACCGAGTAATTTGGTACGTTGCGCCTAAGCAAGCGTGAATATTCGCATGAAAAGTGAAATATTCTTTAAAAAAAAAGAAAAAAAAGAAAAAAAATTGTTATGAGAGAGGAGATGAATCATGAGTTAGAGTTTGAGTCCAAGGCCGAAATAAACTATCACACATGCACGTAGATATATAGGAGCCAATAGATTATCTATTAGTGGGTATTGAAATATATGATTTAAATTTTTGATTAAAATGATAAGTGTATCTGATATGACGCTCGATTTGAAAATTGATAATCTAAATGCGTTCTTGAGTTTGTATATTAGTGAGATTAATTGATGAAAAATCATTAAAAAAAGATTTTTCTTTCTTTTGTACAAAATTTTTATTTTTCTTGATTTTTGGTTATCCTTATTTTTCTTTTCTTTATTCCTTAATCTATTTTCTTCTTGAATTTTGTGGGTATATTCACTGCAAACCCTCACGAGACAACACTCGTCCACTAGGGTAACCTAGGGGTTTAAAGGCTTATTGCACGTGCTAAGTGCAATCGCGATTCCTGCGAAAGTGAGTTAGGATTTATCTTTTTTCTTTTTAGGTTTAGGTTTTGTTCGAGAACTAGCAAAAGATAGGTGTGGGGGTGTGATGAGTATCATATATTGTATTTTTCCTTCCATACTTTATCTATTTTTTGTATATAAATAAATGCTACTCGGGTATTTTTAGTGTTTTTTTCTGGTAATCCGATTCATAAAAGGAGATGGCATGAAATTAGAGTTTGGAGTCGGAAATCAGAGTCCGAAAAGTTACTAAAGTGGGCAAGACTACGAGACTACGATTCTGTAGAGACTCCGAGTTGAATAGAGTCAGGAAACCTAAATGTAAAAGACAATATTATCACGTGGAAAAAGTTTCAAGAATATTTGGCATAATTTGGCCGCTATTTAGCGGTTTTAACCGCCATTTAGCGGCCCAATGTGGTCCCCCCTCTCCGGGTTTTCTTCCGTGGCGTCGTTGTAATTTAGTGGTTTTGTGTTTCGTTTATAATTATGGTTTGATGTCCAAAGCCTATATATTGGCCTATCCTTGTATTCTAAAAAAAAACCTGGAATTTTGTACTCGTTTTTTGATTAATAAAATTAGGGTTTTTGCTGAAGGTTGACGGCCACAACACCGTGTTCCAGAGGTAAACCATTATTCTTGAGATTTTTACTTGCTTTCTAGATAGAGTTTATTGCTTTCTAGTTTAGGGTTTACTGCTTTCTAGATTAGGATTTATCATATTCATGAATAAAAATTTGATCTTACTTAGTAAAAATATGAGTAGCTAATTAGTTTAGCTCTAGGATTTAGATGAAGCTAAGATCCGCCATGTAATTGCTCTCTAGTATTTTCTTCTAAAATAAAATTAATAAAGACATGATTTTTCAATAAAAAGATTAAAATACAAGAACTCGAAGATTATGACTTTGATAGGTTATACTTGAATTAGAGTTCTTGATAACTTATGCTTAGTTAGGGTTTGGGGTTGCTGGTTTTATCTTTTTCTTTGAATTATCTAAAAGGATTTAGTTTGTTTTTATAAGAAGTAGCATTTTTGATGAGTTATACTTGCACAACACTTGATAGCTCATGCTTAGGGCACTTTAAGTAAAAAGTAAACTAAAAATATAAAAATTTTATGATAGAAGAAAATAATAGAAGTAAGAACATTGTTGGAAATTAATGGATTCTAGATCCTAGGCTATTTAGATTAAGCCGACTTCAATCTAAAACTTTTGGTTAGTCCAATAAAACTATAGAGAAAGTAAGAATCGCAAAAACACTTTAGATCCCTGTGGGACGATCTGCACAGCGCTACACTGACACTGTGTGCTTGCAGTAAATTATCACATCACAGATCACCGGCGGTGATGGCATTCCTCAGCGGAGTCGCTAATTTTCTATTCACCATAAAAATTATAAATGATTCTCTATTGAGCTATTTCAATAAAGAGTTACAATTTCAACGGTTTTCCCTTTACAGAAGATAAGGAACAATCAAATTCGTCTTTGTTTAAGGCTAGGTTCTGAGATAGCTGTTGTTCGTCGCAAAAGTTTCTTCGCTTCCTTCCATTGAACATATCTTAGATTACAATAGAAGTGAACAAGAGATAAAAAGAACAAACGAGAGGATTTATTACTTCAATCTCTCTCTTTTACAATATTATTGTGAGATCTGTGGCGATGGGATCTATAGTAGTTCTTTTAGACGATCGGTATGTTGAAATCTTCTCTTTTAAAGATATCGGCCGATAGTAGACAATCTTCTCTGGTTTTGATTTGTTCAAGGCTCTCTCGCGTAACTCGAACTTCTCAAGAACTCCAGAAAGAAGATGGTGATTTTCTCTGATCTTCACGAACTCAAGGCTCTGTGCGTAACTTGAATTCTCCAAGATTTCAGAAGATGATCAGCAAAGGTTTCAAGGCTCTCTCGCGTACTTGAATTGCCAAAGGATCGATAGAAGACTTCCGATGCCCCAAAAAAGAAGAACACTAGGGTTTTACCAGGAAGGTATTTATAGCCCCAGATTAATGCAAGAGTTTCTATCTAAATAGAACTCGCATTCATCAAGGATTCCAATCAAATATCTTAGTTTTGATGGAATTCTGATTAGACTTGATTCGGGTATTTAGATAAACCCAAAATCATAATCTCAATCAATTTGAGATTCTGGTTATCTGCTTACGCGGAGCTTTAATCGCATCAAAACGCGGCGTTAAATAACCAAAACGCGGAGCTAACGCGGAGCTATTGATCATCTCCGCGTTTTACTCAAACGCGAGGCTAATACAAGCCAAACTGCGGAATCAACGCGGAGCTATTAAACATCTCCGCGTTTTATTCAAACGCAGGGTTAATGTAACCAAACGCGGGGCTATTGAATTAGCTCCTCGTTCTGTTGTGGAAAATCCGTTTAACTTAGAAATTTTCACTGCCAACAGCTGTGGAGGACGATCTTGCTCTCCGTTAATACTCCGCACAAACTCTTTCAATTGGCAAAAAGGCTCTGAATTTCTGATCATAAAGTATAATTTTAGAAAAAGATGATCGATCCCTTCTTTTTCTGTTTCTCCACTTTTTATAGGAGTTTCAAGGCAGCATCCCCGTCTCATTCGTTCAACGGTTAGCTCCACTACTTGAGTGGTGCCGTTATATTCGTTAGGTTACCTCCAGGATCTAAATAATACCGTCATACTAGTTCGGCAGTTGGCTCCACGATCCGAGGTGGCAACTTTCCTTGTTCGGGTCGGACGACTTTATATTAAACCCCTCCCCGAAAGTTATGGATAGCATCGCGAATCTCAAACTTTAGATTCGCGGGTCTGCTCTTTCGTAGCTGGGTCGCGAACCTTGGACTTTAGATTAGCGGATCGGTTGAGTAGCAGGCCTCAAACCCTAAATTCGCAGATCTGCCTTGTTTTGACAGATGACTTCAGAATTTTTCGCCGATAATGATATGAAGTACACTTATTGGAGAGGTAGGATGATAGTCATCTTACTATTTATTGATTATAATGTTTTGCATAGTATAGAATTTTGTTAACATAAATCCATTATTACTACTGATGATTCAGTAGTGATGATCAAACCCAGAAAAAAATTGGATGATAATAATAAGGAATTTTTTTCAATCAATACTAAAGTGATATATGATCTTTGTTGTTCACTTAACACTGAAGGATTTAGCCATATTTCTGCTTATGCTACTGTTAAAGAAATATGGAAAATTTTGGAAGTCACCAATGAGGGAACTTCCTAAGTCAAGAAAGCAAAATTAACAATATTGATGAATAACTATGAGAATTTCCAGATGAAGTCCACAAAATCTATTAAGGATATGTTCTCAAGATTCACGAATATAGTAGACAAGGTGTGAGGACTTGAAAAGACATTCCGCAGAAAAGAGTTAATTTGCAAAGTTCTTTACTCTCTGATCAGGATTCTAAAATAATTACAATCGAGGAATCTCATGATTTGTCAAAGATGCACTTGAGAATCTCATTAGGAATCTTACGATATATGAGACGACATTGAAAGAAAGAAATGGCTGAAGTAAGACCACCCTAAGGAAGATTTAGTAGCCTTTAAAACTAAGAAGGGTAAGGCTAAGATAGAGATAATCTCAAGTTCAAATGACGAAGAGGATGATGTTGAAGCCAGCTAACTAATCAAAGGTTTCAAAAGTTTTTTCAAAACAAAAGAAAGCCAGAAACTCTATAGAGAAACAATTTAATATCATAAGTTGAAAGAATAGAATTTAAAATTCTGATTCTGACACTAGTCCTGTTTATCATTAGATAATATCAAGATAGTGGTGTAGTATTAACTAGGATCCTGCTGTTGGATCACTATTTTAGTTATGCAATCTTCTATGTATAGTCTTACAATACTTATTTTACTTTACTGGTTAATTCTCCATAGCTCCACGTAATTATGATAAATATATCCAAAAATAGTAAATTAGTCATGTCATATCAAGTTTTGATATCGCTATATCAATATCAAAAAATTAAAAGTCAGAAATAACAAATTTTTACAGGATCGGATCTGTATTAGAAGTAATCAGGGATCATAACAATACTCAATTGAGTGCAATGTAAATAGGTATTTTGGTAAAGTTCTACTATCAATACAAGTTCAGTTAGGTAAATAATAGCTTCACTGTTCAAAACTGGTTTCTAATCATGTCAAGATGCCAGTCATATAAAGTACAATTCCAAGATCTGTAATAATAGTAGTTATAGAGTCCATGAATACTGTGGGAGTTCACGATAAGCAAGATGTATTTATTAGTATTATATTTTGCATTTCATATCCTGTTTTTAATCTATTTTTGTGTATAAATAATGTTGCTTGGGTATTTTTAATTGCTTTTCAGGTTATGTACTATCACAACAAGAATTTCATGGATTTAGCCATGAAACCACAAAAACCAAGTCCTGAAAGCGCTAAAATGAGAAAATCAAGGAGTTAGCTGAGAATAAAAAATCAAGCCCTAAAAAGAAGTCCAGTCTCAAAATCAACTGTTAAGAAAACAAAAACCAGGGGAGCCACTTCTATTGCTGGTTAGCGACAAAAAAAGGAGAGGATACCATTTAAGATTTTGCATAAAGAATCACATATAGATTTGAAGTTTTCTTATGTGTATTGACCACCCTACCTAACAGCTAATGCAGTTATTTGGCGGTAAACCAACTAAGCTAACAAGTGGTCTGGTATTTGTGTAATTTTAGAACTCTTATAGGATGATTGTATTAGGGTTTTATAATCAAAATCTATTAATATGATGTAATCCTTATAGAATTATTATGCTTTTGTACTCTTTTTTATTAATTAATAAAAAAAACTAGATTAGGTGCTGCTGAGGGGACAGCTGCCATATAGACCTCTGCAACACCTAATTTCTTCTTCTTCCATCTCTCATAGTCTTTAATAAATTAGTTATTATTTTTTAAATAGTTCTTTATTGTATTCATAGGTATATTTATTGCTTTCAAAGAAATAATTAGTTTTCTTTGAGTTTTCATAATGAAAAATATAATTTTTTATAATAAACAACATGAGTAGCTAATTTTTCGGAGTTCTAAGATGTAAATGAAATTAAACAAAATAATATTAACATGGATTTAATTTTCTTTCTAATGAAATAATTTTATGATTTTCTAGTAGATAAAAATAGAGGTATTAATTTGTAAATCTAGAAATTTGATAGGTTATTCGTAATCCATATTTGATAGCCTATATTTAATTCAGATTTGAAATTAGTATTCTTTGTTAAATCTATTTAGGAATTCATTTGATATGATTTGATTTAATAAAAAATATCTTCTTGAACGATTTATGCTTGCACACCACTTAAATCATGCTTAGAAATAAAGATATTAAAATCAAATAAAAAATATCACTTTTTATTGTGTAACTTGACCGTTCATTTTAAAAGATAAGAAAGAAAAAAAGCTCTATTATTATATATTAGTTTAATTGATTCAATCATTTTAGGCTTGCTTTTTCGAATCGTTAATCAAATCTTTTCAACTATAATTTCTTATTTGTCTCGTTATATATAAAATCAAAGTAATATTACAAAACACCTTAGATTTATAAATCTAAGGGACAACCTTGTTGCACCATAATTAATACTGTACGCTTGCAATAGTTTGATTCATATCATGTGTCATGACACATGTACACAATACAAGTTATAAGCAATGGTAAAATACACATTGGACACGGTAAAGTTCAACAATTACAAGTGGTATAATATCATCATGCAGCTACAATAAACTATTATTTTCAAGTGTTTTGTATTGGAATAAAATAACAAGAAAACTTTAAAAAAAATAACTCAAATCTCTTTGCATTACTTCCACAAAAGAGTGAAGACTCTTTTCTCTTTATAATTGAATAAGGTTACTGGTATCAAATTTCTAAAAATTGATCTAAGCTCGAGCGACTCTTTAGTTCATCGACGATCCAATGACTGTCGTGGAAGTTTAGTGGAAAAAAAGAGTTGTTTGATGCTAGCTTTTCTGGGAAATTCTATTTGCACACGGCATTTTACTCTTAACGCACGGTTTTAAAACTTATAAATAATTACAAGTTTGCTATTATTTTTTTGGACTAAATTACCTTTATAAATTCCAAACTAAAACTTTTTAAAATTTGAAACTACGACTCCTCTATTTTCTCTCTAAAATCCTAAATGATTTTTTTGGTATTTAATAAAAACACATCTCCTACAAAATCATCTATTTGATTTCTTAACCCCTTAAAATTTTTTATATTAACGTTCCTGAAAAGATTAGAAGAATTTTAAATTCTTCGATTTCACCGTGACAAGTGAAATTTGAGTTTGAAATTTGCATTTGAGTTTTCTTATGCAAATGGAAAATTTCAATATGCAATTGGTGTTAGAAAACAAATCTAAGGTACGATTTGAATTTTTTTTTAGGTTTTATACATATTTGTTTGAAATTTATCGTTAATTATTTTTTTTTAGAGACTTCGCTTGCTGGTACGTTTCTTGGTCGGGTATTAATACCCGACCAAAATATTTTTTTCCTGTGCATCAAGGCATCAAGTTGGCTTTGCAATTTCTCGATCTTTTCTCTATGAGGATCATAAAAAGAGTATTTGTCATCATCCTCATGTGTCGAATAAGCCTTTTCTTCTTTAGTTTCTTCATTTGTCTTAGGTGGCAGTTCCGAAGAAGTTTTAGCCTTATCATCGGCTATTTTCTGGGTATTTTCGACCACTTTTAGAAGCATTAGTTGGAAGTCATTAATGGCCTTTTGCTGACCTCGAATCATCTGCTCTTGGGCTTCTATCCTCTGGTCAATGTCATCAGACCTGTCTACCATGTGCGAGTGTGATTTCAGTGATCGGGAGGATGCACAAGATTGTATGGAAGCTATGGCTGAATTGTCGCTGTCATTATCATAAGAATCTTTTGCAAGTTTCTTGTATTTTCGAGGAGCGACAGCGCCTGATTTGAGCTGGGCGAAATGATGAGGTTCTTCATCGTCTGCATCTTACTCATATTCTTTCTCCATAATCTTTTTGCCTTTGCCGACCATATTTGAGGTCACTGCGTTTAATTCTTTTTCTTTAATTTTGTATCTCAGATATTCTCTCCTCTTTGGAGTACCTTGACAAGACTCAGTTATTCTGTTAAATATAGGCACTCTCTTTTTTAGTATAACAGCAATTATCCAATACAACAGATATGGCTGTTATGAGCTGCTTACAATGACATGTTGAGTGTGGCTGAGCTTGAGTCATATTTCTCATTTTTTTCAAGTAATTTCTGAGATTGGTGACTTTGGATGACGAAGAATCGTGGGGGCCACCTGGTTGTTGAGACGGTCCAAGGGCCCACTGAAGTTTTTCAGAGTCATTGGTGTCGACATGTTGTCCAATAACCCGATTATCAGCCTTGATTCTATATTTAGGCTGTTTTACGTAGAGCTGGATGTTAGCTTCGCGTTCTGAAGCATTTACGCGAAGTTGAGCTATAGCTTCGCATTTGACGCTAGCCTCGCATTTTACGCTGGCTTGGCGTTTCTGAAGAAATTCATCTTCTTTATGCTTAGCCTCGTGTGGAAAATCACACACTGGTTTTACCTTGCGATTTGCACAAGAATCCTTGGCTTTGCGATTAACGCTTGGCTCAAGTTTTTGTTTAGGTCTGATAGCCTCGCGTGGAGGAAGTCCATTACATGCTGGCTTATCTTCGCGTTTTACGCTAATCTTGGCACTTTGGCCAGTTTCAGAGTTAAGTTCAGTAGCCTTGCATGGAGAAAGTACATCACACGCTGGCTTATCTTTGCGATTAACACAAGTGATAACTTTGCGTCTACCGTGATTTTTACGATTAACGACAATTTGCCAATCGTCTTCGCGATTTACGCGGAGCTGGGGAACCTTGCGTTTATCGCAAGTACTACTGGCTTCTCATTTATCGCTAAGCTCAGTATTAGTTTCGCGTGGAGAATCACACGCTGGCTGTAAGGAATTTTTATTCTCGCGTTTCTCGCGAGTGTAAGAAATCTTGCGTTTATCGCAAGTGCTACTGGCTTCGCGTTTATCGCTAAACCCACTAGTAGTCTCGCATGGAAAATCACATGCTGGGTTTAATGAATCTTTATCCTCGCGTTCCTCACGAGTGTAAAAAATCTTGCATTTCTGGCACGTACTACTGGCTTCGCATTTATCTAAGCCCAGTAGTAGCCTCATATGGAGAATCACACGCTGGCTGTAAGGAATTTTTATCCTCGCGTTTCTCGCGAGTGTAAGAAATCTTGCATTTCTCCCAAGTTGCACTGGCTTCGCGTTTATTGCTAAGTCCAGTAATAGCCTCGCGTGGAGAATCACATGCAGGCTTTAAGGAATTTTTATCCTCGCGTTTATCGCGAGTGTTAAAAGTCTTGCGTTTCTCACAAGTTGTACTCGCTTTGTGTTTATTGCTAAGTACAGTAATAGCCTCGCGTGGAGAATCGTACGCTGGCTGTAAGGAATTTTTATCCTCGCATTTTTCGCGAGTGTAAGAAATCTTGCGTTTCTCGCAAGTCGTACTGGCTTTGCGTTTATCGCTAAGCTCAGCAGTAGCCTGGCATGGAGAATTACACGCTGGTTGTAAGAAATTTTTATCCTCGCGTTTCTCGCGAGTATAATAAATCTTACTTTTATCGCAAGTGCTACTGGCTTCGCGTTTCTCGCTAAGCTCAGTATTAGCCTCGCATGGAGAATTACACGCTGGCAGTAAGGAATTTTTGTCCTCGCGTTTCTCGCGAGTGTAAGAAATTTTGCGTTTATCGCAAGTGCTACTGGCTTTGAGTTTATCGCTAAGCTCAGCAGTAGCCTCGCATGGAGAATCACATGCTGGCTTTAATGAATCTTTATCCTCGCGTTCCTCACGATGTAAGAAATCTTACGTTTATCGCAAGTGCTGCTGGCTTCGCGTTTATCGCTAAGTCCAGTAGTAGCCTCGCATGGAGAATCACACGCTGGCTTTAAGGAGATTTTATACTCGTGTTTCTCGCGAGTGTCAGAAATCTTGCATTTATCGCAAGTTGAACTAGCTTCGCGTTTATCGCTAAGTCCAGTAATAGTCTCCCGTGGATAATCACACGCTGGGTTTAAGGAAATTTTATTCTCACGTTTATCGCGAGTGTCAAAAATCTTGCGTTTATCGCAAGTTGAACTGGTTTCGCGTTTATCGCTAAGTCCAGTAATAGCCTTGCGTGGAGAATCACACGCTGGCTTTAAGGAAATTTTATTCTCACGTTTATCGCGAGTGTCAAAAATCTTGTGTTTATCGCAAGTTGAACTGGTTTCGCATTTATCGCTAAGTCCAGTAATAGCCTCGCGTGGAGAATCACATGCTGACTTTAAGGAAATTTTATTCTCGCGTTTATCGCGAGTGTCAAAAATCTTGCGTTTATCGCAAGTTGAACTGGTTTCGCGTTTATCGCTAAGTCCAGTAATAGCCTAGTGTGGAGAATCACACGCTGGCTTTAAGGAAATTTTATTCTCGCGTTTATCGCGAGTGTCAAAATCCTTGCGTTTATCGCAAGTTGAACTGGTTTCGCGTTTATCGCTAAGTCCAGTAATAGCCTCGCGTGGAGAATCACACGCTGGTTTTAAGAAAATTTTATTCTCGCGTTTATCGCGAGTGTCAAAAATCTTGCGTTTATCGCAAGTTGAACTGGTTTCGCGTTTATCGCTAAGTCCAGTAATAGCCTCGCGTGGAGAATCACATGCTGGCTTATTCTTGCGATTAACGCAAGTCACAACTTCGCGTCTAGTGCGATTTTTACGATTAACGACAATCTGCCAATCATCTTCGCAATTTATGCGGAGGTGAGGCATCTTGCGTTTCTCGCAAGAACTACTGGCTTCGCGTTTCTCGCTAAGCCCAGTATTAGCCTCGGGGGAGAATCACACGCTGGCTGTAAGGAATCTTTATCCTCGCGTTCCTTACGAGTGTAAGAAATTTTGCGTTTATCGCAAGTCTTACTGGCTTCGCGTTTATCGCTAAGTCCAGTGATAGTCTCGCGTGGAGAATCACACGCTGGCTTTAGGAAAGTTTTATCCTCGCGTTTATCGCGAGTGTCAAAAATCTTGCGTTTCTCGCAAGTACTACTGGCTTTGCGTTTATTGCTTAGCTCAGTATTAGCCTCGCATGGAGAATCACACACTGGCTTTATTGAATTTTTATCCTTGCGTTTATCGCGAGTGTCAAAAATCTTGCGTTTCTCGCAATTTGTACTGGCTTCGCGTTTATCGCTAGGCCCAGTAATAGGCTCGCGTGGAGAATTACATGCTGGCTTTAAAGAATTTTTATCCTCGCGTTTATCGCGAATGTTAAAAATTTTGCGATTAACATAAATCTTACTGGCTTCACGTTTCTCGCTAAGCTCAGTAATAGCCTCGCGCGGAGTATCACACGCTGGCTTTTTCTTGCGATCAACGCAAGTGGTAACTTCACGTTTAACGCAATAATGACTGGTCTCACGATTAGCGCGAGCCAGTTTGCGAGGGACCATAGCCTCACATTCTTTGACGTTAGCCTCGCGTCTAAGGCTGGCTTTGAGGGCCTTTCGCTTTGCTCTCCGATTTCTATTTCGGAGTTGGGTTCTGGTCAATCCAGTTCCCAAGTTTTCTTTGGCGTAGGGAGGTCATCATCTGCTAGGATTTCCTGTCCAAACAACGGCTCTATGGTCGCGGTCTCCAAGGATTCCCGTTCATCGGTGGATACCTTTTTACCCGTTCCTCGGGTATTGGAGGGCACACGACGATAGTGTCGTGTTTCGTCCAGGTTACCTGATTCTTCAGAGGAGAGGTACTCCTCGTACTTCTGCTGGTCGATTTCAATGACCAGCATGTCTACGTCGGATCCGATCATATCGAGGTCGGATTGCACCACAATCTTTTCATCAGTGAAAGAGATGGCTTCCATTGTGGTCGCCAGTTTGTTCGCAGCGGAATTTTCTCGCCTTCCTTCTATTGAATAAACTTGAATTACAATGAAAGAGAACAAGATAAAAAGAGAACAAACGAGAGGATTTTATATTTCAATCGCTCTCTTTTACAATGATTTGTGGGATCTGTGGCGATGGGATCTGTCAAGCAGCTCCTTTGGACAATCTGACGTCGAGATATTCTCTCTTGAAGATGATGGCCGACTGTAGACGATCTTCTCTGGTCTTTCACGAACTCAAAGCTCTATGCGTAACTTGAATTCTCCAAGATGCTGAAAAGAAGAAAAGAAGACCGAAAAAAAGACCGATGACCATCTATGAATTGATCTATTATTTATTGATGATCTCTAAAGTCTCCTCAAAGAGGGTATTTATAGACTTTAGTTTGAAAGTTCCTATAGGAATAGGAATAAAAGGTTTCCATATGAATAGTAAAATAAGGTTTTTGTATTCATCAAGGATTCTAATCAAATATTTAATATTGATTTAAATCTTTTGATTTGGAATTCTGATTGGACTTAATTTGGGTATTTGGATACGCCCAAATCTCAATCTCAATCAATTTAGGATTTTAATTGGACTCAATTTGGATATTGGATAAGTCCAAATCTCAAACACAATCAATTTGGAATTCTAATAAAATCTGCTCATGCGGAGTTAACGCGGAGCTAAATTCATCAGAACGCGGAGCTATGGATTAGCTCCGCGTTTTGCTCAAACGCGGGGCTAAAATAGCCAAATGCGGAGCTACGGAGTTAGCTCTGCGTTCTGTTGTGGAAAATCCTTTTTACTTAGAAATTTTCACTGCCAACAATTGGAAGTAAGGATCTTCCCTTTTTGCTTCCTTCTGGATGAATTGAAAATCCATTGTTCATCATTAAGAAAATCTGGATGTACTCACATTATCTTCCCTCTATGGTTTCGAAGGGGATAATCCTTTCTTCTACTGCTGATGCGGATCGTAGTTCACAATCTGCATCGTGCCTTTGGGAATGGGTTTCACTCCATCTTGAATTGTTGACACTATCCGGTCGGGTGCTTTGCCGAACTTGAAAGTCACCATGTTTGTGGTCACATTTTTCTAGTGTTCTTGAAGCTTAATGATCTTCGCATCCACTAAAACTTGAATTTTATCCTTGAGAATATAACAATTCTGAGTAGGATGGCTAATAATCTTGAGGTAGACACAATAATCATGATCATTAACTCTTTCGCTTCTTCATGACGTTTGGACTCCGGTAGCTTCAGCATCTTCTTTGTCATAAGGAGATTGAAGATGGTTTTCGTATGCTCGTCGTTAAAAGAATACTGCTTTTGAGGCACAAGTAACTGAGGGAGTTTTGGAGAAGACTTTGTGGGCTGCGGAGTATCAGCCACCATTGTCTCCTTTCCCTTATACCCTTTGGATTGAGGCTTATGATTATTGTCGTTATTTCGCCTCTGTTTCTCCTCACCTCCTTCTTCATCAAGCCTTTGCGCTATTTTTTCAGTCTTTTCAGCTTGTAGAGCGAGATCTTTCCAGGTCGAGGATTTCATGGCTCCCATTCTGGCTAGAACCTTAGTCGAGAGATTATGTCGACATGTTTCCACCAAGGTCTTCTTTGGCATCCCATGTGGATATATGAGAGAATCATTCCTAAATCTTTTAATAAAATCCCGAGCTGACTCCCTATTTTTTTGTTTAGTGCCAGAAGCGCCGACATCGATACCTCTATATTATCTTCGTAGAACCTTGTCAGGAAGGCTTTCTCCATGTCGTTCCATGAATTAATGGTTCCTGGTTCTAGCATTCGAAACCATTCAAATGCTAGTCCTGTCAAGATACAAATAAATACTTGCGTAATGATGGGGTCATTTCCAGCTAAATGCCTAATTTGCGACTTGAAATAGTAAATGTGCTGATTCGGCGACCCTTTACCATCGAATGATTTGAGTTTCAATTGTTTGTAGCTCTCTGGGAATGGCATGCTCTCCCATTTTACCGGATATGGCCTTACAACGCCCAACTCTTGCAAATCACTCTTATGTATGAGAGCGTTTAATTGATTTTGGAAACTCTCCATCCAGATGGTATTCACATTCCCTTCTTGATGCGTGGAGTGATTGTCGTCATCTTCATGATGATCTTCTTCTTCTCCATTTGTGTGAGGAGTGTGGCCTTCTTCTTCCGCCTTCTTCCCTTTATCAGTTTTTGGGTCATATGGTAGCGTCTCTGAAGATGCATTATTCATTCTTGTCTTTTCCAATTCTAGCAAAACATGCAGCATGTCTTTGATCTCGCTGATGGCATTCTGCTATATTTGGATGCTCTTATCTTGTTCATCCATCCTCCGCATGAATTCCTCTGGGATACTGTTCTGGGTCATGTACACAGGGGCAAAGTCTTCTAGGAATGAATCGGACGTCTGCGACTCAGCCATAATGGATTTGGTTGTGTCTTCCTCGTCGGAGGAGACTCCGGCCATTTTTCTATAGTTCATCGGGATTGCCACTCCACTTTTGAGTCGAGTGTTTTGAAACACTCCTCGTTCTTCACTGAACAAGTTCTTCAGGCCTGAAGAGTGTTCCAAATCGGAAGCATCTCCCTCAAAGACCTTCTTCGTCATCTTTTTCTTCTTTTTTCTAAAACTTATCATATTAGATGATGCTTTGGGATATTCGGGCTCATAGGACTCGAGCCTGTTGCGTTGTCTTCTTTTTGATGGTTGAGATTAGGATGTTGATAGTCGATGAAAAACCGACTGCCTAGCCAGAGCATGGGTTGAACAATGACAGTGTGATAGCACTGCATTGATCAGTCCTTCGCAATAGAAATGAGATGCATGGGATTCTTCTCTCTTTCTGTTTAGAAGTTCCCGAAGATCTCTTGCATTGGAACTCTTGGTGACGGCGTCATCTCCGAAAGATAGCCTTGAGACAGGAGTTCCTGTTTCTTCGAAAGCCCTCGAAGCAAGTCTCACCCTAGCTGGAACAGTGGGCGGGATAGTTTTAGCCTTTGAGATAGGCTCTTTGTCGGTTGCATGCTCTTCACAAGTTACGCGAGTCTGAGGTTCGCGTGCGCTATTTATTGCGCGATCATGCTTTCCCTTCGCAGTTTGAGGGACGTGAATGTAGATTCCGCATTTGTAATCATAAATAAATTTGGTGGGTTTATTCCGTTTCTTTTAGGAAATGCGAGTAAACCCTTATACTTCTTGATTCCCCGTAGTTTCGAATTTTGGCCTCCATACTTGTACAGTAGGCCTTCACGATAATAGGTTGGCGGTTTCCTGTTGCTGCATGGTCTTACGAAGATTACGAGCTTTACTTTTTCTTAGGTTCCTTCTCATTGTACGAGTGAGAGGAGCCTCCTTCCCCGTATCATCTTTCTGAGGAGTAGATAATGGTCGTTTCCCCTTATTGTAGTGGAGATCCTTATCCATTTTGCTAGGGAGATCAGGAGTCTTAGTCAGAACTGGCTCAGAGCCCGATGTTGGTGAAGTGGAGGATTTCAGATCAGTTTGGTCTGCTAAATCCTTTGCTTGAGTTGTCATCTTTGAAGTCTCCTTGAAGGTCAAACCTTTGGAGACCTTATGGCATCTCCGTAAGGAAGTAGGGCTCTTAGAGTCGGAAGAAAGGAATTCTTCGTACTTCTTTTGGTCAACCTCGATAGTGAGCGAATTGATCAGGCTGCCAACCGGAATGTTGTCAGATTGAGCTACTACCAGATCACCGGAGGTAATGCCATTGCCCAGCGGAGTCGCTAATTTTCTGTTCGCCATAAAAATTATAAATGATTCTCTATTGAGCTATTTTAATAAAGAGTTACAATTTCAACGGTTTTTCCTTTACAGAAGATGAGGAACAATCAAATTCCTCTTTGTTTAAGGCTATGTTCTGAGGTAGCTGTGGAGGACGATCTTGCTCTCCGTTAATACTCCGCACAAACTCTTTCAATTGGCAAAATGGCTCTGAACTTCTGATCATAAAGTATAATTTTAGAAGAAGATGATCGATCTCTTCTTTTTCTGTTTATCGACTTTTTATAGGAGTTTCAAGGCAGCATCCCCGTCTCATTCGTTCAACGGTTAGCTCCACTACTTGAGTGGTGCCATTATATTCGTTAGGCAGTTACCTCCACGATCTAAATAATACCGTCATACTCGTTTGGCAGTTGGCTCCACGATCCGAGGTGGCAACTTCCCTTATTCGGGTCGGGCGACTTTGTATTAAACCCCTCCCCGGAAGTTATGGATAGCATCGCGAATCTCAAACTTTAGATTCGCGGGTCTGCTCTGTTGTAGCTGGGTCGCGAACCTTGGACTTTAGATTCGCGGATCGGCTGAGTAGCGGATCTCAAACCCTAAATTCGCGGATCTGCCTTGTTTTGACAGATGACTGCAGAATTTTTTGCCGATAATGATATGAAGTACACTTATTGGAGAGGTAGGATGATAGTCATCTTACTATTTATTGATTATAATGTTTTGTATAGTATAGAATTTTGTTAACATAAATCCATTATTACCACTGATGATTCAGTAGTGATCAAACCCAGAAAAAAATTGGATGATAATAATAAGGAAATTTTTTCAATCAATACTAAAGTGATATATGATCTTTGTTGTTCACTTAACACTGAAGGATTTAGCCATATTTCTGCTTATGCTACTGTTAAAGAAATATGGAAAATTTTGGAAGTCACCAATGAGGGAACTTCCTAAGTCAAGAAAGCAAAATTAACAATATTGATGAATAACTATGAGAATTTCCAGATGAAGTCCACAAAATCTATTTAGGATATGTTCTCAAGATTCACGAATATAGCAGACAAGGTGTGAGGACTTGAAAAGACATTCCGCAGAAAAGAGTTAATTTGCAAAGTTCTTTACTCTCTGATCAGGATTCTAAAATAATTACAATCGAGGAATCTCATGATTTGTCAAAGATGCACTTGAGAATCTCATTAGGAATCTTACGATATATGAGACGACATTGAAAGAGAGAAATGGCTGAAGTAAGACCAACCTAAGGAAGATTTAGTAGCCTTTAAAACTAAGAAGGGTAAGGCTAAGATAGAGATAATCTCAAGTTCAAATGACGAAGAGGATGATGTTGAAGCCAGCTAACTAGTCAAAGGTTTCAAAAGTTTTTTCAAAACAAAAGAAAACCATAAACTCTATAGAGAAACAATTTAATATCATAAGTCGAAAGAATAGAAATTAAAATTCTGATTCTGACACTAGTCCTGTTTATCATTAGATAATATCAAGATAGTGGTGTAGTATTAACTAGGATCCTGCTGTTGGATCACTATTTTAGTTATGCAATCTTCTATGTATAGTCTTACGATACTTATTTTACTTTACTGGTTAATTCTCCATAGCTCCACGTAATTATGATAAATATATCCAAAAATAGTAAATTAATCATGTCATATCAAGTTTTGATATCGCTATATCAATATCAAGAAATTAAAAGTCAGAAATAACAAATCTTTACAGGATCGAATCTGCATTAGAAGTAATCAGGGATCATAACAATACTCAATTGAGTGCAATGTAAATAGGTATTTTGGTAAAGTTCTTCTATCAATACAAGTTCAGTTAGGTAAATAATAGCTTCACTGTTCAAAACTGGTTTTAATCATGTCAAGATGCCAGTCATATAAAGTACAATTCCAAGATCTGTAAAAATAGTAGTTATAGAGTCCATGAATACTGTGGGAGTTCACGATCAGCAAGATGTATTTATTAGTATTATATTTTGCATTTCATATCCTGTTTTTAATCTATTTTTGTGTATAAATAATATTGCTTGGGTATTTTTAATTGCTTTTCAGGTTATGTACTATCACAACAAGAATTTCATGGATTTAGCCATGAAACCACAAAAACCAAGTCCAGAAAGCGCCAAAATGAGAAAATCAAGGAGTTAGCTGAGAATAAAAAATCAAGCCCTAAAAAGAAGTCCAGTCTCAAAATCAACTGTTAAGAAAACAAAAACCAGGAGACCCACTTCTATCGCTGGTTAGCGACAAAAAATGGAGAGGATACCATTTAAGATTTTGCATAAAGAATCACATATAGATTTGAAGTTTTCTTACGTGTATTGACCACCGCTACCTAACAGCTAATGCAGTTATTTGGCGGTAAACCAACTAAGCTAACAATTGGTCTGGTATTTGTGTAATTTTAGAACTCTTATAGGATGATTGTATTATGGTTTTACAATCAAAGTCTATTAATATGATGTAATCCTTATAGAATTATTATGCTTTTGTACTCTTTTTTATTAATTAATAAAAAAAACTAGATTAGGTGCTGCTGAGGGGACAGCTGCCATATAGACCTTCGCAACACCTAATTTCTTCTTCTTCCATCTCTCATAGTCTTTAATAAATTAGTTATTATTTTTTAAATAGTTCTTTATTGTATTCATAGGTATATTTATTGCTTTCAAAGAAATAATTAGTTTTCTTTGAGTTTTCATAATGAAAAATATAATTTTTTATAATAAACAACACGAGTAGCTAATTTTTCGGAGTTCTAAGATGTAAATGAACTTAAACAAAATAATATTAACATGGATTTAATTTTCTTTCTAATGAAATAATTTTATGATTTTCTAGTAGATAAAAATAGAGGTATTAATTTGTAAATCTAGAAATTTGATAGGTTATTCGTAATCCATATTTGATAGCCTATATTTAATTCAGATTTGAAATTAGTATTCTTTGTTAAATCTATTTAGGAATTCATTTGATATGATTTGATTTAATAAAAAATATCTTCTTGAACGATTTATGCTTGCACACCACTTAAATCATGCTTAGAAATAAAGATATTAAAATCAAATAAAAAATATCACTTTTTATTGTGTAACTTGACCGTTCATTTTAAAAGATAAGAAAGAAAAAAAGCTTTATTATTATATATTAGTTTAATTGATTCAATCATTTTAGGCTTGCTTTTTCGAATCGTTAATCAAATCTTTTCAACTATAATTTCTTAATTGTCTCGTTATATATAAAATCAAAATAAGATTACAAAACACCTTAGATTTATATGGAACATCCTTCTTGCACCATAATTAATACTGTACGTTTGCAATAGTTTGATTCATATCATGTGTCATGACACATGTACACAATACAAGTTATAAGCAATGGTAAAATACACATTGGACACGGTAAAGTTCAACAATTACAAGTGGTATAATATCATCATGCAGCTACAATAAACTATTATTTTCAAGTGTTTTGTATTGGAATAAAATAACAAGAAAACTTTAAAAAAAATAACTCAAATCTCTTTGCATTACTTCCACAAAAGAGTGAAGACTCTTTTCTCTTTATAATTGAATAAGGTTACTGGTATCAAATTTCTAAAAATTGATCTAAGCCAGAGCGACTTTTTAGTTCATCGATGATCTAACGACCGTCGTGGAAGTTTAGTGGAAAAAAAGAGTTGTTTGATGCTAGCTTTTCTGGGAAATTCTATTTGCACACGGTATTTTACTCTTGACGCACGGTTTTAAAACTTATAAATAATTACAAGTTTGCTATTATTTTTTTGGACTAAATTACCTTTATAAATTCCAAACTAAAACTTTTTAAAATTTGAAACTACGACTCATCATTTTCTTCCTCTATTTTCTCTCTAAAATCCTAAATGATTTTTTTGGTATTTAATAAAAACACATCTCCTACAAAATCATCTATTTGATTTCTTAACCCCTTAAAATTTTTTATATTAACGTTCCTGAAAAGATTAGAAGAATTTTAAATTCTTCGATTTCACCGTGACAAGTGAAATTTGAGTTTGGAATTTGCATTTGAGTTTTCTTATGCAAATGGAAAATTTCAATATGCAATTGGTGTCAGAAAACAAATCTAAGATACGATTTGAATTTTTTTAGGTTTTATACGTATTTGTTTGAACTTTATCGTTAATTATTTTTTTTTGGAGACTTCACTTGCTGGTCGGGTATTAATACCCGACCAGCACGTTTCTTGGTCGGGTATTAATACCCGACCAAAATATTTTTTTGCTAAATAGAATTAGACGGGTGAGCAGTTAGAGAAAAAGATGAGGGGTATTTTTGGAAAATAATTTGGGTGCAGAAAGTAAAATGACAGTATTTCAAAATATGAGTTTGGTGTAAAGAGGAACCAGGGCGCCAAGAGTAAAATGCCGTGCGCAAATAGAATTTCCCAGCTTTTCTTCTTTCTTTCAATGATGGTGGTTTACTTTTCTAGCCTTCTATTTTTCTCAAGATTAATTTTTAAATTCTTCCCTTTATTTTCAGACCCCAGATGTATTTATATCTCATAGACAGTTGTAATTCTCCCCCAATTTTAGAGATCATGGCAGTATCGTGCTTCTTGCTTTTAATACCCACATAACAACTTAACTCGACATAAATGATTAACTCGAACTGCATTGGAACAGTTAATTATGTTGTGTTGGTGCAATTAATTACTAACGAAGATAACTAATGATATTGTGCCAATGCAAATAATTCCAGGTTGTTCCAGCAACGCTATTTTCCTTTCTACATCGAGAACAATAACTTATTACACTAGGATTGGTTACTTGTTGCGTCGACGAGGCTACTTCTCTTCTGTGCCCGTGTTGCTTCTTTGTTGCGCCATGGCTTGGTTCTTTGCTGTCCCAGAGCTTAGGTTTTTGTTATATTGGGACTTGGTTCTTTGTTGCGCCCGTGAGGCTTGGTTCATTGTTGTATCGATAAGGCTTGGATCTTTGTTGTGATATGCATCTCTTGTAATTTTTTTAGAATTTTTTACAATGTATTTTTTTTACTATCTACAACTATGTGTGCAAAAATGACCTAAAGTTTAAGAATAAACAAGCATAAAAACCTAGTAGACATCAGATCTGGCGGGAGTGTTGCGTGGTGGCTGGTGTTACTGATTGATGGCTCATCAAATTCGAAATCCAATCAACAAGTTACTAAATTCAAGCAATCAATACTCTAGTTTTATCAATATGTATGACTAATTTGTATAACCATTGTAAGTCTACTATTGTAGCATGAGCACAATTAATTAATTATTCTACTCTAGTCATGGTTTTAGTCTAGGCTTGGTAATTAAATGTGTCGGTATCTCTTTAAGATTCTAGTCATGCAGGTTGGTCTATGTAGACTACAAGCAGGGGTAGCAAATGGGTCGGGCGATCCGTTGGGCACACCCGGCACGGCGCGTGCCTGACACAGCTCGCCGAAGCGGTGCCCGAGTAGGGATAGGTCGGGCCGCCGGCATGGTCGAGCCGTGCCCGAGCCGAGGTAGGCCGGGCTGCTGGCACGGTCGAGCCATGTCTGGCACATGCCGGGCACAGCTCGACACGTCAAAAAATTATTATTATTATTATTTAAAATCCGGCTGTTTATATTTTTGCAATTTCTTTTTGCATAGAACCCCCCAACGACTATAAAGTAGTCGTTGGAGGTTTCTTGCAAATAAAATTTGCAAATTTTACCCCCCCAGCAGTCAAAATGGTGGTTGGGGTTTTCAATTCTTTTTGCAAAAAAAAAAAAGAAATCTTTTCTTTCCCTATAAATAACCCCTCATTCCTCCATTTTTATTCTTCCTCACAAATCACAATTCTTTTAAACTCTCCTCAATCATCAACTCTCTCAAAAATTTCAAGCACAAAATCCCTATAAATAACCCCTCATTCCTCCTTTTTCTCTATTCGATCAAGTTTCAAGGCTCAAGCAAATATCAAGTGATCAAGAAAAAGATCTTCTAGCTTCCTCTCTCAACTCTCAAACATCAATAAGGTTACAAGCGCTTTCAACTCTTCACTCTCAAGCTCTTTCTTCGGCTTGCGGCGTTGAGATATTTATAATTTGAATTTTTTATTCGATTTTTTTGTAGTTTTTTCGAGATGGATTCATACTCATCCGACTTTTTTTCTCTCAAGCCGCGGGTACTTTTTTCCTTTTTTTTTTTTTTTTTTTTATTATCAAATGAAGAATATCAAAGTCTTTACTAACTATTAGAACATCCTTCTCAAGTACCATTTATATTACAATCATATGAAAATATAGAATAATGTAATATGCCTGAAAAAGAGTCCACCGAAACCACAATACTCGAAACCTTAACAACCATCTCCGGTAGGACTTCAAAATCAGACATATGGAAGTATTTTGAAAAATTTATGAAAAATGATGTTAGAAAAGCCAGATGGAAATATTGTCAAAAACCTACTCTTTCCTTATAGGAAATGAAATGGGCCACTTTAAAAGACATTTAGATAAAGCACACCTACCAAATTAACTACAACAAACACAATTAAACACCTACAGAGGAACTTTAAGAATGTTTAAATATAATCTTATAGCTGGTAGAGAAAAATTTGTAAGAAATATAGCACATGCGGAACAACATTTCTCTATGGCCAAAAACCTAAAATTGGAAAAATTTATAAGAAAGGCACATAATCCCAAATTTAAAAAAGTCTCATGTTCAACATGTAAATCCGATATTGTAAAAATATATAAAGATAAGAGACAAATTTAATTGTCATTTTAACTTCTTTAATTTATAAAGTTGCAATAATCTCGGATTATTGGAAGGCCTGAAATAGTTATCATTATTTATATGTAACAGTCCACAACAATGATCAATATTGGATGATACATAAAATAATAATTAGATTTAGGAGATTTGAATTTCTACACAATGCACATAATCAATCACAATGCTTACTTAGTGTTTTTGTGATATTTGGAATAAAAAAATCCCATTTCTTTCGATAATACTTCCGAAAATATGGCCGAAATAGAAATTTTAAAAAATATTACTAAACCAATTTTAGATGGCAAATTATTTCATATTAGGTGTTTTTGTCACATAATTAATTTGTGTGTGTAAGATGGATTCATAGTAGTAAATGATTCAATAACTAAACTTAGAAACACAATAGTATTTATAAAATGCAGTGGGCTAATAATACAAATATTTAAACAAATATGTAAGAATTTTAAAATCTCACCTAAAATTTTATCTCTAGATGTAAAAACAAGATGGAATTCTACATATAAATGTTTGACGTGGCAATTAAATATAAAGATGTAATAAATATATTTAATGAAATAGAATTACCATTTTGTACTTTAGATTTTAATGAATGGAACCATTTGCATTGGATTTATAATTTTTTAAGCAAATTTAAAGATGCAACTAGAGTACTTTCGGACACTTACTATCCAACTACACACATTGCACTTTATTATTTAACTGAAATTAGTTCGATTTTTAATAAAAGTAGGAATAATGCTATACTCGAAGATATTATTCAACCCATGAAAACTAAATTTAATAAATATTTTAGAAATTTTCCATAATTACTATATTTTGCAACTGTTGTAGATCTACGTTGTAAGTTAGATAGAATGTAAATTTTAAAATATTCATTTTATAAAAATATATGTTATTCAGATAATATTAAAGATTTAGTTTATGATATTAAAACTTGTTTAGATATTATGTACTATGTATATGAAGATATGTATGGTGATAAATCACAAACTATAAAGGAACCCACTGTTAAAGAAAGTAAAAAACCAATAATATCAACTGTTTTTTACCGAAAAAAACCTAGGCAATCTAATACTTCTTTTAATGAACTTTATTATTATTTAGAAGGGGCCAACTATGCAGATGACTTGTCCCCTAAACATTATGAAAACTTTGATATTTTGGTCTAGTGGAAATCATAGAAAAACATACATGTGCTTATCAACATGGTCCGCGATCTACTAACCCCTTCGGTGCCCACAGTAGCATCAGAGTTTGTTTTTAGTGCAGATGGTAGAGTGCCAATGGAGTGGAGGAGCTCAATAGTAGTAAATATATTAGAGATATGTGTTTACTTGAAGGACTAGCTCGACGTAGAATAAAGGAAATAAGGATTATTTAATAAAGTAGAAAAAGAAAACTCACCCGAGAAATAATGAAAATTGAAGACTTTTGTAATTATTTTTTGAATTCTATATTTGTAATTTTTCATGTAATTTTTTAAAACTCATAAATCTCTTGGAAAAAATACTAAGAACAAGTTGAGCGTGACGGGCGGGTCTTCTCCCCTCTCTTCAAACTTTGTATGATTTTCAAAGAGATTTATAGAGTAATTTTGTTAATTTAATGAGATTTTATAAAATAAAATATTATTTTTACTATCTTTTTTTAGTTGTTAGATCTAATTAAATTAAGTTAACTAACTTATTAAACTAACTTATTAATCATAATAATAATTTAAAAAAATAAAAATGTGCCATCACGGCCAGACACGGGCATGGCACGTGCCTGGCAGGCCGTGTTGACGGGTTGAGCCCAAGCCAATGCCCCGGTGCACGTGCTGTGCACGTCCGTGCCAGGCACGTGCATGGTTCGATTGCCACCCCTAGCTACAAGTCACATGGATAGCTAACTGGTCGTACCTCGGGTAAGACCAATTAGGGTATTGGCTCACTGGAGCCGCTACGTGGTGCTTTTCGTTGATGGATGGCAGTTATGTGGAGTTCATCCTCTACCAGATATTTTTTCAGGCTTATTAATTTACTACCTAGTTATTTCTATGATGATTAAATTATGTGACCAGTCAAAGGCCTAGTTTAGCATGCATCATGTTTTCAACCCTAATTATAATTTCTTTTAAATGTAACTCTGTGTGCTTCTTTTTTATTCGTTGGTGCAATTGTTAAATCCGCACAATTCCCCCTTCACATATGGTTACCTAAAGTAAATGATTTATAGCTGAATCGGTGGACTGCTCGGCTCCTGTTTCTTCTCTGTTTTCTGCGCTCTCCGCGAGCTTCCGTATCAAATATGGTCGAAAGAAAAAAAATCTCTATTTGATGGGGCTTCTCTTCTTCTGGATAGTGCCACATTTGATTCTCGAAGAACTATTTATGTCAGTTCCTTACAATTATCAGTATTTATATTACTGGAGACTTTACAAATAAAAACCGAGGATTGAGACTCCATTGCTATCATTTCATATGTATATGGTTACAATTATTTGCTCTCCCACAGTAAGAACTAAAATTCTTATCGATCTTGGAACTTATAGAGAAGAAAATTGATTTATGGATGGAATCAAATATGCAGTATTTACACCCATAGGTTTTGCGAACGGTCCGGGGTGGGAGGGCTCGACGTCGTCAGGTGCGTCGATCGTCGCAGGCGTCGGTCTGTGTCGTGAGACAGTTTGGTTCATATCCGGTGCAGACGTTAGAGCATTGAGAGGGTCTTTCCCTAGTACGAGAGGACCAGGAAGGACGCACCTCTGTCAGTTTTAATAAACCCCTGGATTCGAAATGTCAGTAATGACTTCCAGCAAATGACAAAATTTTCATTTCACACACACACATATATACATACATACATACATACATACATACATACACACACATACATACACACATACATACATATATATATATGTATGTATGTATGTGTATGTATGTATATGTATGTATGTATATACACACACACACACACAAATATATATATATATATATATATATATATATATATATATATATATATATATATATATATATATATATATATATATATATATATATATATATATATATATATATTGCATATCTCTGCTGGTTTTCCAAATTAATCCCGCAGGGACATATAATTCAGAAGAATACGTTTTGTCATTTCTACGAAAATTTGGATTATGTTGACCGGATAACTTTCCTATTTGTATGTTATGGAATAGATTAAAATTTCATCTCGCTCTAAGAGTGTTAACTTGTGAAGGTACATAGAATAAATCGTAGACTTTTTTTTTATTCAGAATCTATTAGAAACAGGGAAATTAACTAGGTGTGAACAATTGGTCAGAGTCGACAGAGGTCGGAGGATTCCAACCGATTATGATAAGGGGGAGGAGACGAATCTCTGACCATCTTGCTCACGGTATCCAATCGATCTCTGACCGTTTTCAGGTTAGTCTAATACAGTCGGAATTCGATATAGTCGATCAGAGTTTTTGGATAAAGGCATAGGGGAGGGGAGGGGGGGGGGGGGGGGGGGGGGGGCGGGCGGGGGGGAGGGAGGGAGAGAGAGAGAGAGGTGGGAGCAGGCAAGCAGGGAGGGAGGTCGGGGGAGGGGAATGATGTGGGGTGTAGATATACACTTGAGTGAATTGAATTGAATGGTGGAAGGACGTGCAAGAGTATATGGAAAAATAACCATGCAGGCGAGGGGGACGAGGGAGAGAGAGAGAGGGGAAGCAGTAAAGCAGGAGAAGGAATAGGAGCGAGAGAGAGGTGAGAGAGAGAGAGAGAGAGATAAAAGTTGAAGGAGGAGAGGTGAGAGAGAGAAGGGGAGGGAGCAGATCTTATTGGAATGGGCCTCATTAGACGGTTGGAGTCTAATTGACTTTGATAATTTTCCGACTACCTCCGACCGCTTATTATTTCTGTTATACAATTCCGACCAACTCCTTTCTAAACTTCGATCGAATCTGATCGGAACCAAATGAACTAGTTGGAGTGGAGGTCTGTGCTCATCCCTAGAATTAACATGCTATGCAAGGCTGATAAAGAGTAGACTCTCTAGGACCATTCCCTGATGTTTCATTCGGAGATTGAGATTAATGAAAATAGTGAGGAAAATTGTAACTTTATATAATTCAGGATTACAAGAGATAGAATACACTTTTCTTCTCAAATAATATCAAAACTCAATTTAATGTTACAATTTTTCAATAAAAATCATAATTTTTCTCTGGGACCTTTGAATCTCTCAATAATATTACACATCCTAACTGAAAGCAAATTTCTTTCTTGAGAAATGCTATGAGTTATGTACACATACAAGTTCCAAAATTATTTAAATTGGATCTTTTGCAAAATTGAGTGGCAATTTTTGAGGACATTTTTATTTTACACTGCCAAACTAGTGTGGGTATTAAATAAGAACTCTTACACGTGTGTTTAGTAGTGCTCTTCTTTCTTTAGATGAAATGGTGGAATAATTTCTTCAATTAATATCTAAATTTAGTGGGAATAAAAGACTTAATTTGAACAAATTCTTGTCCTCATAATAAAGTGGATGATTTATGTTGATGGCCTTGGATAGGGTCCAAATCTACGTTTTCTTATATACATATATACACTTTTTTAAAAAGTAAAATTTGCATAATCTACCACTCATAAAATGTACATCCATTTCGTTCAAAAGCAGATCCAAAGTTTCCTTAAACAACCCATATATTAAAATTTAGAATTGAATTATGCAACCTCCCAAAAGAAAAAAAAAAAAAAGAAATTAAATAACTTAACTTTGTTACCTATCCATATCATTAAAGTTGGGGAAATTCTAAATGAGCACACCACTTAACTTAGTGGGCACACATTTCTGAACCCGAAATTAGCCTCGGAATTAGTGTCCAAACCGTTCTAACATATTTATAAGACTAATATTCGACCAGAGTAAAAAAAAAAGAGGAGAAAGAAGTAACAAACTTGTAACCTTTTATGACTTTAGAAAATTGTACTCACTAAATCAGGTGGTGTGTTCATTTAGAATTTCCCATCCTCTGGTTTGTGGAAAAATAAAGGAAAATGAAAGAAAATAAGAAAGAAAATATTTTCTTACTAACTAAATATCAAAGAAAAAACCAATTTACATTTTTTTTTATCTTTTCTTTTCTCTTTCCTTTTCTTTTTTTATTTTCTTTTAAACCAAACACAACTTTAAAGTTGAGATCCGACTATCTCAGGATTCACGATTTCTTCATACAATCATTCTATTTATTCCAAAAAATAAAAAAAAAAAATCGAGAAAGGTAAAATGGAGGAAAATTTTAAAAGAAGAATTTTCACACCGAAGAACAGTCCCAATCTACACCCAACCGCAGCAGCAACGTGCAAACGAAATCCGCACCTATTTTTTGACCACAAACCAACCCCAGCCTCAAATTCCAGTCCTGTTCACATCCGAGGCGACACTTCATGAGCCCAAATCAAATCCAACAAGCTACAAGCTACAAATCAAAACCCAAAAAGCGTAGTTTACAGAGGAGCACACTATTTTTCGTAGTGAGCCCACTTCTCAACTTTCAGCCCGACCAAAATTCCAGTATCTAGTGGGTTCACTAGTAAAAATAGTGTGCTCTTTTGAAAACTCCCCGAACAGGCCACCATGCTCCTCCTCCATTTCTCACCCTCACCTCTCCCTTGTCCCCTTCGCTTCTTCTCCTCCTCCTCTTCTCTTTCTCTTCTTCGCCGCTGCTCCAACTCCAACTCCCTCACCTCTCTCCTCCGCTTCTCCTTGAGGCCAGTCCCCCGCTGCTCCCCGGCGATCGGGCGGAGGTTCGCGTCCTCGCTGCCGATGGAGTCCACGGCGTCGGAGGCGGCGGCGGCTCTCACCGCGAGCAAGGATCGGGTGGGGTTGAAGCTCGAGGAGTTGAATTGGGACCACTCCTTCGTTAGGGAGTTGCCCGGTGATCCGCGATCCGACACGATCCCTAGAGAGGTAGTTGGTTCTTTCTAGGTCTGTTCTTGAGTTGGCTGTGTGATTCTTCGGAGGTGAAATCTGATTATAATAATTATCTAATTTTTAGTTTTTTTAGAGTTTTTAGTGACGGATTGATGTTTCGATACATCTATGAGATGAAAGGACCTGGCTTTCCTGTGGTTTGAAGAATTTTAGGATATGGAAAGTTACTTTAAGATTCTTATAATAATTTCGTGGCGTATGTTACATTGAAAAATTAGTCGGGGATGCTAATAGAGTGCATTTGATGGAAAAATAAAAAATGAATTCAACAAATGTTATCGGTTGCTGGAGCTAGTGTTATTTCTACAATCATGAATACCCTTGCAGCCTATTAAGCTCTTGAACATAAGAGCACCAATTTTTTAAAAGTAAAAATTTAAAGCTCCATAATATGGCAGAAACTATAATGAATGTGTATAAGGTATTAATGGTGAGAGATGGATCTGTGGTGACTGGTAAGTAAACTGAAAACATGAAGAGTGGTCAAATTAATAAAAAACCGAAGAACTCTGGTTGATGGCCGAGTTAAGCTTCATTCATGTTGAATGATTAGAAATATAGTAGGGAAAGACCTAAGATAACATGGAAGAAGGTAGAGAAATGTTATAAAAGCTTTTAGTGACGTAGAATGATTGTGAAGAAAGAACCCCAGTTTTGATACTTATTGTACTGAAGATAGTCAAATGGTCTTATACTTATGGTAGTTGGTATTTTGTGGTCTATGGTCTACAGTAGTTGGTGTTTTATTGTCTATGGTCTACATTAGGTTATGAAAATGAAATTCTTATATTAAATTCTCTAAAAGAACAACTTGGAGTTAGTACCTTTTTGAGTGCCGGTAAAGTGCTAGACGGCATGATTTTAAATATTGGTCGATATCGATTATTACATATATCGTATTAGATTTTGGGATACCGAATATATGATGTAATATGTAATATTGGTTCAATATTACTGATACGATAGATATTGTTGATTCGTATACTATAAAATAATTAATTGATACCAATAATGATTTCGATATTTTAGGTCTTGCTTAATATGATGGTTTTCCCAAGCAGGATGCTAGCGGGCTAGATTTGCATTTAATGCATGTAATTTCTGAACCTAAACATGGTAAGGAAATCGAATTGGACTGGCGTTCTGGTTGAAAACTCTTCTTGTTTCTTTTGGTCTGATTCAAATCTTAAATAGATTTGTAGGCATAACAGTTGAAATAATTTTTTATAGTGGTTAAGTTAATAATATAGAAATGAGAGAAGTCATACTTTATATTCATATATATATATATTTATTACTATTTATATAATCAAGATAGCATTGACCTAAAATAACTATATCAAATTTCTATCAGCATCAAGTGAATTATATTGTAGTAAGCTTCATTATAAGGTTTCCAATACAGTAATGATTTACGTCCATTTTATATTGTCACGAACTATGATTAGGCTCGTCATCGGATTTGAGATCCTGTAATGGTCCTCTTCTAGCCCGTCCAAGTGAGATTTCGTGCTCAATTTTGATTTCAAAACCTGATATTTCTTAGAATGGTTATGTTACTAATTTTTTCGTGTATTATTTACAAATCTAAGTAGCAATGCTATCAAATTTAGTCTGATTTCATTCATCTTTGAAGTGACCTGTGTAGTACTAACTCAAGGCTGATATGAGTTTTAATTGAGTAAAGGGATTTTACTCTAATTTGACTCTCCAATAATCGAGTAACCTAAATCCTTTGTGGTTAACCGGATTTTCAATTGAGCTGTAACGACAAGGAATACTATGATAATTGTGACCTTAATTGGATAACAAAAAATCAATGTTTTCTGGCAACATGCTCAAAGAATGCAATTTATGTGTTGCATATAATTACCTCATATGCCTATGCAGTATAAAATCATAGTACCGTACCTGTATTAAGGAATTAGCTATTAGTAATAATCAACCTAAAAGGATTATTCGGTCACATAATTCTAATGCATCTACACATGTGGATAAATGGTTATGCAGTGGTATTCAAATTTCTTTAACTTATTGGTTGCTATTACAAAATGTGCCCTTCTCTTTTGTCATTTTAATTCCTCGTTCTCCTTAACTTCTGATTTTTGGTCACCTCTTCCACCAATCTTCTCTAGCAAGATTCATGTGCAACTAGGATAGCTTTTGGCAAAAAATGTTTACATTGGCTAATACATACGATTTCATTAGCAGATTAGCATTGACTAATTCGTAGTCAAGATTTTACATGTTTATTTACATAATGTGCTGTTAGATATATTTGATACCTTGATATTTCGTGCAGTTCAACAGCATTGAACTTGCCTCTTTATTTAGAAAATGCTGGTTGCGGCCCTATATGAACTATAAGATCCTATTAAGCATGGATACTATACAACATAAATGATAATTGGAAAATTCTAAAAAGTGGGACCCAGGGAAAAGGTGATACAAGCATTCCAAATGTAATGGTAGTAAAACTATGATAAGCAACTGTAAGAACGTTACTAAGACACAATAATCTGTACTAAGCCATTTGTTTACTCTGGAAGAAAGTAATAAATTCCTATGGGGTTCATTGAAGTGTGAATTTTAGATTGATTTTGCAGTTATCAGCAGATGATATCCATGGCCATTTATGACCATCTACACTACAATCTATTGCAATAATTAACATTTTCATTAATTTGCATCCGGTAATTATTTTAGTTGGATGGTCAGTAGTGTAATCACTGTATTAGAAACCTGAAGCTGTTACATGTCATGACATGAGTAGCAGTGTTTTTGACCAGGCTGCAATTTATATAAGCTAACGAGAAAAATGAGCATCGATCACTTGCTATGTTAGTTAACTGCCTTCCTCTATATGATTTTCAGGTGCTACATGCTTGCTACACAAAAGTATCACCTTCTGCTGAAGTGGAGAATCCACAGCTTGTAGTATGGTCAGATTCAGTTGCCAAGTTGCTTGATTTAGATCCTCAGGAGTAAGTAGTAATTGTCACATGTTTGATAGCTGTGAGAAAACATTAATATATCAACAATACTCTTAGTCTTACAAGTAGAGACCCTTATATCTTGGGTGCATATCTATTAACTATAGAATTCTTTCTTTTGCATGCACTGGTCACTTTCTCATTGTTACCATAGCATGTTGAAAGTATCTGTAAAATTTAAGCAATGCCCTTTATTATCAACAGAAGTGATTGGTGCATATGACAGATAGAAGGCATGAGATCCCATGCCTGATTCCCTTCAATTTATTTTTCGCTAGATAACACTATACTACTACAAGCATGCTCTGGCTGGGAATTCATTAGTGTGAATCTTGTACTTATAATCTGATAAATCTTCGATGATACTTGTGTGGGCTTATAATGCCTTCACACATGGCCCTTCTCGTGCTAGTGTACCATTTGATATCATAATCTGATCTATGCATCATTATTTTTAGGTTAAACAAAGAATTTTTCATATATTCTATTAGGTATCTCAAGGGATGTAGAGGCTATAATTGGCTCTGTATGATCCTGACAGTGCATCTTGACTGTGCATTCGTTTGCTTACCTACTAGTTCTGGTCTCTACTCAGTGAAGCTGTGAATTATGGTTGCGTCTAATAAAATGGTCAAATGTATCCAACTCCTCCATCATCTTCATCGTCTTCATCTAAGATTTTCCGATCAAGATATGGTCAGTTATGAAGCTAGGCTCCGTGAATAATTTGACACAGGTCTATGTCTGGTTGTCAACTTGACAACAACCTTCTCATAATTAGTGTCAATTTCCTTGCAAAGCAAATAGTGGAAAAGATGGCACTTGTCATAATCCTAAAGACAAAAGCGTTTTTTTTAAATTTTTTTTTTTTTTTTAGAGGTTGGTGTCCTCTAAATTCTCCTAGACTTGGGAAAATGTTTAGAAGAAGGATAAAAACATGATAAATTTGTTAAAGGGAATTCCATTCAACTCTGAGGCACACATAAAGCCATGAGTCAAACTGAATACGAATCCCTAAAATAAATCATTACTGGAGAATGAGAGTTATGACTTGTAGATCTTGTAAACGTATAAAATTCATGATATATATCTGTCTCCTATCCTAGATTCATATAGTCAACTTAGTTATGTGGAGAAAGTCCCACTAGGAGTTTTAACTAGCGTGACGTTCATTTTGTATTATTTATTGCTTTGAATTTGTCATGTAGTTAATAAATTTGTTTTCTTCAGTCATATATTATGTGGTAATTAACAGTTCATGCAGAGGTGCCAAGAATTTTTACTGTGTTCACATGTGTCTTTGTTTTAGATTTGAGAGACCAGATTTTCCACTTCTATTCTCTGGAGCATTGCCTTTGGTTGGAGGGTGAGTGGTTATAGTCACTCTTATGCCTCCTTTGCTTTTAATTCTGTCAGTTATCATTGACTAGTTCATTTGCAGATTGCCCTATGCCCAATGCTATGGTGGGCATCAATTTGGTGTATGGGCTGGTCAGCTTGGTGATGGACGAGCTATCACACTAGGAGAAATTCTGAATTCACGGGGTGAACGATGGGAGTTGCAGCTCAAGGGTGCTGGGAAGACTCCGTACAGTCGATTTGCAGATGGCCTCGCAGTCCTTCGTAGCAGCATTCGTGAATTCTTATGCAGTGAGGCAATGAATGGACTTGGGATTCCTACGACACGTGCACTTTGTCTTGTCACAACTGGCAAATATGTTAGCCGAGACATGTTCTATGAGTATGTCACACTAATCTAAAAGATAATGAGTTACTTTGCATAGATTAGTCCTATATTTCATCATCATATCTGTCTCTGTAGCCACAACTGTATTTTGTGATTTAGATATGTATTACATCTGTTACAAACACTCACACAACTGCTGCTAGATTCCAAGATCAGCAATATATTATGGGTCAATATTCTCTTCACACTTACATTCGCCCTCTTCACTGCCACTAGATGAGGAGGATGATGAAAGAGAATTATGCTGGTGTAGCATGGGATGGCAAAAATATAGACTTGGGCTAAAGTCAAGTAGGGGGAAGTCAAAGGAGTTCATGTCAAATTACATGATTTTTCATCAACTAACAAACTTTTTGTTTTGATATTAGTCCACATGAGTCTCAATCCCTTACTACATGTGGCTGTTATAGGTTCCTCTGGTTATAGCTATGTATCATGCATATAAGTTTCCGCTGCGTATAAACTTATGTTTGCTGTTTTAGAAATTTACATTCTTTGTCAAAACTTCATCTTATCAGTTCGATACAAATCTGTCCAGTTTGTTAAATGGTCAAGTCAATAAATCATTGTGTAATTAATTATGTTAGTTTATAATCTTTTCTAGCCAGATCATTGTTGGCATTATTCACCGCCACACCTCTGAGCTACTTCAAAAATATAAGTAGTCAGTAAAAGCTGGTTAACCACATCCACATATCGGACTAAGCTGCTCAGAATAGATTTTGCTACTAGCCAATTCATCAACCATTTCGATAGCGAGTTGGACAATTTATCTAGTGGTGAAACTAAAGCTTCCAATGTCCTCAAATGTCTCCGAGAAAGTGCCTCAGACAACCAGTTGGTTTTCATCTGCTGTCTTCCTCCAAAGACGAAATGGGAATCATCAGAACATCAGATTCTTTGAGCATCTGAAAATTCCTGAGATCAAAGCAATTTGCTCACCAATATGTTCAAAAATTGTGGTTACTTTCATGAGTGGAAGAAGTCTTTTGCCTGAAATTTCTCGGAAGATCTGCTTCTCATCACTTTAACTGCCATTCTTCTGGTTCTATCGGCTCTTTTGCGTGTCTTTACCACTTTCCTGTTTTAATCCCTCACCAGAAATGTTATAGAGGATTTTTAATTTCAGGTTTTGAGTGAAGTATGAGGAAACTGAGAAAGATGTGACACATAGGATTAAGCGGGATGGTTAAAATGGATAATTGCTTCTGGAATTTTATGTGATCATAAAATACCATTAAAGTTGAAGGATAAATTCTATACAGTGGCTACAAGACCAACTCTGAATGTTGGGTGATTAAGAAATAATATATTCATAAAACTAATGTGGAAGAAAATGCTAAGATAGACAAGTGGTATTACATTAAGAGATAGAATAAGAATAAATTGTATCCGCATGAAATTCGAAGTTACTGCAATTGAGAAAAAAATGAGAGAACTGATTGAGATGGTTTGGGCATGTGCAATGGAGGTTTTTATGGGCAACAGTTGGGGAAAATGTGATAGAATTGTAATCCATCGAGCTAAGTAGATTAGAGGCAGACCTAAACGAATATGGATGGAAGTAATTAAAATGGACAGAGTGCTGAATTAAAGTATGAAGATGGCCCATAACTGAGCTTAATAGAAGAAAAGGATTCATGTAGTTGACCCTAAAATGTTGGGATGAAGGATGTGTTGATGTTGTTATGAAGTAAGAAGGAAGAGAAACATGAAGGGGCCCTTAAAGAAAGGGCAATTACATCAGTTCTGCGCATAGTTTAGTTTTTCACCATTGTTAACCAAGTAGTTGATTGAACTAGAGGACTCATACTTAGTTATGTCAGATGGAGGAATCAAATTAATGACTTATCCAAGACACCCTTAGTGACATGGACACTCATGTACACTAACACTAGAGAACAATTGACAAAAGATTTTAATGGCAATTCTGTTTCAACAAGTAACTTTCGATAGATTCAACTCCTCCATGGAATATTAAGAAATTGTAAAGCCAAAATCAATATCATTTAAATCTATGTAATGATCAAATCCCACACCCCCCGGCGAGTGCTTGTAAGCAATTAGTTTTGTTCAAATCACCAAAAAAACCAATCTATACTATCTATTACAAGTAACTACATGTTTATGCTTTATTGGTGTTTTTCTGCCATTTCATGTTAAAGCTATTGAGATCCACTGTGTTGTCATGTTCTCCATGTATATTTGCGTTAACTTCTTATTGCTATGTCAGGGCCATACAACATCCTCCTTGACTTGCATATGCTCCACAACCAACATCTTTTTGATGCAGGAATACTTTATTGTTCGATGGTGATGATGCTTCGTGATAGAAAGAGTTGGTTATGGGTATTTCATCGATATTTTAGACCTTCGGATTTTAGGAATACTACTTTATATCCATAACCGACTGTTTCTTTCATAAAATATTATTGTCATCCATCAATAAAGTAGTCTTCCTCCAACAAAATGATGGTAGGAAAAAGGTTCCATGATTGGGAAAAAATTGTCAAATCTTTGATGGAGTCTTGTGCTTCATTGCCACCCCTCTTTGATGGGAAAAGGCTAGGATACTGCTGATACTGTTACACCTAGAATCTTATTTTATAACTATGCAATAGATTTTATAAGAAATATAATCGACCAACTCCATTACTTTTTTTATGTTTTTGAAGAAAGAGTTTGAGTAGTGATTTATCATGATGTATTTGCTTGGATATATCACAATGTAAAAAAATGAGAAGAAAAAACTGTATTGACCTGTGTTCTTAAACCCAAATTACTCGGACGAGTACTCATCCTAGTACCCGAGCTCGCTCATAACATGAGTCGAGATAAGGAAGATCGGTCGAAAACTTAGACAGAATGAGTACTCGATCGAGTAACGATTACTCAGCTTGATAACGAGTACTCGGCTGAGTACTCGTCCAAGTTCGAGTTTTGGACTCGATCTGTTAAAAGGTCGCCCAAACCTAATTTGGTCCTATGGTCTGACTTAAGTTGGATTGAAATTCGACCATTCAATTTGAACTGCCCACTATAGAAATCCATATTGAAAAATTATGATTCAACTCTAATCGAGCCCTAATTTCTGTCGAAGACTTCAACAACAAAATATTTCAAGGCATGAGGTTCGTGGGGGAATGGAGGATTCACCGAAGGTTTCATGGCATCGAAGTTTTTGGACATTGAGGTTCGCCGAAGGTGTTGGGGAATCGAGTCCAGTGAGGGAGCGTCAAGTTGAGGTAAGTTAGTTGATTTAGTTTTTTATTTATTCTTTTTTCTTGAATATTTTCATGAGATCCTAATCATATAATCTATAGATGGGTGATGGAATTATAGTAATTATTAATTAATTTTTTATTTTTGAAGAAAAATATTTTTTCCTTACTAATTTTTCTGCAGTCTGTTGTTTTTTCTAAGATTAAAAATCCAACTAAATTTTGTTCTTTTTATCCAAATTATAGAATCTATAAAGAGATGGAATTTTAGTGATTATTGATTTATTTTTAATTTTTCTGAAATAGAAAATTATTTTTTTTGTGGTGATTTTTTGAACAATCTTTTTTTTCTATTTTTTTATAAATCTGCATATTTTGAATTACATCACCTTTCTTTCTACATTTTTTTATAAAAATTATAGGTAGAGGCTACCAGGCCGGGCGGCCCACCGTCACGTGCCGAGCATGTGGCCCGACATGCGGGCATGGCTAGGGTTGTGGTTGAGCCAAGGCCTTCGGGCTTGGTGGCACTGGTCGACATAGGGGTGGCATGTGGGCCATGCTCGCATAGGCACGACATGGCCGTGCCTTGCCCGTACCCTGTCCGGCACGGCTCGTTCCCAAAGGGGCACGTGCCGTGCCTCAGGCATGTCACGTCGTTTCGGGCATTAACCCGGAACTGGACTGGCAGCACGGTCGTTCCATCCTGCCCAGGTTGCGAAAGCAATTTTTTTTTAACTAAATTCATTTTGAAGTTTGTATTTTGTGGTTTCAATTATAAACTTATGCTTATGTTAGTAATTATCTAATGAATTTAATGCATAAATGATAAAATTTGATGATTAACCAAAAAATAGCATGAAAATGGAATTTTATTTCATTGAATCTCTTTAAACTTACAAATTTACTCTATAAATCTCTTTGAATATCATACAAAGCCCGAAAAGAGGGAAAAAGAATCTGGTCGTCACGCTCAGTTTGTTTTTTGTATTACTTCCTAGAGAAATATGAGTAATAAAAAAAATTACAAGTGTAAAAAGGAAAAATATGAAGAGTAATAATATAGGAGTTCAATTTTCAATCATTTTCGGGTGAGTTTTCTTGCTCCAGTTTTCTGCCAGTTCTTGGTTTCTTTCTTCTATGTCAAGCCAGTACTATAGACATACACATCTCTAATGTGTTTGCTACTATTGAGCTCCTCCATTCCGTTAATATTCTTCCACCTGCGCTAAAAGCAGATTCCAATACTACTGTGAGCACCACTGAGGTTAGAATATCACGAGTCATGTTGGAAAATACATGTTATGTTTTCTTCTGTGATTTTCACCAGGCTAAAATATAAAAAATTTCATAACGGTCACATAAATTACTATCTATGTTGGTTCTATCTCGATAGTAATGGAGTTCTTTAAATAAAGTGTGTGTTGTCTTAGATTTTTTGCGGGGGAATAAACTTGATAATATTTTATTTGAAGTATCATCATCAATATCGGGTTGGTTTGCTATATGTGGGGATTTGTTACCATACATACCTTTATATATAGAGTACATAATATCTAAACATATTTTAATATCATTTGTTAATTATTGAACATTATTTCTATAACCCATATTTTTCTGAAATAATTCTATTAAGTATTCTATTCCATCTAATTTTGTACGTGGATCTATAATGGTAGAAAAATAAAGTAAATATCAAAAATTTTAAAAAATATTTGTTAAATTTAACTTCCATTGGTCTAACAATATCTTCAAGGACGGAGTTATTCCTATTTTTATCAAAAACCGAACTAATTCCGATTAAATAATATAGTGCAATATGTGTAGTTGGGTAGTAAGTCCCAGAAAGTGCCTTAATTGCATTTTTGAATTTTCTTGAAAAATTGCTATTGCAAATTAATGGATTCCATTCATTTGGATCCAATAGACAATAATTTAATTCCATTTCGTTAAATAAATTTAATGCATATTTATATTTAATTGCTTCATCCAATATTTTAAATGTGGAATTCCCCCTTATTCTAACTTCTTGGGGTAAAAATTTTGGTGAGAGTTCAAAAGTTTTACAAATTTGTTTGAAAGTTTGTCTTCTTGGCTCACTACATTTTATGAGTGCTATTGTGTTTCTAAGTTTAATTATAGATTCATTAATAACCCTTAATCCATTTTGAACTCACAAGTTTACTATGTGGCAAAGACATCAAATGTGAAATAATTTTCCTTTTAAAATTTGTTTTGTATAAATTTTTAAAATTTCAATTGCAGCCGTATTTTTGGAAGTATTATCAAAAGAAATAGAAAATTTTTTCGTTTTATTTCAAAAGCCGAAAAAACTCTGAAGTAAAGATTGAGAAAGATTATGTGCATTGTGCAGAAATTCAAATCTTCTAAATTATATAATTCTTTTTTGAATGTACCAATCTTGAACTATGTAATGGGTTATTATGCAAAAAATGACTGTCATTTAATTCTTCCCAACAATTAGAAGTTATGACAAATTTATAAATTAAAGATATTAAAATTGTAATTGATGTTTATATTTTATAATTATATATTTTAACTATGTCGAATTTACATGTTGATCTTGGGATTTTTTTGAATTCGGAGTTATTTGCCACAATGTTTAAAATAGCGATAACGGTAACGTAACGTTTCGCCTTTGTTAGGTTATGTCGCATATAGCGTAACACATAATGTAGGTTACACAATTTACTATTTATTTAATAAAAATAAATATAAAACTATATAAAATAATCTTTATAAATTGAAAAATAAATTAAAAAAATCTAAAAAGAATATATAAGCATTTTGTAATACATAATCTATTCTAAATTTTTATTAAATTTTACAATAATTTTTATATTTATCTTCATAAATAATATTAATTACGCAATCGTAATTCCAGTCATTACCTAAACAAAAAAAAAAAACAAGATTACAATTCTTTATTTTTATTTCGGTTATTATTATTATTGTAATTTATATTTTCAAATGTTCAATTTATCTTATTTGTAATTATTGATTTCAATTCAGTTAAAAATTCAATAGAATCATCAAATATAATTTTTCAGCAACCGTATAAGAACTACAACAAGCGAATAAGCAAACAATTGCTAATTGGCAAGTTAGTAATTCCATAAGCAATCAAACAAGCCAAATCAAGTAACAAAATTTCAGTAATTCGCTAATAATCAAAATAATAAGCAACAAAAATATAAATATTACTAAAAAAATAATAGTAAATAATGAAACATAATGTAATTTAACGTAACGTTACGTAATATAACGAAAAATAATATAAAAAACGTACTGTTACGGTGCATTGAGTTCTTTTCAGTTATGTAGCGCTGGAGTTCCGTTAGGTTACGTAACGCAATGTAACGGGTTTCATAACGCGTTATTTTCAACATTGATTTGCCGTTCTAAGAAAATTTTCAAATTTTGGGTCTTCGACCATAAAGAATGGTTGTTTGGTATGCACTATATAAGTAGCTAATTGTTCTTGAATGGTTATAAGATTGTATTTAAATATTTCTGAAATATCACAAAATGTGTTAAGTTGTGTTTGTTAGAGCTCATTTAATGGGTGTGCTTTATCTAAGTACCTCTTTAAATTACCCGTTTCCACTTTTCTTAGGGAGGAAGTATGGTCTTTGGCAATGTTCACACCTAGTTTTTCTAATACCATCATCTATAAAATTTTCAAAATGATTCCAAAAATCAGATTTGGAAGCTCTAGAGGAGATGGTTACACCTATAGAAGGTTCGAAAATTGTTGATTGAGTGGGTTCTAGTGGCAAATTAGAAGAATCTATGTATTCGTGTGATACAACAAATGAAACTTGTGGAGGTTGTTCTAATGGTGCTTGCAAAAACGATATTCTTCCATTAGAAAAGGAGAAAAACTACTTGCAGTTTGAGAAGAAGCGCTGGACAAGTATGGATCCATAGTAAAGACATGAAAAATTATGAATTAAATTTTGCTTAAAAAAATGTTTTCCTTGACGCTGCAAGCCGAAATGACAGTTTTAGAATTAAGATTTGCTTGTAAAGAGAGAGGAGAGGGCCGAGTTCGCTTGCTTTTTGAAAGAGGATTGAATCGAATGATGAAACTTGTTTCTTTTTCTTCTAATTTGAGGGGGGAGAGTTTGAATCTTGATGAATTTTGTTGCTTGAGTTTTATGTTTGGAGAGAAGAGAGTTGTACTTTGTTTAAGTGTTGTGTAGAAAAATGAATTTGGATGAATAAGGGGTATTTATAAATGGAAGGAGAAGATTTTTGCAAAAAACCCCGAACAATCATTTTGACCGTTGGGGGGTTTTCAACAAAAAAATTGCAGATTCGCCCTATTTTAAATGGAGCCGTTGCCAAAAGAGGCGTGCCGGGCAGGGCACGACACGCCCTTGCCGGTTCGGGCCGCAAGCCTGAGCGCCATGGCTGGGGCATGGCCCGAGCCATGCCAGGCATGTCCGGCGGGCCGCCCCACCCATTTGCCATCCCTAAAGCTGTTTTTTTTTTTTTGGGGGGGGGGGAGGTGTGCAACTTTTTTTTGCAAAAACCGCCAATAGCTAGTATAGCCGTTATTGGGGGGGGGGGGGTTGCAAAAAATTACAAAACTCCCCCAAACGGTCAAAATAGTCTTCGGGGGAGGGTTATTTGCAAAAGTCTACTCCTCCCTCCCCATAAATAGCTCCCCATCCCATTCTATTTCATTTGTTCAAACAAATAACTCTGATCTTTCTAACTCTCTTAATAAATTTCTTACACAACAACAAAAGTCAAATTCTATTACTCTCTCAAGCACTCATCTTCAAACTCAAGCTCTCTAAGTTACAAGACTCATTTTCAAGCTCTCCAAAATAGAAGAAGCAATCTCAAGCTCCCTCATCTCATTTTTAATCCAAGAAACAAGATCAGGCTCCCCCATTTCCTCTCTTTGCATCTCATCTCAACGCTCAAGCTCTCTACTCAGCTTTGAAGGTTGAGGTACTTTTTTTACAAAAATTATTTAAGTTCTTTTGAGATTCTTGGAACTAGATCCCTACTTTTTCGTTGCTTCTTCTCAAGCTGCCAGCTACCATTTTTCTCCTTTTTAAACTGAGGATGAATATCATTTTTTTGCATCAACCACTCGCCGATACACCACAAGCTCCATTTTCATTGTCACAACCACAAACATATGAGCACGCCTCACAATCACAAGATAATATAGCTTCGTCTAATGTTCCTAGTGAACCCACTACACTTCCGGATCCTTCTCAAGTTGCACCCATGTCCTCTAGAATTTTAAAATTCGATATTTGGAATCACTTTGAAAAATTTATGGAGGATAGTGTTAGGAAAGTTAGATGCAAACAGTGCCTAAGACCTTATTCCTTTTCTAAGGATAGTAGAACGGATCATCTAAAGAGACATCTAGAAAAAGCACACCTATATAATGACCCAGAACAAACATAGCTTAGCACATTTGGTGGTAGTTTAGGCACTTTTAAATAAATCCTGTAACAGGTAGAGATTACTTAGCTACATACACAGTTCAAGCCGAACAACCCTTTTCTATAATCGAAGGCCCAACTTTTGAAAAATTTATTAGAACAACAAATAATCCGAATATAAAAGTGTCCTTAGAACCACATGTAAATCCGACATTGCTAAAATATAGCAAGATAGCGACAAACTCTAACTGCCATTTTTTGTTCTTTGCTTTATAGAGTTGCTATTACTTCCGATTGTTGAGAAGGATTGAATGACAATCATTATCTGTGTAAATTTTCATATCATATATGAAAATTGGTGCATTCAGAAAAATAATAGGATTTAGAAAATTTGAATTTCTCCGCACCTTACAAAATCTTAGTCGAGCACTTTAAAGTGTTTTTTCTGTTTTTGGAATTGAAAGAATTTTTTCCCTTTTCTTTTGATAATGCATCCGAAAATACGATTGTAATTGAAATTCTTAAAGTTATTCAAGACCAATATTAGATGGAAAATTATTTCATATTAGATGTGTTTGTCACATAATCAACTTGTGTGTGTACGATGGTTTAAAGATTATTAATGAAGTTTAACATAAACTTAGAAACACAATTGCTTTCATAAAATATAGTGGGCCTAGAAAACAAAATTTCAAACAAATTTATCACAATTTTAAACTCAAACCAAAAGTATTACATCAAGATGTAAGAACACCGTAAGATGTTGCATGAGTCTTTGGCACATAAAATTGCATTACAATTATTTGCGGAAATGGAATTACCCGCATGTGCAATGGAGGCTAATGAATGGGAACAATTCAAATGCATCCAAGAGTTCTTGCATACTTTCAGAAGTGCAACTCTGGGACTTAGTATCCAACTACAAATCTTACACTATTATTTAACTGAAATTAGTGGGCGTTTTTGCTGAACATAGATATGATCTCGTTCTTCAAATATTGTAGCACTAGTGGAAGCAAAGTTTAACAAATATCTTCAAAATTTTCCTTATTTATTTTATTTTGGTACCGTTATAGATCCACGCACTAAACTAGATGGAATGGAATATTTAATAATAGAATTTCATAAAAATATGGGTTAAGAAAGTAATATTCAAGAGCCAGTAGTCGATACTAAAGCATGTTTAGATTATGTATTCTACATATGAAGATATGTACGCAACAAGCAGCCAACTAATAAAACCCAAACGTCTAAGGGAACTAGTGTAAAAAGCAAATTATTTTCAGGTTTATTATCTGCATCTAAAAGAACTAAAACATCTCACATTTCATTTAGTGAATTGCATTATTATCTTAATCGTGCGTTTGCGGATGCTAATATGTAAGAGAGAGATGAAACTTTTGATATTTTGGGTTGGTGGAAAGCGTAGGAAAAAAATATATCCTGTGCTTTCCAATATAACTCGTGATATACTAACACCTCCGGTGTCCACAGTAGCATCAAATCTATTTTTAGTGCAGGTGGTAGAGTATTAATGGAGTGGAGGAGTTCTATGGCAGCTAGCACATTATAGATAAGCATGTGCTTAAAGGATTGGCTGAATGCAGAAGATAGGAATCAAGGGCATGTAAACGTTCCAAAAATAAAAAACTCACCGGAGGATGATTGAAGAAATGGGACTTATGCCACTTGTATTACAATCTTCACGTATTGTATAACGTCTGTATTACATTTGTATTTTTTCACATTTAACTTGTTTATAACTTATAATACTATAGGAAGTAATTAGGGATGGTAATTGATGCGTTCACGGGCCAAAATTTGACCTTTCTAATATAAAATTTTGAATTAGAAAAAAGAATTTTTATTTTTAATTCAAAATTTTGTATAAGACGGGTCACAATTTGGCCCGTGGATGCGTCGATTACCATCCCTAGAAGTAATACAAAGAACGAGTTGAGAGTGACGACTAGAGTCCTCTCATCTATTTACGGGCTTTGTGTAATATTCAAAGAGTTTTATAGAGTCAAATTTTATAGTTTGCCAAAAATGAAGGTAATAAAATTCCATTGCCTTTTCCTAATTTGTTTCATTATTTTTTTTATCATTTATAAAACCCTTAAAAATAAAAAATTGGAAAAAACGAAAAAACAAAAAAAGTAAGAGCGCAAAAAAAATTCCCTGGCAGGGCACGGGCATGGCCTGTGTACGGCGGGTTGTCGCCGGGCCATTGCCTGGGACACCATGCCATGCCTAAGGCACTGTATGGCTGAAAGGGTGGCCGGGCTGTGCCCGGCATGGCCCGATAGCCACCCCTAATTATAGGATCTATCGATAGGGCAAAATATTTTATTTTTTTGGGAAAGAAAATTTATTTGCTGGTTTTTTTTCATGTAATCTTTTTTTGTTAATTACCAACATTTTTTTTATATATATATACTTTTTTGCAATCTAAATTGGAAAATTATAGGCTCTGTAGAGAGAGGAGATGAAGATGATTTATTTTTTCATAAAAAATTATAAATTTGATTACTTGATAAATGTCAACAAAATTACAAAAAATACAACAAAAGTGCATTTGAATTACAGTAATTATAATCTTGTAGCTTTTTGTCATGGTAAATTACAGTAAATAGTTCTAATATGATATTGGAAAATGTATGAAACTTGTTTTATGATATTTGTAATATTTTAATTTTCGGTATCGAAATTACATGCTTTGTATTTTTTTTTTTACATATATTATAATATTAATATTTCGAGTTTTAAACGAGTGCTCGCTGAGTTCTCTAAATGCTCACTACTCGCTTTCAGACCAAGCAAGTAACTAGCTTGAGTTTTAGAACACTGGTATTGACAAAATTGAAGGGAAAAAAATTTAGTATTAAGATTTTTAATTATAATTTTAGTGTGAAATCCTTTTATAGTCTTATATATATAAAGCAAAGTAACTTTTAGATAGGATTAGTTTTATTTAGGATATTTTAAATATTTGATCAAGTCCTTTAAAAAGATTCGGCTAGATATTTTCTTAGACAATAAGTTTTATTTAATTAGTTTATTATATGAAGGAATAAGCCTTCTTTATTTAATCAACTAGAGATGATGGATTTGTTTAAAAATTTCTTGTTCTCTGAGAGGGTGATTTTCCTAATGGTGTGACCTTTTTTTTAATCATGATGAGACCATTAGTCTGTGAAGCCACATGGTGTGGACCTTGTTGGGACTTGGAAGACCTACTTTGTAGGAAACACACAGCATGAGTCAAGCTAACATATATATATTTGAGTTTGAGTCTTGTATAATTGATTTTGAGTTGTATTAGGAGTTTCATGTACTATGTGGGGTTGCTTCTATTTATATAAGACTTGTTGGCTTATATGGAAGCTAATGAGATGTTGAAAATAGGAAGAACATGCTTTCTGAATCTTTTGCAAGTTATAAAGTGGGTGGAAGATATCTTGTTGGACCAAAATGGCTCAATGTATCTGCTCAAAAGCAAGATATCGTGTTATAGTTCGGCCTTGAAATATTGCCTAGTATGAAGTAATATTAGGTCTTTTTCAATTAGGGAAAAAAAGACCTGACTTGATCGTAACTCATAAACCTGATGGCCTATATGCACGACGAACAGAGAGAATTAGAGCTTGAGCATTAAGTCTCGTGCCTCTTTCATTATCATTCCTCCATTGCAAGCAACGACTACTAGATGCAATCCCAATGAGTGGTACTTGATCGAATCTAAATCATACTTTCCCAAGTTTAAGAGATTGACAAGTAATATAATCTCAGTTAATTGAAGGGTTGAATCCACATGGATAATTTGGTGTTGAAGTAAGGGTTGGCAGAATAAGAAATGAATAATTGTTTGAGAATATGAAAATCAGTAAGAAAAGTGGTTAAGATTTCAGGTTCATCACTAGTTATTAATTTTAGCTTGCTAAGCATTACAAATCATCTTAATCTTTCTATCTATATTTTCATTATTATGACCCCACATACCTGCTAATAATGTATCCAAAATTATGATTCAAATTCCTATTTAAAGACAATATGAACCATATGTTGCCAAAGTTTTTGTGAAAAGAAAGAAAAAGAGGGATTTATAGTTCAGGCCAAAAATGGCTAGCACGCGAATCATCTACCAGAGAGAGATCCGCGTTTTGAGCCAAGAAATGCTAAAATTCGACCCTATGAGGTTCGCGTTTTGCCTCTAAAATATCTAGTGATGGAAAATCTTCCCAAGGGTAAATAAATGCGAGCTACTGAAGCCTTAAAAATGGCTAAGGAGCCAAAATGTGCATCCTCATCATGAGAGATCCGCGTCTTAAGTTAAGTAAAAGCTGACAAACGCGGGCTTCTCAGAGTTGTGTTTTGTCCTCAAAACATTAAAAATATAAGGTTATTTCTTTTTATCCTCAAATGCGGTTCCTTGTTCAAGAGGGATCTACGTGGACTTTTACGGTCATGTTTTAACCTAATCCGCAACTCAAGTGCAAGGTCACATTGTGACCCATAAAGATTTATAAAAACTAAAATTAATTCCGTTTCAATAGAACGTGGGTCTAGTTGAGAAGCTAACACGTGGATCATCAACTAAAGAGAGATCCGCATTTTGAACTATCTTTTGAGCTCATGATTAGAGATAAGTATAATTAAAACGTGAACCCCAGCGGGTCGCGTTTTCACTCCAGCATCTCAAGGAATAAAAATTATCCTCATTTGTACCCAAACGCAAGTCTAACTAAACAAGACATGTTGCTGGGAGCTAAAACGCGGATCAACTAAAGATGGATCTGCGTTCTAAGCCCATATTTAGAGCTAAGTATAGCCAAAATGCGGGCCCTAGAGGGTTGCATTTTCATTCCAAGGCCTTGTGAGGCGAAAATCATTTTCATTGACATCCAAACGCGGGTCTGAGCATGCCACGCAAGCTATATTGAACTAAAACGCTTATCTAAAGACTTAGATCAGTATTTCAATTACAAATCTAGAGGATTTAAGATGTCAGTTACAAAGTTACAAATTCTGGGAATTTAATACAAATCCAGGGAATTAAAGAACATAAAATTAATTCTCAAATCAAGGAGGCCATTAATTGGACAGTTATACCAATTCAAAGGTTTCTCAGACCTCTATAAATAGCCAAAAACTGGACAGGAAAAGGGGTTGGATTATCTCCATTTGAGCGCTTGTGCTAGGAGTACAAGGTTATTCTCCAAGAGCGTTGCAAAAGGTTGCCAGCTGAAGAGCTGGTGTTCGGAACGTCAACGGAGAACAGGATCGTTCTGCACGGCTACAACAGAACCCGACATTAAACAAAGAGGAAAATAGATTAATTCCCTATCTTCTGTAAATGAAAAATTGTAATCTCTCTTTAAGTTTTTAATAAAATTAAATTTATGTCAAGCATAAGATTGACGACTCCGCTGGGGAGCCTTATCATCTCCGATGGTACGATCGTAGTCTAATTCGACAAAGTTCTAGTTGGCACTATGGTCGAATCATTCGTTATTGAGTTCGACCAAAAGAAGTACGAGGAATTCCTTTCCTCTGGCTGCGCAAGCCCAAGATTCTTACGGAAATGCTGCAAGGTCTCTACTAACTCAGCCTCTAATGAGGCTCTAAAGATTACATTCCAGACAACCTGCTAAGGACTTTCTAAACCAATCTGATCTCAAAGGAGTAAAGATTACATTCCCAGGCAACTTGCTAAGGACTTTCTAAACCAATCTGATCTCAAAGGAGAAATTTCTCCTCCTTCAGCACAAGGCTCTGGGTCTACCCCACTCAAGACGTGTGTTGCTCCCAAGAGGATGGATCGGGATCCCGACAACCGCAATAGAAAATGACCATTCTCTGATCTCTAAGGAGATAACACTGAAATGAAGGTTCCTCTCACTCGCACTATGAGGAGGAACTTGAGAAGAATTAAGGCTCGTACTTTTTGCAGAGCCATGAAAGAAAGAACTATTATTGAACCACAACCACACGAAACTCCAATTCGTGTATGGCGACCAAAGAATGAAGGTGTGGTCCCTAATAAGAAGCTGGACTAAGACGCGGATATGTTAATTCACTTTTCTTATGAGAAACGTTGCTCGTCCACCAAATACATCTTCGACTACGAACACAGAGTTTACATCCGCATTTCACAGAGTAAACGCGAGTCCCAGACTCGCGTTTTTGAAGCAAAACGTGGATCTCAGACCTGCGTTCCAGAAGTTAAATGCGGATCACATACCCACGTTTCCGAAGCCAGACACGGATCTCAAATCCACGTCTGAACAGAAAATGCGGCCCTCAGATCTGCTTTTCTAAAGAAAATTTAGCCTTTAAGGCTCATGGACTTTAAGTCCCAGTCATACTGCTTCATCAGCTCATTCTCCAACCGCAATGGTTAAAGTGAAGTTTGCACCTGGGATTTTCAAGAGGATAGAAACTCCTATACCGAAAATACTATTTTGGAGGGAGTGTTGCCTCTACCATCAATCCCACGAGTTCCAATACAGGAAACCTTAGGGAATTTCTTGACAAAAAAGAGAAAAATTTCAAGTCTCACTGTCACTGTGAATAGTTGATCAACGCGGTGCTGTCTCATTGCCGCTGTGTTGCAACTCCTACAGGGCCTCTGTCTTCAATAGACTCGTGTCGTCTTCAGTCCCACCTTCAAAGAGAAGACGATGCAATATCAAACAAGAATTCTCCGAACTAGAGTATCTCGAAGATCATCCAACATATCTTTAGAAAAGAAGAAAAAGAAGACGAGTGTTCCTCGATCGGACTCATCAGAATCTGAACACTCTTCTGGTATGAAAAGTGTGTTTAAGTGATATTCGAGGTGTCTTTCGAAACATCAGACTTCAGAAGGGGGTGACAGTACCTTTGGCTTACCTGAAGATGATCGGAATCTTCTACGATGAAGAAAAAACAATAAACTCTGTTGTCGCAGAATCTAACTTCTGACTCCTTCCTTGAAGGTTCTGTCCCTGCGCATATGGCACAAGAAAATCCTGAAGAATTTATGAAGAGAATGGATGAGCAGGGGAAGATTATCTAGTAACAGGAGTCCAAAAGCGAGATTAGGGAAATGCTCCAATTCCCGATCAAAGAGCAAACGACGAATAAGGGAGAATTTTCTTCCAAAAGTTCTCACATTCCGAGAAAGGATAAACGAAAGAGAAAAGCGAATGAATCTCGTACTCCTCCTAGGAGCACTGGTGGCAAGGAACATGAAAAATAAGATAATTGTTCTGAACACTCGCACCATCAATCCGAGAATACAGAACATGAAAGCAATTCACATGTTGCCTTGATGGAGAGTTTCTAAAACCAGCTCAATGCTTTGGTTCATGAGAGCAAGTTGCAAGAGTTATGGATCGTAAGACCATATCCGATGGAATGGGAGAATTTACCATTTCCAGAAAATTATAAGCCTCTGAAGCTCAAGTTCTTTGACGGTAAAGGGTCGCCAAATTAGCACCTTTACAATTTCAAGTTATAAACAGGCATTTGACTGGAAGTGACTCGATCATCACACGAATCTTTGTTAGTATTCTTACGGGTCTAGTATTTGAATGGTTTTGAAGATTGGAGCTGGAAATTGTCAACTCGTGGAATGATATGGAAAAGACCTTAATCAGGTTTTACGAAGAGGATATGGAGATCTCAATGCCAACACTCTTTGCTACAAAGCAAAAGAAGGGGGAGTTGGCTCGAGACTCCATAAAAAAAATTCAGGAATGATTCTTTAAGATGCCCGCATGGGATGCTAGAAATGACTTTAGTGGAAACCTGCAGACATAATCTATTTTCTAAAGTTCTCGCCATGATGGAGCGGTGAAGTCCACTAATTGGAAAGAACTATCAACACAAGCTGAAGAAGCCGAGAAAATTGCACAACGGCTTGAGGCTGAAGAGGGAGGAAGGCCAAGAAGAAATAATTCTGGAACACCTCAATCGTCTCGACCTAGAGGGAAAGAGACAATGGCGATAGATGCTCCTTGTCCAGTTAAACCTCCTCCTACAAGGTCCCCTCTATCGAGGGCTCATAAAAACAATATTCTTTCAAGTATGAGCATACTATTACTATTTTTAATTTGCTCATAAAGAGGAATATGTTGAAGTTGCCAGAAGTGAAATGCCTTGAAGTAGGAATGGTTGATACCAATTACTGTATATATTATAGGATTATTAACCATCCTACCAAAAACTGTTATATTCTAAAGGACAAAATTCAAACCCTGGTGGATGCCAATGTCATCAAGTTACAACCAGAGCAGAAGAAAGTGACAGCAAATATAGTGTCTTTCAAATTTGGAAAAACTCCAAATTGGATAGAATCAATCATTTAAGACGGAGTTCAACCAACTTTCAAAGGTACTATGAGGATTGTAAATTACGATTCTCATCAATAACAGAAGAAAGAATTATCTCCCTTTGAGACGTCAAATGGAGAGATGATGTGGGTACATTCAGACCTTCTCAAGGATGAACAGTGGACTTCAAGTTCATCCAAAAAGAAGTCTAAGGAAAAAACATGCACCTCCAATGCTATCATTACAGTCCCAGAAAATGACACAACAGTTTATCCTTTTTGAGACTCAGAAGAGGAACTCAAATAATCTTTGGCGGTCAATGAAGACCAACAACAACCTTCCGGAATGCGTTCAGGAAGGGATTACTTGAAAAATTATGATAAGGCGGTTGAACCTCAGTTTTCGGAGAAGAACAAGCAGAAAGAGCTTAATTTTGATAAAGATTTTAAAAATAAGGAGAAAGAAGCAACGGAAGGCTCCAAAAAGCCTTTTCAATTTGATGGTTTGGCACAATTGGCCAACATTCCTGCAAGAATCACTTTGTATGAGCTCCTGAAGCTATCCAAGCAAACTAGAGAAGTTTTAAGGGATACTTTGCAGGATTCTGAAGTGTTTCTGGCTCAAATCCCAGAAACAACAGAAGAAGTCTGTGTAGCATGCCATCAAATTTATGAGAAGGTACCTTGCATAGCCTTTTCTCCGGAGGATATGCAAGTGAAGAATAACAAGCATCACTAGCTTTTGTACTATAAAGGTTACATAGGGTCAACTGAGATCGACTGAATTTAAGTCGATCCTGGATCCGCTTTGAGCATAATGCCAAGGAGGGTACTGCGGTATCTCAGAGTCTCCATGAATAGACTGGCATTAACAAACACAATCATTTTTAGATTCAATGGTTGAAACCCTTGGACAAAGTGAAATTGAAATGCTAGCTTGGTGATATGAAAACGGAAGTCACATCTTATAAGATAGATGTTGTCACGTCTTACAACCTGCTACTTGGAAGGTCATGAATCCATTTCAATCTTATTGTCCCTTTTACACTTCACCAGTGTATGAAATATGTTGACAAAAAAGGAAATAGGAAAACTCTGGTGGCAGAAAACGATCCTTCAAAGGGGAAAACTACTTTACATATTCGCTACTATATCAAGTTACATTTGAAATAGCTGAACAACTCGCCCTAGAAGAATCAAATAGCGGCAATGAGGCTGATACTGAATCAGGATCTGAAGATTCGAAATCCAATGATGAAAATTGGGGTGTGGAACCCATTGTAATAAGTCTTGAAGGCCTTGGTGTAAACGACACCATAATTTTGATGGCGAGTGGGTAATAAATAAAAATGTAGAGTTTGCTTATTCATTTGGTGTTGATTCGGAACCCTCAAGTACTAGTACTGATGCGGTTAGTGATCAACTATGTAAAATATACTCCTTAGTATCATTCCAAGCACCCATTTGTTCATTTTTTAATGTATAAAGTGATGACGATGGAGATGCAAGTGAAGCGATATTTGAAATTTCTCCTAAATATAAAGGTCAAAGACCTATATTATTTGGAAAAACAAACAATAATAATAAAGAAAAATACTTGGAGCCTGAAGAAGAAAAGAAAAATCCCGAGTTTTTCCATTACGATAAAAATACTTATAAAATGATGAAACGAATGGGATATAACCTAGTCGAAGGCAGGGGGTTAAAATTTGGAAAAGGAAGAAGACCTATGTTACAATCCTTTATTCCAAAAGGAAAAAATGCTAGGTTATGATGATAAAACTGACAGGGGGTTGTGATATATTACCACTCCTGAAATCCTTTCAAATATGAAGAATTCCGACATAGTCATTCATCTGAATCGTTATATTGGGATTCAGATACAAGTATTGGAGCTATTTTTCAAGAAGTCTTCGTCAACCTGGTCTCCATAGATCAGAAAGAAGAAGATGAAGAATTGCCACTAATTAAGGATGATTCTTGGACAAAACATTTAAACATGAAATGGGGAAGTTTAGTTTGAACAGCGTGAACCTCCAACTGAAAATAAAGTGATCCAAATAAATATGGGTGACGACACTAATTCTTAACCCATATTTATAAGCAAAAATATATATTCCGAAGAAAAAGAAATGATTTCTCTTATTCAAGAGTACATTGATGTTTTTGCCTGGAATTATGAATACATGCGATGCACAAGGTGAATATTTGACAAGACGCGAAACTCGTTAAACAACAACGAAGGTTCTGTTCCGAAATAATGGAAGCAGCTAAAATCAAGAAGTCAATTGAATCATGTTTCATTCGCGAAGAATACCCTGATTGGGTTACAAATAGTCTCTGTGTCTAAGGAGAATGGAAAAATCAAAGTCTGCATCGATTTCAGAGACTTGAATGAAGCATGTCCTAAAGACGAATTTCCATTACTAATCACAGATGTCATGATCGACAATACTTGCGGTTATGAACGGATGTCGTTTATGGATGGATTTTCAGGGTATAATCAAATTAAGGTATAATCAAATTGAGGATGGATGGATTTTTAGGATAGCACTTTATCCCACAAAACTCAATTAAGGGTCAAGTTATAGCTGATTTCTTAACTGAGCACCCAATTCCAGTGTCTTCAAAACCGTACGAAGACATCCCTGACGAAATAGTTGAAGAAAATATAGTTACAAGAGAAGGCACTCTATAAGAGACTGCTGAAGCAAATACCATCACTGAAGAAGTCTGCCAACTTTTCTTTGATAGTGCCTTCGGAGTGGGACCCAAAGGAAAGGTGATAGCAGGAGTGGGGTTGTCTTTGTCTCTCGTCACAACCATATCATCTCTCGAGCGTATTCACTAACAGAGTCATGCTCTAACAGTGTTGCTGAATATAACGTCTTGATGATTGGCCTAAAGATAGCCAAATAGCTGGAAGTAAAATATTTAGAGGTATATAGAGATTCTCAGTTTATCATCAACCAAGTCAAGGGAGAATATGAAGTTAAGAATGAAGATCTCTTGCCCTATTACCAAGCAGTCATGAAAATGGCTGATAGCTTTAGTGGTTTTTACATCAGTCATGTGCTGTGCTATCAAAATAGCTTTGCCGATTCACTAGTTTCCTTGGCTGTCACTTTAGCGTTGCCCAAGAGTTCTAGCAAATGCATAATAGTGGGAAGTAAAGAATTATTATGTCCGAAAAATAAACTCGAAGTGGAGTTAAATTCAGGCAAGAAACAAAAAGCATACAAAGTATATGCTCTTGAGTCTGATCTCGAACTAAGACATTGGCGATTTCCTTATATAGATTACGTTCTTTACGGAATATTGCCAGAAGATTCCAAAAAAGCAGCAACAATTCGAAGGAAGGCTATTCGATTTTATTATAATGCCGAAGTTCAGACATTATATAGAAAATCTTATGATGGAATCTTTCTTCGTTGCCTTGCTAACAAAGAAGCCCAAGAAGCACTTGAAGAAGCTCATAGCAGTATCTGCAGAGCACATTAATCAGGACCGAAACTTTGGGGTAGACTCCGAAGAATGTGATATTATTGGCCCAAGATGATAATAAATACAATTGCTTATGCCAGAAAATGCCGAGTCTATTAAATACATGCCGATTTCATACATCAGCTACCAGAGTATTTTCATCCAACGGCTACATTATGACCCTTTGAAATATGGGGAATGAACATTATTGGGTCAATTTTGCCACCATCGACAAAGGGTCACTGCTTCATATTGGCCATAACAAATTACTTTTCAAAGTGGACTGAAATTATTCCCCTAAATGAATTAAAGACATAAGATGTGATCAAATTCATTAAACATCATGTCTTATATCGTTTCGGGGAATCTAGGAGAATTGTTAATGACAATGGAGCTCAATTTGTAAGTTAATTATTCTCCAGATTTTTGCAACAAATACCAGATTGAAAGTATAAAATCATCTCTATACTATCCTGCAGCCAATGGTTTAGCGGAAGCCTTCAATAAAACCATTGTGAAGCTTTTTAAAAAGTTCGTTCATCTAACCAATGTGAGTGGGATGAAAGGCTTGGAGAATGTCTCTAGGCATACCGAACAACTATCAGAATATCTACAAGTACTACACCTTTTCCTTTGGTGTATGGATCCGAAGCAATACTTCCTTTGGAGATCCAGGTTCCGTCATTACGAGTTGCGTTAGCGACCAAAATGACACAGGAAGAGAAACATGGGCAAAGATTTTTAGAGTTGGAAGCCCTCGATGATAAGCGCCTCAAAGCACAACAGAACATTGAGCTTTATCAAGCTTAAATTTTCAAAATCTTTAATAAAAAGGTCAAGTAGAGAATTTTCAAGAAAAGTTATTTGGTTCTTTCGGTAAGAAGATCACTCATAACCAATCAAAAATTCAGAGGAAAGTTCCAGACAAAATGGAAAGAACTTTTAGTCAATGACGCAGTCTATTCAAATGGTGCGTACTGATTGGAGAAATTGAATGGTGACAAGATAATGTTATCGATCAATGGGAAATTTTTGAAGAAATATTACTCTTAATGTAATATTCAAGAAATCCATCATGGATGTACCTATCATCCTTCTTTTCTTGTAGTTTGCCTTGAAGCACATTTGCTTGAACCTTGTGATCCTTTCCCTAACACCGCATACCCAAATCCAAAATTCGGTACAGGGTATATAAGTGGTAATATTGGAAAATCCAATAGTCAATTCCTCCAATAGGGAAATCCGCTTAACTCAAAGGGATCATGGCTGCATATATGAATTTTGGTAATATTGGAAAATCTAACTGCCCATTCCTCCAATGGAAAAATCCAATTAACTCAAGGTGATCATGGCCAAGCTAATTATCAGGTCTCTAATGAATGTAAAAGGAGGCTTCGATGGGTATCAAGAAGAATCCCGAACCGCTCAAAGGCAAAATGGATTATATACAAACAATTTATGTAATAATAAGAAGCAATCAAGTTAAATATTGAGCGATTTGAGATACATATCCTCTTCAATAATCCTCTATCAAGTCTTCGACCAAATAAGCGAATCCCCGACCGCTGTCCGGAAAAGCGGTAATAAGAAGATTTCATAGAGAAAACTTCTTATAGTACTCCTTCCAAAAATTGCAGCAAAGAATGACGAATTTTCGATCACTGTCCGAAAAAGCGGTAATGAGAAGATTTCATAGAGAAACTTCTTGCAGTACTCCTTCCGAAAAATGCAGCAAAGATTGATACATTTTTTCGACAATTGCCCGAAAAAGCGGTAATAAGAAGTTTTTATAGAGAAACTTCTTGTAGCACTCCTTCCAAAAAACACGACAAATAATGATGAAGTTTCTTGGTACAAGTCGACTGTATCTCGAAAAAGAGTATAAAAGTATCAAATTATTTGATACACATACTTGAATTTTTTCCTCAACAAAAGAAAATTTCTAAATTTATGACTTGATCATTGGTCTGCTTAAATACCGGAGCATATGAAGACCCTAAATAGATTAATGAATGTATCTAATTCTTGACACTATTAATGAATGTGTCTAATTCTTGACACTATTATCTCCAAAACAGAACCAATTTGTCCACTAATCAAATAGAGTTCACCTGCAAGGAAGAAACTCATTTCTGACCAACTCCACCGGAACTTTATGTTTTAGGGTTCCTTTCAGGAGATTCAATTCTACAACGGTCCAGTTAATATTTTGTTGCTCGTTATTTCATCAATTTCCCTAGTGGAGTTTCCATTCCTTTGTTTGCTATAAAATTTGGAATTTTATTGGACTTTAAGAAAAATTTATAATAAGAATGGTTTTTCATTTACAGAAGATGAGAAAGATGATTTTTCTTTGTTTAGTATTGGGTTCTATTGCAGCTGTAGAGGACGATCCTACTCTCCGTTGACAATCCAAATGCAAGTTCTGCAGTTGGCAGTTTTTGCTAGGCTCTTGGATGCAAAGGACTCTAAATTCTTAGCACAATTACTCAAATAGAGATAATCCAACCTCTTGTTTAGCTCAGCTTTTAGCTATTTATAGAGGTCTGGAGACCTTTGAATTGGTGTAATTGTCAATAATCTCCTTGATTTGAAAATTAATTTTATGTTTTTAATCCATTGGATTTGTATTAAATCCCCGTGATCTGTAACTGACATCTTTAATGCTCTTGATTTGTAACTGAAATGTGGATCTCAGCCTTTAGATCCGCATTTTAGCTCTTTGCAGCTTGCGTGGCAAATTCAGACACGCGTTTGAGTATTAATGAAGATAGTTTTTGCCTCTTGAGGCTAAGAAATGAAAACGCGATTATCTGGGATTCGTATTTTAATTATATTTAGCTCTAGTTATGAGCTCAGAAAAGAAGAGTCAAACGCAGATCTCACAATGACTGATGATTCACGTTTTAGCTCCCAGCAATATATTTTGCTTGATTAGACCCGCATTTGGGTACAAATTAGGATAATTTTTATCATTTGAGATTTTAAAGTGAAAATGCGACTGTCTGGGGTTTACGTTTTAATTATATTTAGTTCTAGTCATGAGCTCAAAAGATAGTTCAAAATGCGGATCTCTCTTTAGTTCCACGTGTTAGCTTTTCAACTGAGCCTGCATTTCTATTGAAATAGGATTAACTTTAGTTTTTTTTATAAACCTTTGTCGGTCACAACGCGACCTTGCGCTTAAGTTGCGGATTAGGTCTGCGTTTTGGTTAAATCACGACCCTGAGAATCCATGTGGATCTCTCTTGGACGAGAATCCGCATTTGAGGATAAAAGGAAATAATTTTACATTTTTAAGGTTTTAAAGACCAAATGCGACCCTAGGAGGGGTTCACGTCTAATCCTTTACGTAGCTTAAGATGCGGATCTCTCTGGATGAACCATTTTGGCTCAACCATTTTTAAGGTTTCAATGACTCGCGTTTGTTTACTCTTGGAGAGATCTTTCATTTCTCAATATTTTGGAGGCAAAATACGATTCTTGGCTCAAAATGCGGATCTCTTTCTGGTAGATGATCCGTATGCTAACCATTTTTTGCTTGAATTATAAATTCTTCTTTTTCTTTCTTTTCTCAAAACTTTTGCCAGCAGTCTTTATTTTATGGACTTACTTTTCTAACTATATTTATAAACAAATAAAATGAACTCAAAGGATAATATGATGCGTATTCCCCTATAATCAAACTAATGAAAAAAAAGGAAGATTTCTTGCTTGTAACTATATGAGAACTTGTCTTGTCGTTATTTGTCTATAAACTGTTTGCTATAAAATTGGATTTTATTAAAATTCAAGGAAAGAATTATAATATGAACAGTTGTTCGTTGTGGTTGCTGAGATCCATCCTCTTGGGATCACCACGGGTCTTAAGGGGGGCAGATCTTGAGCCTTGTGCTGAGGGAGGAGAAATTTTCTCTTTTAAGACCAGACTGGTCTAAAGAGTTCTTAGACAGGACCGTAATTTTTAGAGCCTTATTAGAGGCTGAGTTAGTTGAGACCTTGCGACATTTCTGCAAGAATCATGGGCTTATGGAGGTAGAGGAGAGGAATTCCTTATATTTCTCTTGGTCGAACTCAATGACGAGTGACTTGACCATAGTGCCAACTGAGATTTTGCCGACTCTGCTCGGAACCCCTATTATCTCCGATTATATGGCCGTAGCCCAATTTGACAAAGTCCTAGTTGGCACTATGGTCGAGTTACTCATCATCAAGTTCGACCAAGAGAAGTACGAGGAATGTCTCTCATCTGACTCCATGAGACCAAGATTATTGCGGAAATGCTGTATGGTCTCAACCAACTCAGCGTCTAATGAGACTCTAAAAATTAAAGTCTTGTCTAAGGACTCTTTAGACCAGTCTGGTTTTAAAGGGAAAATTTCTTCTCTCTCAGCACAAAGCTCCATGTCTGCCCCACTTAAAACCCATGTTGATTCCAAGGGGATGGATCAGGATCCCAGCAACCATAGCGGGCAACCGTTCATATTGTAATTCTTTCCTTGAATTTTAATTAATTCCAATTTTATAACAAACAATTTATAGACAAATAAAGACAAGTTCTCATTTTGTTACAAGTAAGGAATCTTACTTTTTTTTTCATTAGTTTGATTATAAGGGAATACGCGCCATGTTATCCTTTGAGTTCATTTTATTTGTTTACAAATATAGTTAGAAAAATAAGCCCTTAAAATAAAGACTGTTGGTAAAATTTTGGAGAAAAGAAAGAAAAAGAGAGATTTATAGTTCAAGCCAAAAAATGAGTAGCACATGGATCATTTGTCAGAGAGAGATCCGCGTTTTGAGCCAAGAAAGATTAAAATGCGACCCTCATAGAGTCGTGTTTTGTCTATAAAATATCGAGAGATGAAAGATCTCCCCAAGAGTAAACAAACGCGAGTCGCTGAAGGTTTAAAAATGGCTGAGACAAAACGTGGATCCTCATCCAGAGAGATTCGCGTCTTAAGCTAAGTAAAGGATTAGACGTGAGTCCCCTAGAGTCGTGTTTTGTTTGTAAAACCTTAAAAATATAAGGTTATTTCTTTTTATACTCAAATGCAGATTCTTGTCCAAGAGAGATCCATGTGGACTCTCAGGATCGTGTTTTAACCAAAATGCGGACGTAATCCGCGACTCCAACGCAAGGTCGCATTGTGACCCACATAAGTTTTATAAAAAATTAAATTTACCCCGTTTCAATAGAAATGCGGGTCCAACTGAGAAGCTAACACGTGAATTATTAATTAAAGAGAGATCAGTGTTTTGAACTATCTTTTGAGCTCATGACTAGAACTAAATATAATTAAAATGTGAACTCCAGAGGGTTGTGTTTTCACTTTAAAATCTCAAAGGATAAAAATTATCCTCATTTGTATTTAAACGCAGGTCTAATCAAGCAAGATATATTGCTGAGAGTTAAAACGCGAATCATCAATTATAGTGAGATTTGTATTTGACTCTTCTTTTCTGAGCTCATGACTAGAGCTAAATATAATTAAAATGCGGGCCCCAGATGGTCGCGTTTTCATTATAAAGAATAGAGGCAAAAATTATCTACATTAGCACTCAAACGAGGGTTTGAGTATGCCACGCAAGCTGCAAAGAGCTAAAATGCGGACTTAAAGGCTGAAATCTGCGTTTCAGTTACAAATCCAAAAGATTAAAGATGTTAGTTACAAATCATGAGATTTAATATAAATCCAGTGGATTAAAGACAGGAAATTAATTTTCAAATCAAGGAGGGCATGGACAGTTACACTAATTCAAAGGTTTCAAAATCTCTATAAATAGCAAAAACCTGAGCTAAACAAGGGATTGGACTATCTCCATTTGAGCACTTGTGTTAAGAATCTAGAGTCATTTGCATCCAAGAGCCTTGCAAAAACTGCCAACTGCAGAACTTGCATTTAGATCGTCAACAGAGAGCAGTATCGTTCTCTATGGTTACAATAGAACCCAATACTAAACAAAGAGAAATCACCTTCCTCATCTTCTGTAAATGGAAAACCGTTCTTATTGTAACTTTTTCTTAAAGTTAAAATAAAATTGCAAATTTTATGGTAAACACCATATCCCAAAGATAAACTATTTCAAGTATATGCAATCAATCAAAAATTGGATAAGGCACAAGAAATAAAATAGGTCTTTTTATTCCATAGTTGTGTTATGGCAATCTCATGCATCCAATCAATAAATTATATTTAGATTCATGATACCAATATTAAAAAAAACACAAACCATGCCTAAAAGATGGATTATTTTGTATTTATGCGAAACTACAATCAATTATCAATTAACCATAAAAATAAATAAGAATCAAGAATTAAAGAGATACATACAAGCCACATTGAAGAAATAGAGAATCCCCATTCACCTTTCACCAAGGAACTAGCCAATTACCATTGAAAATGCGAGATTTTTATTAAAAAGAAATAAAAGAAGAGAGATAATAGAGAGAGATACAGGGATAAGTAGTGATATGATAGGCACACATCTTCTCCTATTTATAAAGCTTATAAAGTTCTAAAGACTCTAGACATCCTTGTACTCCACAGCCATTACATCTCAATGGCATGAGTCCGAAACCAGTTGAAAAAGCTGCTTTTTGAGCCCAACAGCTGGGCTACTAGTGAGCTCACTGGTGGCTCCAGCGAGGACTGCTCTTTGGTTGGTATAGTCTATTCTGATGTGTAATGCCTCACTAAAGTGGTCATAGCTTTTATATTTAAACTCTGATTGAACTGATTTTTGAACTGCTGGAAAAAGAATTTAGAGATCTACAACTTTTTCCTACATGAATATTTCCATTTCGAATTATATTTATATGAAATCTGGCCTTAAAGTTGCCGCTGCTGTGCAAAGTTGATTGAATTCGATGTGGCTCCATTCAATTATCAATATTTTGAGTTCCTAATCCGTTCATTCTCAAATTTGTTTTATAGTTTGGATGCCATGTGAACACATATAAAAAAAATATAAAATTATATCTTAATCATCTTTTTACACTAAACAAAAATAATTTTGTAAATTCAAGTTTACTAAATATAACATATGATTAAGCGTATTAACTGGATAAAAGAGGTACAAGTATAAAATATACAATATTAGTGTTCTCGGTAGCATTGAACAACAACACTATATGTGTTGAATGTTAGAAATTTAGTTGGTATGTCTTGAGCATTTGAGAAGATTCTTCAAATGTAAATTACTAAGTTATGTATCTTTTTAGGTTGTTAACTTATTTCAAAAGGTTTATATGATTTATGTAGGCATGACGTATATATTTATCATGAAGAAAGCGTTTGATATTGCATATGCTATTTAGTAAATATCGTGATATTTCACTCGATATACGATATCTGTTATAAAATTTTATGACCAATATATCATTGATATCCTATATTTAAAATGCTGATTCTCGTATCTAGTTATTGGAATGTAGGAATTCCAATTACAGGCAGTCAAATGAATAAAGCATTCTTGTCATATTTATATGTTAAGTGTGCCTTTGGCCTCAATAAATTGCTCATATATAGTTCTATGTTTGTTACCTGTGCAGTGGCAATCCAAAGGATGAGCCTGGTGCAATTGTATGCCGTGTTTCCCAGTCCTTTCTACGATTTGGTTCATATCAGATTCATGCTTCCAGAGGCAAAGAAGATCTTGAAATTGTCCGTCTTTTGTCGGACTATGCAATCTGTCACCATTTTCCCCATATTGAGAAGATGAACAAGAGTGAGGATTTATCTTTTGGGGTTGGTCAGGAGGGTTCTGCGGTTGTTGATTTAACATCAAACAAGTATGCAGGTAAATTTTTTGTTCTCATGCAACTTCTCTGTTGGTTGTTATTTTATTATATTGTAGATGAAACTTTTTTACATGAAGTTATCACTCAAGATTCTAAAAAGCTTAATCCGATGGAATTGTATCAGCTTGGTCGGTGGAGGTTGCTGAACATACTGCTTCCTTGATTGCCAGCTGGCAGGGAGTTGGTTTCACCCATGGTGTTATGAACACAGATAACATGAGCATATTGGGTCTAACTATTGATTATGGACCTTTTGGTTTCTTAGATGCATTTGATCCAAGTTACACCCCAAATACCACCGACCTACCAGGAAGAAGATATTGTTTTGCTAACCAGCCAGATGTTGGCTTGTGGAATATTGCTCAATTTACTACAACTTTGGAGGCTGCTCATTTGATCAGCAAAGAGGAGGCAAATTATGCTATGGAAAGGTACCGTCAGTTCTTTTTGGTCTTGGTCTAGACATACTTTTTAGAATTGGTATTGATGTTTCTGTTCCTACACTCTACAGATATGGGAACAAATTCATGGATGAGTATCAATCCATAATGACCAGAAAACTTGGTTTAGCAAAGTACAATAAACAATTGATCAGTAAACTCCTCAATAATATGGCTGTTGATAAAGTAGACTACACAAATTTCTTCCGTGTGCTTTCCAATATCAAAGCAGATCCTAATATTCCGGAAGATGAGCTACTTGTTCCTCTAAAGTCTGTTTTGTTAGACATCGGCAAGGAAAGAAAGGAAGCCTGGAGCAGTTGGGTGCAGAGTTATATCCAAGAGGTATAATTTGTGAACATCTTTGCTATTATATTTACTTGTTCCCAATCATTAGTTAACAAGTTAATATCCCCCATATTTTTTCTTTGGTTTTGAACTACATGACACGACCTCCACTATCCATTTCTTTTTTTTTCTTCTTGTAATCTGTCAAATATTAGAAAGACAGAAGTTAAACACAGACTCGTGCATGAACGAGAAACCTACAGCTGGGCGGTGTTAAACTGGATGAAGACTATAATTTGCAGTGTTATAATTCTTACCCTATTGGAGGACTAGGAATATTTTAAACTAAAATTTTCTTCTAATAAACTTTCAGAAAAATTTAAGGATTGCCCGAGCTTCCCCTTACTCGATGCTCTTTGGTTCTTGTCGGTGCCAATTTTCTTTCATCCCCTTACACCAGACCCCGTGAATCCTTCTGGTGCCAGTTTTTCTGTCCGTGCTTCTTGTGCAATGTCCTATGTTCCTCGCCTCCTCTCTGAGCTCCTGATGCTCTTTCCCTGTCAGGCCTGTCTTATCCTGCTTTCTTACCCATTTTTGATGCCATGCTTACAGTGCGCCATAGAGCAGTTCTCACAAGCGCCACCATTTACATGATTACATCACCCTCTAGTGGATTGCTCTTTCCTTTCCCCTACAATAGGAGATTTCTTGCTTGATAAGTTCTTGTCCTATTTCCTTGCTGGAGACTTGGTATTAGTTAAATGCATTGCTTCTGGTAGCAAGACTCCAAGCTGTGGGATAAAGGTTTTGTTCTTATTGTTGTGTAGCGTTATTAAGTATCTTCTATTGATGCGAAAAAAATAGAAGCTTATAGGCAAGTTATACTTTCTGTAACCGACATATTAATGTGAGGGCAATTATCCTTCCATGCCAACATTTAGTAAGCATGGATACTTCATCGTGAGTGTCATGTTAAATGTCGGACATGTGTCGTAAACCAACTTTTGCATGATACTTGCCTAGCGTGTGTTTGACTCTCCATAGTCTTGCATGGTACTTGCCCGGCATGTCTCTGACGCTCCGAAGTCGTGTGTGATTCTAAGAACCAAAAACTTGCATGTTAAAGCCATGTTTATTGTTGAAAAGCCTTGGAAGATTGCGGGTTATACATTGTGGAGCTTTGCTTTTCTTTAAAAAAAATACAATAAGTTCTTGCTAATTGAACTTAAACCCGTTGTAAACTCCTAAGCTTTCATAAACTTGTACAGTGCAAAGTATTGGATTAAATTTTCAAATATTTTTTCTTAATATAGTCCCATGATTTGAATTACTGTATTAATCATCAATAATTTTTTTTTCCTTATATCTACTTCTAGTAAAACATGTCATGACCATTATGTGTATTGATGTGTATTACACACGCACACGCAAAAATACACTTAGTTATGTCAATGTGTCTCTGAATCCTACACTCTGAATCCTACATTTTAAGGATTTCTCTTTTTGACGAACAATGTTGGAGTCTCGTCATATTTGTGTTCTGTGTCCATGTTCATGCTTCATTGACCAACATATTGTTTAGAAGACCGTCCTTCTAGCGTTTCTATTTCGCATTGCATTGTTCTCTATTCCAAGGGCGCATGTGTGTGTGTGCACACACACTCTCTCTCTCTCTCTCTCACACACACACACACACACACATATATATATATATATATATATATATATATATATATATATATATATATATACACATGGGATTATTGTAGGTGAGCCACCAACTCAGAAAAAGTTACATGAGCTGGTGACAAAACTATAGTGATCCAATAATTTTTCTTCAAAATTTTTTTTTACAATTACTATCTCTATCTCCTTATCTTCTTTTGGATTAAATTTCATAAATTTTGGAATTCATTTACCTTTTCATCAAGTACATACAAAATGTTTTATTTATTGAAAACTATTAATTTTGTGTTAACTTGATGGAGAACCAAATCAAAACTAAAATCCAAGAAATTGGATATGAGTGAATCCTAGGGGGTCGAGATCACAATCCAAAAGAAATTTTTAAAAAAAAATTATTGGAGATAGTGGAAATGAATTGCAGCTCAGGTAACTTGCGTGAACTGTCAGTTTATTTTTATTTCTTTCTCTATATATATATGTCTGTTATCAGTATAAACAAGAGACTAAATACAAAAAACTTTTGACTTGCCAATAATTCCTCTCATTGCGCTTGACATTTCCCCCATTTTCTTTATCACCTTGAAGCTGGTGTCTAGTGGCACTCCGGATGAAGAGAGGAAGGCAGCAATGAACTCGGTAAACCCAAAGTACGTCCTTCGCAATTATTTATGTCAAAGTGCTATCGATGCTGCTGAACAAGGCGACTATGGAGAGGTCCGCAGGCTTCTAAAGGTAATGGAACATCCGTACGATGAACAGGAAGGAATGGATAAGTATGCTCGCTTGCCACCTGCTTGGGCTTACAGGCCGGGTGTGTGCATGCTTTCATGCTCATCTTGAGATCAATTAGTTACCTCCTAAGATTTATATTTACTGCCTGTGGTGATGCTCTGTATATCATCATGTATATATATTCCAACAGTTATGCCTTCACCGTAAAATTTTTATATGTTGGTGGAGGTGGGCCATCATATACTAAAATCCTAGGTATGACGAAGGTATAAAGGCATGTAATCAATAGATTGGGGCGTTGTATGTTATATTATTTGTGCGGATTTGTGAAATTTACCTGCAGAATAATAGCTGTCAATTACAAGATGTAACTACTCAAAAGGATGGTCCGAGGAAGTTGGATGATTTTCACCAATCACAGAATTATCAACTTTTCTTGTTGGCCTGGTAAAAATCGTTACTTTTTTTTAACCATTATTAACGAAGGGAAAACCAAATAGAATATGGATGGAGGTGATACGAAAAGATATGGATTCTAGAGATTTAAATGATGAAATATTATTTGATAGAAATGAATGGAGAAGGACTATCAAAGTGATCGATGTGGTGTGATTTTTTTTTTTTTTTGTTTCAAGTAGCGTACTCCAAATACTTGGGATAAAAGGCTTAGTTGTTGTTGTTGTGTATGCTTGTATATGTCTTCATATCTGTGAAGTTGTTGTATAGTAGAATTTCTTCTCTTTTGGCTTAATGATATGAACGTTAGTTTATTAGAATTATTTTTTTATTGGGAAGAGCTATAATTAGCTGCAAGTATAAATATAATTTTAGTCTCTCATCATACAAATTTTAACAAATCTGTCATCTGCGACTTTGTTGACCATTCATTTTATTGCTGTTTCATTAATTGATATGCATTTCATATGGATCTATTTCCATTTTCATTTATATTATGTGCAATTCCAAGCCAAAATATGCTAATGTAATCTCTACTAATTTAATTCGAAGTTTTGGGATTAGGATTTCATTAGCATATTATATACTCTCATAATGTCCTAATTAATTTCACACACAAATGCCCAACTAATTAAAATTAAAAACTTTATCTTACTATTATATTCTACTCTCTCCATGATGTGGACAAGGTCTGGAGGTCATGCTTACAAAACCAAGAAAATTTATTCTCTCAAATAACAAAGAGACATTTTGTTAGGCAAAATAATCATAGTTATTGACATAATGATGATACATTATGAATAAAGAATAGTTAAAAGGTGCTTTCAAAATAAAAAATATTATTGAAATTAAACTAAATTAAGTAAAAATAAAAATAATTTAATGAAAATTAAATAAATATTGAATGACAATTCTTTTTCATATTTTTCTACTAAAATATTTAACCAATTAAAAGCTTAAAATTTCATATGAGCTTTTGTTTTTAATCACATGTATTTTCAGAAATATAGTTGCATTATAATCTGCACATTATTAATAAGATTTTCCTGTGAGTCCCTAATTTGCAAGATTTTAGCGGCAAACTAATAATGAGAAGCTTCCAATGGAAAAGCTCGGCGAGCTCCCCTGGTCATTTGTGTACAAATTTGTTTACTAGTATAGTATAGGAGTCTTCCTCCTATCTTATTTGGTTATTCAAATTTGGCCTCGTGACTCTAACCGATATACCGCAGTTTTCTACCCTGATCTCAGTACTTCTTAATAAAACAGGGGTTTTTAGTCTCTTAAATCTTTAAAAATTAGATTTTAGTTTTTGAAATTTTCATATTTTGATTTTAGTTTTCCAAATCCTTTAAGTTACTTCATTTTAATCCTCCTGTCTAACTTCCTTCCGTTAGACCAGTTAACTTTTTGGCTTGAATTTCTAGTTATACCCCTGATAGGAAAGGAAATATCAGCTATTTTCCTCTCTTTTCTATCTCTCTCATTTCTTTCTCTTCTTATTGTGGTGTAATCAAAATTTTCATTAGTTCTTTGTTATTTCTGTAATTGATGTTTTTTAATCAAGTTTTAATGTGCATTATTCTTCTCTCCTCTCTCTCTCTCTAATATGAACTGAGAAGTCAGTTTTCAGTCTAGTTCTCAGTCTAGAACTGAGAAGATCAGTTTCAAAACTGCGAACCGGCTCTCAGTCCATAACTGAGAACTGACTTCTCAGTCCATGAGCTCAGATAACATAAGAGAGCTAAAATCACACAAATAAATGTATACAAAGCTTTGATTAAAATGGTTTTTTTTTTGTTTTAATTTATTTTGTTGTATGATAATATGACATTAATCACCTGCACCAAAAAAACCAGACTGAGCTAGCTAATAATACCACCTAATCTCAACAATGCTACACCTCTGGGTGAGAAACTATAACAGACACTATCAAATTCAAATTGTAAATACAAATATGCTGATTAGATAATTGTAAGCAACACACGAAATCGATGTATTGATTCATTCAAGAATGCAACAGCCATGCCAAAAAGCCAAAAGAACTGAAAATAACCAGAAACCCAAAAGCTCGTAACTTTAGAAAAAGCAGAAGATCATGTACGCAGTATCAGCAACAGAGCATTTTCCGCATAGAAACAATCATGGATTAACATTCTCAGGTTCTAAGTAACATCTCTTCAGATAAGTACAACGAAAAATCTACAAGTGCAGTAGCAAGCAAGCATCCAGATCGAACAAAATGTAGCAACATCTCGGCTACCACTGCGCAGTCTGCTGCCACCGAGCAAACTACAAAAATGAGCTAACTTCTTCTCCTGTCTTGCTCGATCATGCTTGGCTTTTGTGTGGGCTTGAGGGACACTGCCAGAATTGAAAGTCTTGAAACGTTAAAAAGAAAGCAATCTTTATTTAGTAAAATGATGAACATTCAACTTGCCTTCATCTACTTACAGACAAGTTTCCTTTAAATATCTGCAATTTAGGTGAAAGAAGACAGACCTGCTCCTGCCATGCCATTGCCGCGCCCGATCATCGAGATCCGCTGTCCCGCTGCCATGTGCCTGGTTCTTGAGAGAGAAATTAGGGGAACTTTATAAGAAGAGAGGAAAAGAGGAGGAGGGAAAGAGAGAAGGGTAGAAAGGAAAAGAGGAGGAGAGAAAGATCGGACATTTGACTAATATATATAAAAAAAGGGTTAATTATATGTAGACCCCTATAGTATTCGGGATGTGTCATTTAACATTACTGAAGTTTGAAACTCTCAAAAAACTCCTTGGACTTAGTTATGTTCACTCTTTTTTTTTTATTAAAGTGCACTCTTATTCCTCAAATTCCTATTCTACCATTATCTCTCCCTTTAATAAGTGTGCTGGTTAAAAGGAGGGATGATGGTAGAATAGGAATTTGAAGGACAAGAGTGCACTTTAGTAAAAAAAAGAGAGTGAAAATAACTAAGTCCAGGGGTTTTTTTGAGAGTTTCAAACTTCAGGGTGTAAAGTGACACATTTCCAATACTATAGGGGGTCTACCTGTAATTAACCCTAAATAAAAAACAAGCTGGGTTTATTTGGATGGAATAGCTAACGGAGAGATCAAAGTGATGAAGATTTCAGGGACTAAAAACTAATTTTTAAAAATGTAAGGGACCGATATATAAACCCTTAATAAAAATTACATCCTAGCAAAGTCTCCCTATGAGACCATATCCAAAGACCCATCAAAATTAAGTAAGAGGAAGTCAATCCGCGGGCAAACTCAAGCAAGTTGTGTGTGAAAAAAATAAATAAATAAATAAAGACTGTGTGATGCGAGTAAAAGAAAGTTCATGTACTAAAGTATTATAACATTATCTAAGAAATTCTCTTATTCTAACTTCTTGTAGAAGCTTTTCGCCATCAAACTAGTATGGGTCGAGTTTGATCTAGTTGGGCCAATTAATCGTCATTGTGTACGAATGAGATGGCAAATATGATCCAACCATAAATCCCTAAGGTAACACTAAATAATTGGAGTATTCAGATGAAAATCTTTCTAGACTTGCAAGACTTGTGGAAGATTGTAGAGAATGACTATGTAGAACTAGAGTCAGCTACTGCCGAAGCAAATCTCAATGCCACCCAAAAAAATTAACATGAAGGAGTTTAGAAAAAGGGAAAAGAAAGTTTTGTTTCTTATATGTCAACACATTAAAGAATCAACATTCGAGAAGATTTATATCCTTAAATCCTCTAAAGATGCATGGAAGATTCTATAAAAATCTTATAAAAAGCCTAGAAGGTACACCTCCAAGTTTTAAGAACAAAATATAAAAATCTAAATATGCAAGCTTTAAGGTCCACATCTGATTACTTTAATAAAAAAGTCCAAACTATTACCAATCAAATGAAAAAGAAATGGAGAAGAAATTGATGAAGTTTGAATCATGAAGAAAATAGTTAGAACTTTAGACTTTAAATTTAAATATATTATTCCTACAATACAGAAGTATAAAGATCTTTCCAAAGTCTCTATTAATGAACTCTGAAGTTTTTTGCAAGTTTATTAACAAGATATAAATACTAGTACAGATCAACGAGAAAATTTACTATAGAGCAAAATGACTATCAATAAAGATAATTATAGAAAACGGGGAGGCTACATAAAATAAAGTTGCCTTCTAAGGCGGCTCAAACTTTCAATGAGGACATGACAAAAAATACCAAGAAGGCCATAGAAATCAAAATCATAATGAAAATTGTGCTAGATCATTCTGTCAAGGAGGAGAGCGTGGTGCTTATTAGATGGATTGATCTCCCATCTCCTAATAATGTCATTTTCAGACATCAATAAATATTGTATTAACATATTTGGCATAATTTAAATTCTCATCCACGTAATGCTTTGCACTTGTTAATAAAAAGATTCCCTATACTATATAATATTTTCCAAAAATGACTCGTAAAGCAATAAAAATAGTTGGCAGGCTACTGGAGACGATCAATGATAATAACATGAGGTAATGGTCGGTGGTGGCAAAAATCATCGTTGGTGGTGATGCCTGATTTGAAAAAAGAAAAAAAAGGGTTATTTTAGAAAATATGATTTATTGATTTTGATTGACTCCTTTTAGGTGCGAAAGGAGAAAATACATCTGTCACGAGAGAAATGAAATTTCCATAAACGAGAGAATGTGATACTAATAGGAATACAACATTCCAGAGTTTTTCAAATTATGCTTGTGCCATACATAACAAGCATCATATTGACTCCTGACATACTAAATCCATCATAATATTTTTAAGTTTAAGAAAATATAGTCAAACCCAATTGGCCATTGTCAGAATGGCTCCACGCATCACGCATAAGTTGTAACATGACAATACTCTAGGATCTTGACAGGAATATATATTTTTTCTTTTCCCACTGTATTGCTGTCAACTAGTTTTCTATTAGCAAACTCATAAAAATCCCGTTAGTATTTTTATTAATCTATTTTCTATGAGCATGTGAAAGGGATGGCCTAAATAAATTGGGGGAATTTCTAAAGAAGCACAACACCTTGCTTAGTGAGCATACCTAGCTTAGTGAGCACACTCTTTCTTTTGTAAAGATGGGGTTTTTCTGGTTAGCATACCAATTCTTTCCTAACAATCCCTCCCTCCAACACCACCCCCTTTGTGTGACCCCCTAGAAATTAATCCAAAAAACTTTGAGATAACTAAAAGATCTCCTAGAATGTGAAGAGAAGAGAATACAGGGGATATGAAAGATTAGATTTAGGGTTTATGAGTTCAAAAAGAAAGCACTTTTCAAGATCCGAACAAGAAAGCACCTTTTAATGAAAGATTTGATTTAGGGTTGAAACTTATAAAATAAATTCTTGAAAAATAATGTTGTAGACATTATAATTAACTGATGGCAAGTTGGATTAGCGTCTTGGTCTCGAACAAAATTATGCCCAACTTACACTTATTCCAGATCCGAATATTATTTATTTGTTTGTTCCACCCGAAGAAATTTCTTAGTCCTCAGAGAATAGATATCGTGGAATCGGCACAATCTGTTCTAAAAATTATGATTTCAGTATTCTGACTAACTATTAATACATATTTATATGTTTTATTCTTCATCTCAGATGTCATTCTATACAAACTATGAATCTGCAAGTATCCTTAGAAACTAGGCATACAGGAATACATTTCAAATTATATGTATGAATAAAGTGTGATATGACGAGTTTTTAGCTAAAGCAGCACAAACAAAGCTAAGAATTTTTCAAGTGTGTAGACCGCAACAGTACTCGAAATAGAATTGAGACAAAGCAAAGTAGAAATTTACTTTGTTTCAATGAAATAGCGTGCTAAGTTAAATTTATTTAAGAGAGATGTAAAGATCCCATCCATAGTTTTTCTTTTAACCGATACCATAGCAATTTCTATATCAATCCTCTACTTCTTAGAACTCTTCTAAGTCAAAAATATGAGGCAGAAAAGTTTGGAAGTAAGGTGTCACATAGGCGCCACATCACTGTGTAAGAAATAACTTTCTATTTAATTTTTGGCCAAACAAATAATTGAAGTAGTGGAGGTAGACTTACTTTTACTACTTCTATTCTACTTCCATGTAAACAAACACATCCTTAGTGAGTCCCAACCTCTTAGTCACGAGCACCATATAACTTAAAAAATTAGTATTTTTTTTTGTAGTGAGCACCATCCATTTTTCAAGTCTGTCCTTATTTTCTCTAACTATTTTTTTCCTAGTGAGCACCACTCTCTATTTCTCTTCTTTCCCTCTTCCCCGAGTCCCTCAACCTCAGATTCGCTCAAGAAACAGCTCCCAATCCCTCGAAATCACCGTCGCTGGTCGTTTGCTAGGCCTTGCCATCGCTGGTTGTTAGAGAATGGGTTTTGAGGGATGGTGCTCACTAAGAAATGAGCCAAGCCCTTTTTGATCAAGAAAGAAATAGCAAACTTGAGAATATTTGGAACTTATCCCATGGTGCCCACTGAGATGGAAGTGGTGCTGAGTTTAGAATTTCCCAATGCATGTATGCATTATATATGCTTCAAATGGTATATTACAATGTTATGAAGTTAGTGAGATATATTCACTAGTACTTATATGTCCTATGGTATTTAGGTGAATGACAAAATTTCAAGCTTGATAAACTTTCTACATTGTTCTCTAAAATATAGCAAACTACCAATGGATCTTGAGATTGCAATGAGAGAAAGTTGTTAATGATATTTTCTTTTTATCTAGCGGTGGTCATTTTGAGTACTTTCATAATTCAAAAGAAATTGCTAGATAAAATATGTCCAATAATTCTTTCACGTGACGAGGGCTTGTTGCTTGGAAGGGGAGTTTATAAAGGAGCACACCAATTTTCATAGTGAGCAAATTTTTCAGTATTTTTTTCTCCTGACTTAAAGTCCGAACAGTTATAAAATGGGCTCATTAGGAAAAATGGTGTGCTCCTTCAGAAACTCCCATCCAAGAGTCTTAGAAGCAGGTTTGGGTGCATCCTACACTATTCAAAGTAATGATAACATCTCCGTACATAAAATAAATAATGCAATAATAAAATATTCTATGAGATATTTGCTAATCACTATAAAACCAAGATACAAATTAAACTTACTAAAATTCTCATATACAGAAATATAAGAAAATAAATAGAGTTAATGCATTTAGTCGTATTAGGGTTTTCTAATTTTTACGTGAATAAAACAAAGAGGAGGAATGGAATTACACTTGCCTCTATTCAATAAAAAAATTCTCGAAGAGCACCATTCGTTAGGTTTCTAACCAATAATCATACTTTACTTTCTCTCTCCTTCTCTTTTTTATTTTATCAACGTAAAGAAAGGAGAGGTGTATGAGAATGGGACTGTTGAGTTAGTTAATCACATGGTAAATCTTATCCAATCCTCTCCTAACAGTTAGCTAGGATTTGGATTCTTAAATTTTAAAATGTGAAAAATCTAATTCAATATTATTATTTGTTAAGGGGAATAAAATTAAAATAATCGGTGTGAAATTCCTATGCAGATTCCCAATTGCAGGAGATCATCTGGTAATATACTCGGTAAGTCCAAGGTTAGTTTTCCATAGAGATAGTTCTGATGTCATTTCAACACTTACAAGAAAACTACAATGTTAAAGTGAAATGGTAAGAAAAATTATTGAGAGGAGTTATGACAATGATAATATTTGGAGAAATAAACAATAGAGAAATATTGATTAAGTTTAGAGTATAAATCCTAAACTCTTTTCTTGGTTGGCCAAAGATTTTTTTTTTTTAAATTATATCAATTGAACTAGGACACTTGGCCTTGTCTAATCGGAGGATATTATAGTTAAAATCTCTTTTATCAATGAAATATATTATGATCTAAACTATTTCCAGCAATTTAAACCGATTTTATACTTATCTTTTACCTAAGAATAATCAATACCAAACATAGATCACCAAACCTTAGCATATGGTGAAATCACCTATAATCCATTAAAAAAAAGGAAAATCTATTTTGACAAAGTAGAAATTATCAAAGAGATAAGCTAAATTAAAACACCCCTCCAAATATAGAGAAAATAGATCAAACTAGAATTTTAACAATTATTGCATAAGAGAAATAACGAGTATATATATATATATATATATAAGGGTTATCTCATACCCTTTCTCCAATGAGGAGAATTAGCCACGCATAGCTTTCAGAAAATCCATTATAAAAAGAAATAATATCTTAAATAGAAATTCTTCAAATGTTTACATAATCAAAAGCTCCAACTTTTTCTCAAGAGAATAAAAACTAGTATTTCTTAGCTAAAAAAAATCATAGATTCTCCTATATTACATATATAAGGGATATTTATAACCCCTTAGCTAGGCTGGGAGTTAATTTATAAGTGTTTATTTACAAATAGACCTGAAATTATTGCTAATTAAACCCTAAAAATGTTGCATGTCAACCGTACCTATGCCTTGGGATCGACGCGTCGAAGGCAATATCGGTTACAATAGCAATCACACCTTGTAGGTGAAACTCCTATCCTGACAACCACAGTTGTTGCTAGCAACCATGATCTATCAATCTAGCGACCTCAATCTATCAGACTAGCGACTGCGGCCTGTTTGATATATGCATACATGGGATTTTCGAGCTCCTTTTCAACTCGTCTTGGCTCCAACTCTTTACAAACATACATAAACACTTATTCATGATAAATTTTAGCTCAATTTGAAGTAATAAATGTAATATATCATAAAAACCATTAAATTATCATAAAAAAGTGGATTACAAGTGTACAAAATATGTAGAAAACATACATTTTGCACTCATAATCGCTTATTTGTTTGGAGGAATTACTATATTATTGATGTGATTGTTGATAATGTGATTGGTATCTCCAGTCCCGTTCTGTTGGTTCTTGAGGAGTTGAGCAAGATAAACTTATGTTCTTTTTACAATAATTTGCTAACGTTTGGAGGTCTTTTCTTGCACTTTGAGCTGTCTAAGAATGTTTTTTTTATTCTCACTGCTATATAATCCGTGACCTATCGAGATTGAATAGAGTTTACAGTGTTAGACTTTGCACAAACAGAAGTAGCATGCCATCATTAGTTAGGCCTCATGATGAGAATTGAACTAAGGTTTATAATCAAATTGTATGACCATCCTTAGTATACTAGGGGTATTAGCTTATCTGTTGTGATCGACCATGTTGATAGTGGAAAATGACAAACCGAACTACCTATAGAGTCTTTATCCTTGACATCATGACTATTCAAAATCAGTAACTACCGATTTCAAAACTTGTTATGAACTAGCTAACCTATTAGAAGTAGAAGGATTTTCTGGTTGCATAGCAACAACTTGCACTTGACAGGATTCACGCTTTTGATTGAAGCACTCCCTTACCAAAAACCTGTAATGTTGTCCATTATGGTCGAACTAATAGCTCTCTCTCTTTTTTTTTTTTTTTTGGTCGCACATCAATCTAGAATTCCCTTGAAGAAAGCAATCTTCTTGTCTTTGTTGTTGAGTGGATGTTACTCTGGTGGATCCCCTATAGGTGGGATTTTCATCTTCCTAACCTTCTTTATTCACAGTAAGGCATGCTTTTGGGCACCCCACTTCTAGAGAGAAAGTCCCTTTAGAGATACTCATTGAATTTGTCCTGGTCGAACTCGATCGCTAGGGTTTTCATAGTGGTGTCTAGAGCTATGTCATTGGATTGTGTTACAACCGGTTCGATAATAAAAGTGATCCAAGTGAAGTCGTTATGTTTCGGGAACAAAGTTTGAAACTTATAGAAGTAGGAAAAATGTTGCAACTTGATTGAATAACTACATGATGATAAACATAATTCTTCTTTTAAAATTGAATAACAAAGATTATAACCTTCATGTTTATTTGGGAACTGCGACTATAGGAATATGATCGAGCGATTTTCAGTCCCGTTGATGATCCATCAACGATCTTGATACGGAGATCGTGAAGAGAAAAAGATGAAGCACGTTTGCTAGAGATGTAGTGTTAACATAGCAAATGTTCTTCTCTGTGGGTTGATGTGAAGCCCTTCTCTTGATCACAACAAGACATGATGATGTAGCTTTAAGGATGAAGAAGAAATAAAACTTACTTGTTACAGGGATACTTTTAAATGTAGAAAGAAGATCTTAATGATTTGCTTAATATGAAAATGTTATCCTTTGAGTGGGCATGGTAATGGAGATCGTGATGAAACGGGAAATGTGACGGGAGATCTTGTTGACATGAAAACTCTCTCTAGCTCTTTGTTGATATTTTCTCCATGATGGTATACTTTAAAAATCTAGGAGAATCACTCTTGAACTTAACAGAGAGACGATTTGATGAAGAAGAGGAGGAAATGAATGATTTTGAAAATTGACACGAGGCCTACTCTTTAATATGATATTCTCTCCTTGGCCCTAGAATAATAGAGATGTTTATATAGGCTAGGATTGTTGTTATTAGAGTCCTAATATGGTAGGAAACTTTAGAACAAATTCAATTCACGAGATCCAAGAAAACCACGAATGAATAACTGAGATTATATTGAAAAATCTTGCTGATATTCGGATCTGTACTAGGAACCACTAATGAGATCATCAGTAGAGTCATCGGTGGCTCACTCAAAAATTCCAAAATTTTATCTTGGAGCTACCGGTAATTCCTATATAAATTGCTTTTAGGTCTTTGGAAAGTAAAACAATCACCGGTGAGATCACTAGCGGGACCACTATGGTTTCAGATATAAACTTTATCATTTTGCCTTCCAGAGCTCCATTTGATTACTATTCTAACTCGTCCTTCAATCATATCGCTTCTCAAGTATTTCCAATATTTTTGTGTGCCTACAACATGATTGTGAAAATAGGATGATAGTATACAATTCTAATTTTTTGTAATCCCCCCAAAAAATTATGAAATGTAATCATGAGCAAATATAAAAATCAAATGTTTATTGATTGCTTGTTTTTACATCTATGGTGCAGTGGAGATTAATTATTTGATCCCCTTTATTTGCAACTCTTTAATGGTAAGATTAAGTTCTCTCACGTGGTCATTGAATGTTATATTTTGATGAAGAAACTTCCTAATATTGGGCAATTTCTCGAAAGAAGATCTTGATCATAGGTGAGGTCTCGAAGAAACTCTCATTGGTAGTAGATAAGATTGTGGAAGAGGATATCAATTATAGTTGAGATCTCAAAGTACCCTCATTAATAATAAACGAAATGGAAAAAAATGACCTCAATCATAGACAAGATCTCAAAGTAAGCCATCCTCTTTGATAATAGATGATTTTTGTTCATCAATGTAAGTATGCAAGTTCAGCAAAAAGAGGTGAACGTGATTTTTGAAAAGAAATAATCTTACTATGGATGTTTTTCTATAGAGGTCACTAATTGATGTCGAGTCAACTTATTGGCTCAGATTAAATAGCACTCGATGAATTATATTAGAGATAGAAAAGCATGGTGATGAGGGTTCTCCTCTTTATGCTACCTATGAATCATTGATAACAAGGATTCCCAAGGATTTCTGTCTGAGATACCTCTCCAATACTCTTTTAACTAAATATTTTCTCATGATGAGAGTCACAAGAAATAGAATTATAGAGTTTATTTGACATGCCATTTCATATAGGAAGAAGAGACAATGTACCGTTTTAGATTAGTTAATTGGAACTATTTTGGAGAGTTCTAATATAATTAACTTGGAGTTTTATAGTATTTTGGAACATACCTCCAATTAGATTTCAATTATTGAGCAATGGGTTGGGCCTTTTAAAGGTGTAGTCCCTTGGGCCAAAACTCGACCCATGTCAATAAGCAATTCGTTTTAAAATGGATTTGGTTTAGGTGTGCACACCCACTTAAGATAATAATACCAATTAAAAATAATCAACTCAAGCAGGAATAATTTAGAGACTTGTGTTCCCCTTACTTAAAATTGAAGACAGCTCATCTCTTAGAGAACTAACTTTCTCCCTATTAATCCTCTTTAATGCATAGTCCACACACCTAAACCAGAGCCTTATAAAATACTGTCCTTGTTCAGTTCACCTTGGGAATTTCTTAGGAAGCACACCACTTGTCCTAGTGAGCACATATGAGCTTATCCTTTCTTTTGAAAAGAGAGATTTTCTTATTGAGCACACTAAAATTTTTCCAAAATCCTTCCTCCTCGTTCTCGTGACCCACGACCTTCATCCTCTTTCCTTCCCATAATTCATGACACAAAAAATCCGTCGCATCCGCTCTGTGATCTTTGCCTCCATTGGTTTAGACTACTCTCATGCAACATATAGCTTTGCGCTTTTCTCTTTGCCTTCGCAACTTCCCTCTCCACAAACCTACCAGAAATAATTCCGTTAGGAATTTAACTTCGAATAAGAAATAATATCATCCGAGAACTAACTCCGAACAGAAAATAATATTGTCCTGTAAGAAAACTTTTAGTTTTTTCGATGTGGTGGTTCACATCACAATCTTTAGTTTTCCCTATGTGATGGTTCACATTCCAATTCTTAGTTTTTCCTATGTGGTGATTCATTTATCTAAAATTATTGAGTTGTCACTTTATGGAGATAGAATATTGCCTTTAATTGTGTATAAGTTACAAATTATATTATTGTTTTTTGATGGATAGAATAATGAGGGTAATTTAAAAGGTTTTTGGGAATTACTAAAGAGTCCCTAGTACTGTATATATAAGTGCTTGTGTTTCCATCAACATCATGTATAAGTTCAAAATTAAGGTTAGAAGTCCCTTACCTATAGTAGTTCTCTACTCATTTTTTTTAATTTTATTTTACAGGTAATACATTTAACAAAATTCAAGCACAAATAGGCGGAGGTATTACGGTACTTTTTTGCTGCTTATTTTATTTTCTACTTGTATTTTACATGTCCAAAATTTAATCTTGGACAGAAATGTTCTTTTGGGAATGGAGAGTGAGACAAGAATAATATGGTCCGGAATTTTGAACGGGCACCCTAAATTAAGCCTCAGTGAAGTGTGCTCAGGAAGACCACTGGTGTGCTCGTTTAGAAATTCCCCTTTCCCCTCCCCTCAAATGCACCTATGAGTGGCATCCTCGCCAATTAATGCAATCGCCAGATACCTTACTTCTTAGATTCTCAATGCTCTTAAGTCTTACCAAACCTTCGGGTCTGTCCATATTGAATCCATGACCACCGGCGTATGAATCTGCATTTTCTAGAAAGAGAGAAAAATAAAACCCCCTAGAAACTCTCAGTTCAATGGCGAATCCCTGGAACGACCTCGAAGGCAAGGTTGTCCTCGTCACCGGCGCCTCCTCCGGCATCGGCCGTGACCTATGCCTCAACCTCGCCGACGCCGGTTGCCTCATCGTTGCCGCCGCGCGTCGGATCGACCGTCTGAAGTCTCTCTGTGACGATATCAACGGGAGGAGATCTCAGTCGTCGTATTCTGCTGAGGGAATGACCGTGGCCGTCCGATCCGTGGCCGTGGAGCTCGACGTGAGCGGCAAGGGGTCGGAGATTGAGGCGGCAGTGAATAAAGCGTGGAATGCGTTTGGGCGGATCGATGTGTTGGTGAATAATGCCGGGATTCGAGGTGATTTTTGTTTTCTTTAGGTTTTTACTTGTATGTTCCTTAAATCTTTAAAAATTAAAATTTACTTCAAATCTTCGTACTTATAATTTAGTTTTAAAATCCTCTAAATTACCTCACTTTACTCACCTAAGTTGGGAAATTCTATTTGCACACGGCATTTTACTCTTGATGCGCAGTTTTAAAACTTATAAATAATTACAAGTTTGCTATTATTTTTTTGACTAAATTACTCTTGTAAATTTCAAACTAAAGACTTTTTAAAATTTAGAGCTCCAACTCATCATCTTCTTCTTCTATTTTCTCTCTAAAATCCTAAATAATTTTTTTTTTAGTATTTAATAAAAACACATCTCCTACAAAATTATCTATTTGATTTTTTGACCTCTTAAAATTTTTTATATTAACGTTCCTGAAATGATTAGAAGAATTTTAAATTCTTCGATTTCATCGTGACAAGTAAAATTTGAGTTTGGAATTTGCATTTGAGTTTTCTTATGCAAATGGAAAATTTTAACATACAATTGGTGTCAGAGAACAAGTCTAAGGTACGATTTGAATTTTTTTTAGGTTTTTTACGTATTTGTTTGAAATTTATCGTTAATTAGTTTTTTTTGGAGGCTTTGCTTGCTGGTCCGGTATTAATACCCGACCAACACGTTTCTTGGTCGAGTATTAATATCCGACCAAAATATTTTTTTGCTAAATGGAATTGGACGGGTGAGGAGTTAGAGTAAAAGAGGAGGGATATTTTTGAAAAAAAATTTGGGCACAGAAAATAAAATGGTAGTATTTCAAAATATAAGTTTGTATAAAAAGGAACTAGGGCGCCAAGAGTAAAATGCCGTGCGCAAATAGAATTTCTTCCCCTTAGTCCCGTCATATTTTTTATCCGAATTTTCCGTTATACCTCTGAACTATTTTACTTTGGTCCTCTATTTTCTCTTCTCTCAGGGAATCCAATAAGAAGAGAGAAGAGAAAGGAGAGAAATGGAAAGGGGAATCTAATAAAAGGAAAAGACGAGGAAGAGGTGAGGAAGAATTAAAGTGAAGTAACTCAGGATATAACGAGAAATTCGGACAAAAAAATATGGCTGGGGGACTAAAGTGAGGTAACTTAAAAGATTTGCTGTACTAAATTATAAATATGAAGATTTGGGGACTAAATTCTAATTTTTAAAGATTTAAGGGACAAATATGTGAAAACCCCCTTTTTTTATTCTCTTGTTTAGAATGATAATGGTCTTATTTATTTAATAGTTCTTTAATTCCAATGCGGTTATAATTCATTTTGTTGGAGATTACTAGTAAAATTTCTGATTTACTGATTTCTTATTAATTTATTGTCAGCTTGTTTATTAAAAGCTTGCAAATTGGATTTGTGTGTGTGTGTGTGGTTGTGGTGGGTTTTTTTTTTGTGTGTGTGTGTGTGTGTGTGGGGTTGTGGTTGGTTTTTTGTGTTTAATGAGTTCAGAGAAATTCGACAATCATACGAAAGGGTTTATGGTTTGAGTGATAGATTGCCACCAAAATGAAAGGATTTCAAGAATTGTGATATGGTTTCTAAGTTTTTATTGGATTTTCAGTAAGAATTTGTGGAAATATATTTTTTCTGTCGAACTTATTAGAGAATTGGATGTGTCGAAGTTCTTTTATATTTTCTATCTTATTTTTGTTCGGTCTAAACTGAGAAATAAAGAATAGTAATTCACTTCATGCATGCACCTGAAGAATGGAATATTATCTTATTCCCTAATTATTGCTAGTATTTTACCTTATTACTTTTGTTCCATCTCTATCAGCATCTCCTCAAGTCCTTGCCTTCTTTCTTCTTTTAAGAAAGAGTAATTTAAAGGGATCATGCATATTGATTTCTCATTTTCATCTTAAGGAAAGAATAATTTATAGGGATCACGCAAATTCAAATTCCGTTAATGATTAACCCCAAAAGTTGTCGTTCATATTAGTGTTCTACTAATGCAATATTTAAGACCTCACTGTTGATGTCTTTTTCCTCAAAAGGTATATATTAGTGAAAAGTGGAATTTAGTTTTGCGAATGGAAAGATGAAGAGATCAACATGGCTGACGTTGGGAAGTAAAAATATGGACAAAATTGTAATTTAACAACCTTTTTGATTCCTAATCACAAATACTTTTGAGATTTGAATCAAATAATTTACGAAGGGATGAATCTGGAATGGGTTCTGTATCATGAGGGAATTAATGCCCAGACGAGAAATTCTAAGCAATATCCAAATGTGAAATTTCAAATTTGTTAATGACCTATATCCTAAAATCCATTTAGGAATCATAGGGTTCAATGAAGCAACACCAACAATATGATGATGATATCGGCACTGACAATAACTATATTATTAGTGTAATTGGAAACTCTTATACTAGCCTTCGACTTATACAAATTAGGAATTAACTAGTAAATTGTGCGTTGAAATTAATTGATCAAATTCTAATCGGGTCAGGAATCTCAGTTATATACTTGATTATCTGTGCTTTAAAGGTATGTCCAATGCATATATAACCAGTGTTCTAAATATTGGATACCGGTCCCATACTGGTCAGCCAAATTATATAGCGGTTACCGGATACCGGGCGGGATATCGCGATGACCCTAAATACCGGAGTGTCATATCGGTGTCATACCAGTTAAAAAATAATCATATAATTGGCTATATAGAACATAATAAAACACATAAAATAAGTTTATAGTACTTACATTGGCTTATTTACATTCAACTTACGAATTTGCAGATACCTTTTAGAACGTTCGCATATGCATAGAGTGATATATAATCATAAAATTAAGAAAAATAAGTTTTCAAGACATAAGAAAAGTGTTTCTACAATACATAAGTGATAATTTATAAAATTACAACATTGTCCTTTAAATGAGTTTATTTGAAATATGCTAGAAACTTTAAATATCAGTCTTTACAACATATTTTCTAGCTAGATTCAGAGTCGACTGGTTTATTTGATGGCATGCTTTTCTCATTATCTGATGACGAATCTGATGATGATATGTCAACTTTTTCTTCATCATCTGATGCTTGCCGCTGCTTAGATTTTGAAGATGATGATGTTTTTCTCTTTGAAGTTTTACTACTCTTGGACTTAGATGTCTTAACTCTTTCACTCTTTATCTTCTTCGGATTAGCATCCATAGCAATTGATACTTGTCGAAAAGTCAATTGTTTTTCAGGAAAGATTGCATCATCTCTGGCCTTTTTTTTGGAGGCTGATGGCACGGTAGGCTGTCTTTAAGCTGCTTCTACTGCTTTCTCGACCGATCGAATAGCAAATTGATCTATTAGTTTTGTTGTTTTGCGAGAAAATTGACCTGTTGTTTTGCGAGAAGATGATTCCACTCGAGTTGTTTTCTCATCTTATTCTTCTCCAACACGAACTTTTTTTAACAAATTTTGAAGTTTTGTTACTTTCCCTTTCTTTACTTCTCTAGTTTTATTTAGTATTACCAGAACTTTCTGCTTCACGTCATTTGGAACCAGGAGACAGCCTCTGACATTCCTGCTGACATAATCTAAATGTTCCTTCAAGTGGGTAATGCCTTCTCCATATTCATTCTAACAGAAATTACACTCCACTTTATTGGGTACTTTTTTTCCCATTCCCAAGCAGGATTTTTATCTCATCGCTTTTCTTAGACATTGGAAGCACCAGAAGAGAACATCCTTCAAGCTATTTCTGACCTCAAAAATTAATAAAATAAGACAAACAATTATTTGATTAACTAGCTAAATAATTGTTGCACTTAATTTATAATAACTTAATCTATTTAAGAATTCAAGCTTTTACTAATATAAATAAAGTTAATAAACATAATCTAAGTTAAAAAAATAATCATATAAATAAAGTTAAAAACATAAATAAAGTTACTAATTTATATTAACTTAATCTAATTAAGAATTCAAGCTTTTACTCATATAAATAAAGTTCATAAACATAATCTAAGTTAAAAAATAATCATATAAATAAAGTTAATAACATAAATAAAGTTACTAATTTATATTAACTTAATCTAATTAAGAATTCAAGCTTTAATGTAACTTGTAATTCTTGTAATTGCACATGCTATAATGTAACTTGTAAGCATATGAAACTCATACACACAAAATTAGTGAATACACACAAAAATAGTGAATTCATGTTAATACAAATTTACACACAAACTCACACAAAATCAGTGAATGCACATAAATAGTAAATACTAATACAAATTTGTAAATTTTATCTACCATGAAACTCATACACACAAAATCAGTTAATTCGAACCATTGATTCACACTGAATCAGTGATTCGATTCACTGATTCAGTGTGAATCAGTGAACCGAATCACTGATTCAATGAGTTACTGATTCACATTGAATCAGTGATTCGGTTCACTGATTCACACTGAATCAGTGAATCGAATCACTGATTCAGTGTGAATCAGTGGTTCGAATTCACTGTAGACTACAATCACAAATTCAGCCCTCCCAACTTAAGAATTCGCCTCAAATTACACCAAAAAAAATTCTAATATAAATCGCAATCAATTAAACCTAAATAGCACAATTATAAAAGAAATTGAAGAAATTTGTAACTCTAAATCAAATTAACATAAATAAATCAAACTTCACTTACCTGGCCGGCGGCCACTGCCCCGCTGGAGAACAGTGAGCACCCTTCAAAACTTCCCAGACTGGGAGAAGAGCAATCGGAGAGCGGAGAAAAAAGAGAGAGAAAACGAGAGAGATTTATGGCTCGATTAGGAAATTAGGGTTAGGGTTCGGGCCGTTCGGCTCGTTCGGCCGACGATCGCGGGGAGAGAACGTGAGAGAGAGAGCCAGAGAGTGGGAGAAGAAGAATCAGAGAGAGATTTAGAGAGTGCGAGAAGAAGAATCAGAGAGAGATTTAGGACTGGTTTGGAAAATTAGGGTTGGGGTTTGGTCGTGGGGAGGGATTGATCGCTCAGATCACCGGGAGAGAAAGAGAGAGAGAAAACGCGAGAATTTTACCCTTTCTCTCCCATCCCGACCCGTTTTATTTCTTAATGAGTTGGATTTTAACAGGTTAATGGGTTTAACCCGTAACCAAAATCCAAAATCCATTAACCGATATTATCTAATACCGACTGGTATTTCTCATCTCGATACCGGCCGATGTATCGCCACGTGGCAGATATATCGGTCCATACCGGTCCAAAACGATAAACGGTAAAAAAAATTCCTTATCGTCTCGTTTTTTCAATTTTAACGATATACCGGTATATCGGCCAGTATTTAAAATAGTGTATATAACATAGAATATTGTAGTTGGAATTATCCATAATTAGGTTGTTTATATTTATTAATGAAAGAATAAATATAAAATTTCTGACTAATTAGTTATCCTCATAAATTAGGATTGTGCTTAGTTTCTCGAGTATTTGTTTTGATTTATGTTAATTTGGTTTGAAAATATTCTAATCCTAACTAAGTACTTCTTCCATGATCCATTAGTTTTCTAGCCAAGAATCCTAGGTTTTCTATTGGCAATAATAATACTGATGATAATGATTTCTAGTTTAACTCTTATTAGAACCCTTTCCATGAATAGTTAGTTTTTAAATCAAACTAGAATTAATTGGTAATAATAATTAGGTAATTACTTAAGTTGCTCAAAATCTACTATTATCTTACTTATGATTATGTTAGGAAACTTTTACTATATACAAAGAAAGTTGACATACAAGGCAGTAATTAGGTGATTAGAAAAGAACCAGAAATTATATTTTCGTAAGTTCAAAAATTAACATGTCTGAAGATCCAATCCCGCTCATAGCCTCCAATTAGTATATATATATATATTTTTTTTTTTTGTGTGTGTGTGTGTGTATTAAATGCCAGTTTGTAATATGGTTAATAAATATCTAGTATTTGTTATGCATTCATGCTTCATTTCTCTAACATACATCTTAAATTTTTTATTAGGCTAGAGCCTGTCTTACTTATCAGATTTCTAGATTTGGCAATTTACTACCTAAGCTATTTTGGATCAAGTAATTGTACTCCCTATTCTAGTTCTCATTGATTTTGGATGAATGTTGGGTAAAATACTTCTTATACCCTTCCCAGCCAATCATAACTCTCCCTCCCCTCTCTCATTGAAAAATCATCATTCTATTCATTTTTGTTTCTCTAAACAAACAAATAAAAATAAATGCACAAGCTCCTAGATCATCCACTTCTGTCTACATCACTAAAGATTGGTCTTCATGTTTATGATATCAGGGCCAGGGTGGCAGCCGAGAGAGAGAATGAGGGTGTCGATGGAGGTAGCCATGTTCTTGGAGAGAGTTGGGTTTTCCCTCAACTGAAGGGATGGAGAGTGAGGATAGGAGTGGGGATGGTGGTAGCCACGTTCATATTCTTTTAAAATAATTGGTTTTTCATTGATTGGAGGGAGGGAGGGAGACTTTTATGTTAAAAAGTATTCCCACTTCACACAATATTACCTTTTTATTCTGTAATGGTAAGGATGGAGGGTACAATCACTTGATTCTTAGTGATCTGGAGAGTAAATCAGCAAATTTGGGGGGTTAATTTGTAAAAACAGAAAACTTTTGGGTGTACGTAATCTTAAAAGGACCCTTCTTTTAATATTTTATTTTTTCTTAGTCATATTCTTGGAAAATTGGGAATTTTTTCTTTGGGTTCTCTTTTTTGCTTTCCTGGTTTTTCAGTAAAGGAAAACTAAATTGTAGATCTCTGAACAATATATCTCTCTAGTTGATTCTTTCAGCCTATTTTCTCGTAAGGTGACCAAAAATGCAGATTTCTTATTCATCACATGTAAAATGGTAACCACAGTAAGGTTTTGGCATATATTTTGGTTGAAGCCAAAAAAGTCTTGCAACTTCAGTGACATGTAGGTTATAGTTGGATCTTTATGTTATCAATTATTTGTGTCTATACTTGCAATGTTCTATTGCAAGTATGCAAGAACAATTTTAGTTGGGCCTTGCCATTGTCACATTTGCGTATAAGCAGTTTTACTGCAAGTATGCTAGAAGTATTTCCAATTTCCCCTGTTGATTGTCAAACGTTGTTGATGAGAAAATCCAACTGCACCTTGGTCAAGAAAAATGTTAATGGGAATTATTCCTAGTTAACTCCTTAATTACGTTATCCTTGTCTGTCAGCTGTTATTTGGCATCTTTGAAGATTTTTTTCGCTTTTCTGCATTTAGGCAGAATACGAAATTCCATCTATTTTTATAATGAAGGGAATGGACGTCTTTATAACTGAAATGAAGATATCTTCTTTTGTTTATCTTTTTTCTTTTTACAATTGTGCCAATTTTAGTGGCTCCCTCACCTCTAGATTAGTCACCAAGTTGGTTATATGAAGGTAAAAGGAAAGTTGTGAGTGGTATATTTAAGACATGTATTGAGTTTTGATAGTAAGGGTGGAATAAAACTATTTGTATTCCAATTACATTTTTTCCAGTCCCATGTACACGAAGAAAGATAAGCTGCTGCACTATGCGTAACTTCTTAGTAAGTAGAACAAGAAAAGCATAAGGAAGGCCTCCATGTTAAATTATTCCCTATTTTGCTCTTTATTCATGGTACTTAATCTGTTTTCTTGTGCTTTTTTTGTGCATTATCTGATATCTGACATTGGAATATGAGTCTAACAAGTTTTTATTAGAAAAAAGAGTTACTCAGTTATTCTTTTGATTTTGGTTAGACTAAACGTTTTTATGATGATCATTTCATTATTTTCTTTCTGGATCATATTAGCATCTCCTAATATCCATGTGTATATGATTCAGGCGGTGTGTATTCTCCAGTAGATTGGCCTGAAGAAGAATGGAATAATAACATTAATACTAACTTAACTGGACTGTGGCTTGTATCCAAGTACGTATGCAGACTCATGAGGGATGCAAAACAGAAAGGCTCTGTGATCAATATTTCATCCATTGGTGGTATCATGCGTGGACAGCTACCTGGAGGGAGTGCTTATTCGGCAGCAAAAGCAGGAGTAAATACCATTACCCAGGTACTACTGTTGAAAAAATTGTTACTGCCTAATGCTTCAGTCCTTTTGGTCTACAGCAGTTAACTGGAAGATAATTACATTAAAGTATATAAATTAGTAAACCTATAGTCGTGAAACTTGAATGGGTTGTGAACACTGGGAAAAAAATAATATAAGTGATGCTTTGAGGAAGAATAGAGTTTCTTTTGTTACTTTTATTCCGTCTTTTTAATAAGATTTCTCATTGGGTCTGTTTGGTTTTTATATTCTTCCACAGAAGTGCGTCCCCTATCTTCCTTTTGGCATCTTATTAATTAAGAAACATACAGTAGGAAGGCTGTCCAAGCTAGCTTGCCGCTATGATTAGTAGACACACACACAAGTGTCGTGCTCCTACGTGGACACAGGGGTTGGGACACAGTAATCCTCAAATAAGAGGGCATGGGTGTATATGTAAATATTGCATTGGAGTATATGCATATCTGACTCATATCAATTGGAAATTGGTAATGCTTCCAGATGAAAGAACCTATTTTACGAGAATTATCTATAAAATTGTTGTCTTTCATCAAAAGTGCTACAAAAAAATAGTCTACACATGTGTAACTATTGAACACAGATGGACATGCGTGTTTTTAAAGGTAAAAATTAGTTTGTACAATTGCAAGTGCTAGAAATGGTTGGACATGTGTGTCGTGACTGTGTGTCCAAGACATGGAAAGATTTTGTAAGAAGTGTCCTACATATCATAGGTTTACCTAGGGCTGATAAATAGGCTAAGCGACTCGTTGGGCATGACCGACACAGCCCGTTGGCGTCGTGCTGGACCGAGGTAACCTGGGCTGCCGGCACTGCCTGATATGTGCCGTGCATGGCCCGTCACGTTATCTTTTTTTTTAAAGTGGCCATTTATAGCCGTTGGGGGATTTTTTTTTTTTTTTTTTTTTTTTTTTGCAAATTGTTTTGCACAAAATCCCGGAAATGGTTGGACATGTGTGTCGTGACTGTGTGTCCAAGACATGGAAAGATTTTGTAAGAAGTGTCCTACATATCATAGGTTTACCTAGGGCTGGTAAATAGGCCAAGCGACTCGTTGGGCATGACCGGCACAGCTCGTTGGAGCCGTGCTGGACCGAGGTAACCCGGGCTGCCGGCACTGCCTGATACGTGCCATGCACGGCCTGACACGTTATCTTTTTTTTTAAAGTGGCCATTTATAGCCGTTGGGGGATTTTTTTTTGCAAATTGCTTTGCACAAAATCCCGAACGGCTATAAAAACAGCTGTTGGGGGGGTTTCTACAAATTAAATTTGCAAATTTTGCCCCCAACGGTCAAAATGGCTGTGGGAGGGTTGCAATTTTTTTTGCAAAAAATAACTTTCTTTCCCTATAAATAATCACCTCATTCTAACATTTTCATTCTTCTCACAAATCACAATTCTCTCAAAACTCTTCTCAATTTTTAACTCTCTCAAAAATTTCTCAATCTTCAACTCCTCAAGTTTCAAGTAAGTATCAAGCGATCAAGAAGGCTCAAGTAAACTAGCTAGTATCACAAGCAAGCCTCAAGCAAGCTCTTCTTCCGGCTTTCTCTGTCAATCTCTCATCTCTACTCTATCTCAAGTGGTTTCACCTCTCAAGAGGTATTTATAATTTTAATTTTTTTATTCGGTTTTTTCGTGATTTTTCGAAATGAATCCATACTCGTCCGGCACTTCTTCCTCTCAAACCGCGGGTACTTTTTTTCCCTTTTTTTTTTTATCAAATGAAGAATATCAAAATCTTTACCAACCATTAGAACACCCTCCTCAAGTACTATTTACATTACAATCTTATGAAAATATAGAATCAACTAATATGCCCGAAATAAAGCCCACCGAAACAACCATACTTGAAACCCAAACAACCACTCTCGGTAGAACTTCAAGATCAAACATATGGAAGCATTTTGAAAAATTCATGTAAAGTGGTGTTAGAAAAATTAGGTGTAAGTATTGTCAAAAACTCTACTTCTCTTTAGATAGTGGAATATGTCATCTTAAAAGACACCTAGAAAAAGCACACCTACTAAATGAACCACAACAAATACAATTAAACACTTACGGAGGAACTTTAGGAACCTTTAAATATAATCCTATAAGTACAAGAGAAGAGTTAGCAACATATACAGTACATGCCTTACAACCTTTTTCTACGGCCGAAGACCAAAAATTAGAAAAATTTATAAAAAAAGCTTTTGTTCACGAATATAAAAGAGTCCTACGTTTTACATGTCAATCCAACATTGAAAAATATATAAAAATAAGAGAGAAACTTTAATTGTCATTTTAATATTTTTAATTTATAGAGTAGCAATAATCGCAGATTGTTGGGAGACTTTAAATAGTTGTCATTATTTATGTGTAACGACCCACTATATAGATCAAGATTGGACGATACAAAAAAAATAATAGGCTTTGGGAGATTTGAATTTCCTCACAATAGACATAATTTATCACAATTCTTATTTAGTGTTTTTGCGACATTTGGAATAGAAAGAATTTTTTTTTTCCTTTTTTTGGTAATGCTTCAAAAAATACGGCCACAATGGAAATTTTAAAAAATATTATTATACCAATTTTAGATGGAAAATTATTTCATATTAGGTGTATTTGTCACATGCTTAATTTATATGTCTAAGATGGATCACGGATAATAAATGATTCAATAACTAAACTTAGGAACACAATAGTATTTATAAAAAACAGTGAGCCAAGAAGACAATCATTTAAATAAATATGTAGGAATTTTAAAATCTCACCTAAAATTTTATCTCTAGATATAAAAACAAGATGGAATTCTACACATAAAATATTAAACATGACAATTAAATATAAAGATGTAAATATGTTTAATGAAATTGAATTATCATATTGTAGTTTATATTTTAATGAATGGAACCATTTGCATTGTATTTGTAGTTTTTTAATCAAATTTGAAAATGTAACTAGAGCACTTTCAGACACTTACTACTCAACTACATACATTATACTATATTATCTAGCCGAAATTAGTTGAGTTTTTAATGAAAGTAGGAATAACCTATTACTTGAAGATATTTTTCAATCCATGAAAACTAAATTTAATAAGTATTTTAGAAATTTTTCATACTATATTTTGTAGATGTTGTAGATCCACGTAACTTAGATAGACTTGAAATTTTAATAGATTTATTTTATAAAAATATGTGTTATGAAGATAATATTAAGGATTTAGTTAATGATATTAAAACTTGTTTAGATATTATATACCATACATATGAAGATATGTATGGTGATAAATTACAAACTATAAAGGAATCAACTGCTAAATAAACCCGAAATTCAATAATGTTATCCATATTTGACCAAAAAAACCTAGGCGATTCTGGTACTTATTTTAATAAACTTTATTATTATTTAGAAAGGGTCAACTATGAAGATGACTTGTCCCCCGAATGTTATGAAAACCTTGATATTTTGGCCTGATGGAAATTACAAGAAAATAAACATATCATGTACTTTCCAATATGATCCGTGGAGGAGCTCAATGGCAGCAAACACATTGAAAATGTTTTGCTTGAAGAATTGGCTCGATGCAGAACAAAGGGAACAAGGACTATTTAACGAAGTAGAGTAAGAGAACTCATTAGAGAATGATTGAAAATTGAAGAATTTTATATTTTCTTTTCGAATTCTAATTTCTACATTTGTATATTTTTTATGTAATTTTTTTAGAACTCATAAATCTCTTGGAAAAAATATTAAGAACATGTTGAGAGTGACGGTCAGGGTCTCTCTCCTCTGTTTGGGCTTTGTATGATTTTCAAAGAGATTTATAAAGTAATTTTGTTAATGTAATGAGATTTAATATAATAAAATTTTATTTTTACTATTGTTTTTTCTTATTAGAACTAATTAAATTAAGTTAATTATTCTATTAAACTAACTTAATAATCAAATTAATATTTTAAAAAAAATTAAAAAAAATGTGCCGGCACGGACACAGCATGTGCCCGGCGGGCTGAGTCCAGGCCAATGCCTGGACGGATGTGCTATGCCTAGGGCACCTAGGCACTGCACATCCTGCAGCATGTCCTGAAAGTAGGACGTGTCGTGCCAGGCATGGGCCGTGCTCGGGCCGGGCATGGCCCATTTGCCACCCCTATGTTTACTGTAAAATGCAAGAGATACAATTGTTGCCTTGATTTTCCAAAGCCCATTCATCTCTTTTGGGAACATATATCTCCTCCTTGATTACTAGGATCTTTTTCCCATGTAAAGTTAGTATTCACCAATGGGACTTGCATTTTTGGTTTGATGTTTGCTTTCATGATATCTCTACCATCATGACAACTTAGCACAAGCCTTCTAGTGTGGGCTTAAGGCCCACTACTTGAAATCTAGCACTAAATGCTTTATTATCTCTCTACATCTCTGAGTCCAACTTCCTTCTACTTTAACACCTCTTGTTTGTAGTCACCTACCATTGTTTTCAACCTCTTTGGCTCCCCTCCAGACTGCCTGTGTGAATGTTGCAAGTGCTCTAAGCATGTTGGGCAGTCAGGACGGAGGAGCAGTGCACTCTAAAGCATTAAAATTTGAATTAGGAAGAACAGTACTTTCAATACTCCTCCTTCTCAAGTTGTTAGTAATTGTTTTTAAAATAAAATTGAATGATATTCCTGTCATGCCGATTTACATGTGGGGTTAACAGTAATAGTTTCAATGTGTATGCATCTTAAGAAGCATAGTTTGCTACGTGTGATGATTTAGGGGCAGCCTATTGGAATGTATGTCATGCAACCTTGAAGTAACTCATGACTCTATTTAGCTGGTAATGGTATTTGTTTGTAAATTGAAATGGACTTGATAAGCTTGAGGTGTAATAAACTGGCAGGTCATGGCCTTGGAGTTGGGAGAATACAACATCAGAGTGAATGCGATAGCACCTGGATTATTCAAGTCTGAGATTACCAAAGGTCTGATGGAGAAGGAATGGCTAAACAAAGTGGCCTTGAAAACAGTTCCTCTGAAAACCTATGGCACATTGGATCCGGCAATGACTTCTCTTGTTCGGTATTTGATCCATGATTCGTCACAGTACGTGTCTGGGAATATCTTTATCATTGATGCCGGTGTCACCCTAGCTGGTGTGCCCATTTTCTCCTCCCTCTGAGCTCTAGTTTCACAGCTGAGAACCCCATTCTTTAGTAATCGACCTCTGCTGATTCAGTATAGTTGACGCCTCGAGGTTCTGAGCTTATTTGCTTGCTTAGATATCTTTTGAAAAAAAAAAAAAAAATCTCCCGTACTCCATGCAATATATAATTTTATATCAAATTTAATAAAGCTTGTTTATGTAATTTGGTGGTTATTTATATGCTACATCAGGGCTTGCTGGTACTGTCAAGTGTGAAGTAGGAGCATTACTGTGTTATTTGGGAATTTGTTGTATGAAACTGACTCGTTTTTTTTTCTCATGCTTTCTCTACGACTGTTGTATTGTTTTTTAGGTTAATCACTTTGGACATAAGTTGATAATGTAATGGCAAGTCCAAATTATCTCTTGGATGTCTCAGCTGTAGAACATAGAAGATTTTGATGATACAAACAGCAAGACAAATGCATGGCTTGTTGATCACAACAATTTTGGATGGGAACAGATGGTTCTTGTCAGCCTTGATTAGTGGATGTATACGAATTTGGGCATGCTATATAATGCTGTAATGTCATACTTCATAGGAAAATGTCATAAATAAAAGGGAAGCAAATCCAGCTTTTTTCCCTTCCCTTATATTCACATGTATCTATTTTGGTATGATACTATAAATGAGAGTGAAAAAGTTGAACAACTAATAAAGATGATCGAAGTGATTCCATGAAACCAACACAAATATCCACATCAAAGGCAATAAATTTTCCAGCTGTTATACCATTCAGATTACATCAGCATCAGCAAGATCAGCATCAAAAAAGCAAATTTAAGAATATGCAGTGTAGGGAGTTATAGTCAATTTTTTATTTTTTGTCCGGTCTATACAAAATTTTGAATTAAAAATTGAAATTTTATTTTCCTAATTCAAAATTTTATACAAGAAGAGTCAAAAATTGCCCGTGAACACGCCCATAACCACCCCTATTTCAGTTTGCACATTATTACTGCATTGTGCTTCCAAACCTAAAACTCTTCGCTAAATCTGCAAGATACTGTCCCGATGGGATTCTCCTCAACATACTGATATTGGATCTAAAGTTCTTCTGTCGAAAACGGTAGAAGGAATTGATTATTAGCCGCCACACTTTCTTCATCGTCCTCAGCTATTTCTTTGAGCTCATCCAACGACTGGTGTTGCTTGTCACCAGCTGTTTGAGTTACTTGGAGATCCATCGTCTTCTCCGCTTCGTACTTGCTCTTCCTGCTCCTCCCCTAGCTAGGTCCATGAAACTGTTATGATTAAGAAGAAAGCCGAGATGGCAACAGCAGCAACCCACACGCCCGAGGGGGTCTTGGTGAGTAATGAAGTCATGCATGTAGCAGCACCTTCTATGCCAAGAACGACCAAAAGATAGATAGTGGACAATATTTGAGTGTGTCCCAGATGACGATCGCGCATTACAATATCACTGCGACACCGGCATCAATGTTTTGATTTTACATCAATATTCAAACCAAAGAAAATATTGATAAAGGAATTAAGATTAGGAGAAGTAAGAAGAACAAGCCTTACTCAGCGAATGCATTTCCTATCTGCCCCCGAAGTAGTTAATCTCAGGGGAGTATACCTGGCCCCCTCGATCATGATCTTCTGAGGTGTGCATCATGGAAACTCTTGGGAAGCAACCGAGTGCCATGGATTGTCTCATGATGGAGAAGCTCGCTGATATCAGTGCCTGGCTTGCCATAATGGCAGCTACGGTTGCTACGACAAACATTGGCCAGAACAACCGCGCCGTACTTAGATTATTTGGTTATTGATCAGATGTAATAACCCTTAAAAAATAAATATATAAATAAATAAATAATAAATTTGACTCTTCAATTTTTTCTTATCTCCAAACCCTTCATTTTTATCCATGAAATTCAATCATTTAAAACCTCCAGCTTAATCCTCTTTTTTATTCTAAAAAATAAATCCCCCCATCCTCTTAAATTCTCTTAAACTCTTCATATTCGTTAACTCCAAATCTAATATTATTTAAATCTAATCTCTTTTCTCAATTCAGTTTATACATACTCAGTTCTCTGAAGTTCTTCTCTCTCTCACCTCCTCGGAGATTGCTGCTGGAACCGTTCCAGCCTCGTTAGAGCATCTCGTTCGACCGCTGCGAAACCACCACCCACTCGTCGAAATTTGTCACTCCTTCCCAAGAGTTTTGCCAAACGAAGCTCTATATTCTTCTTCATGTTATATTTCCATTGATTGAGATTGGCTAATCTATCTTCTTCTTTTTTTAATTCTTGGTAAATTAATCTTATTGGATTCTAAATTAGTTCGCCAACTATCCAAACCTAATAACTTAAAAACAATATTCACAATCTGATACCAAATCCATTTGTTTATTTCCGATCCGTTAAAACTATTTAGTTTTAAAATCAATTTTAACTGTCCAAAAATATTTGAAAAATCCTTAAAAATTAAATAAATCATATTAAGCTATTTTTAGCATTCTTAAAATATTTTTTTTATGTATAGATTGCTTTGTTCTGGTTAATAATTGATCGATATCGAAAAATGAATCAAGGATAATTCTTTTAAACTAATTAAATATGCCAGTTTTTTTCTATAAATATTATTTCATTTATATTGTCTACTTTGTAGGAAATAAATTTATTATCACAAGTGCAATCATTGATATTACTATTATTTCTTTATATTGTTAGAAATTTAATTATTATTGTTATGGATTTTTATTAGAATGAATCACTAGTTAAATTACATAATATAAATAGATTTTACAATAATTGATATTTACAATATTTGATAAACCACGTAAAACCTATAATCCGGGAAAAAACATTATTTGTGATATAATATTGTATTGGTATTTAGGAAAGTTGACTAATATGCTGGTTACATAATTAAGTAATATGTGTCTCATTGAAATCCTCCCAACATTTATACACTTATTTGGATAATTATCCATATATGTCTCAAATAAGTAAATTTTTTATTTAGTCAACTATGATATACTCAATAAAGTATAAATCGAACGTTCTATTTGAACCATATTGTAAACAACTAATAAAATCAAATTGAAATATTACATACGCTATGAACCATATACAAACTATGAGAATAAGAATTTGGATCTGATATGAACTATACAATATTGGTTTGGGGAAAAACTGAATAATGAAAATATATTTAGTTTCGGTTGTAAGCTTGTTAACTTGTACAACTGAATATTTCGCACTCCATGAGCACGTGATGATTTGCTTGACTATACATAATTATTCCTATTTGTCTAACAACATATCTAACTGAGCATCGGATAATCTATACGACTATTTCTTGATTTTGTATAGGAGATAATTGAAACAGTAATATATATTAGTTAGTTTTTCTAATTATATGTCATTCTAAGCAAAAATACACTCTTATTAAAAATCTAACCATACTAAATGGCATTAAATTCAACTTATAACCCATAATATTATTGTTACGTATCAATAGTACTTTTTCTAAATTTTATATTATTATAATAATTGGATATAGACGTTAATATTATATTATGTTTTTCATTAATTTTACATGTACTATTTTGGTCGTTATCTGACTTTTTGAATATGCATCTCTACACTTGAAGGTATATCTAATAGAGCTAACTGATGATTTGGAGTATTTCATGGAGCATGTCAAAATCTAATAGAATATTAGAGTTATTTTGTTTTCTCTTATTTAATTTTATTGTGTTCTGTTATTTATTCTAATATATCAAAACTTTATTCCAAACAATAAAGTAATGGAACTTTCTTTAAACTTTTTTGTTGTTACTGAGTATTATTGTGACAAATTTACTGTTATTATATTAGAGGTTTTAGCATATTCAAATTAAATATTTTTATCAGTAGTACATGTTATACATACTCGTATACCGTATATGGAAACGAGACATGACAGGTATTTAGTGGTATCAGAGTCACTTTTTTTAAATTAGTTCATGTGAGTTGAAGTAATTTAGATCCAGATATAAAATTTTGCCACATTTATAAAATAATACTATTTGAAACTTTTGAATTCTATTTTTTGTAAAAACTTTTTCACATTTCTTATATTGTTCCTAATTAGGAACCCTATTTATATTGATCCATGTCAAATTCTTTAGTGGCTGAAGACTTCCATCCTAAATAAAAATTAAATTTTTATCCTTTGATATTTACTCTTATTTTAGAATTATATTTTTATAACTATTCATTAATTCCAATTACCTTCCTTTACTAAAAAGATAATTAGCATATTCCATAAATCAAGTTCAATTAACGAGACTGATGATGAGCTATTCAAATAATAAGTAGACCGAAACTATTTCCTTACTATATTATTATTTAATTTTCATGAACGAAATTATTTTTCTAAACAGATAGAATGTAGTAACTCTTAAGCTTTTAGCTATAAATAAATAAATAAATAAATAAATTTGACTATTCATTTTCTTTAACTTCCCAACCATTCATCTTCTGCATGAATTCAACCATTTAAAACCTCCAATTTAAGCCTCTTTTTAATTAAAAAAAAAATTCCCACTCTATTGAATTTCATCAAACCCTCCATATTCTTTAACTCTCAAGCCCAATACTATTTAAACATAATATCTCTTTTCAATAAAATTCCTACGTACTTATTCTCTATAATTTTCCTCTCTCCCTCTCATCTTATCAGAGTATCTTGTCGGACCGCCGCCAGAACTGCCACCCCTTTATTGGAACATCTCATTGGATCGCTGTCAAAACCACCACCTACTCATAGGAAGCGTCACTCCTTCACCAGAGCTTCATCGGAGGAACCCCTGACTTCTTTCTCCTCTTGTATCTTTGTTGAATGATGTTGATTAATCTATTTTTTTAATTCATATTATATTTATCTTATTGGATCGTAAATTAGCTCACCTACTAACTAACAACTCTAATAACTTAAAAATAATATTCATCATCTTATGACCTAATAAGAATGATCCAGATCTATTTGTTGATTTTAGACATGTTAAAACTATTTAGTTTTAAATCAACTTTTAAGTGCCCAAATAATTATTAAAAAATCCTTAAAAATTAAAAAAAATCATATTTAAATATTTTTGATTCTTTAGAATATTTCTATTTATAAATTGATTTGTTGTGATTGACAATTGACCGATATTTGTAAACGAATTAGTTCTTTTGGAATTACTAAACATGCTAGTTTTTTTTATAAAATATTGTTACAATTATATTATCAAATTTGTAGAAATTAAATTTTTATCACAAGTTCTTGTACGCCCGAAAATTGAACCTTTGATTCCATTGCAAAATTGATGAATTACAATAGGAATTTAGATTACAAAAATCCGAAGAATTACAAGAACGGGAATATTAGTTTATTCCCTTTTTTATGTGGGTTCGGGTGGCGGTGGAGTCTCGTTGCTGCCTCCGTTGACCGTCCGACCAGGAGAAGATGGCTCTGCTCTTTTCTTTGATCTCACGAGCTCGCCCGAAATCTTCCCAAAGTCCAAGAATCCCCAAAAATCAAAAGTCCTTTCTCCCGTTAAATTTCTGCATTTTATAGACCGAAGAGACTTGAAATCCGGCTTGATTCCTCCTGAAAAAGCGGATCACGGGATGTCAGGAAAATAAAATAGGAAATAAAACAACGGAAAACAATGAAAAACAACCCGCGGGTGGCAACCCGCGGGATCGCCCCCGCGGGTTGCCACCCGCGGGAATCCTCCCGCGGGTGGCAACCCGCGGGGGCTCCCGCGGGTTGCAACCCGCAGGAGTTCTCCCGCGGGTTGCTTCCCGCGGGGGATCCCGCGGGTTGCTTCCCACGGGTGCACCCGCGGGTGTGCCCACTTAGCAAAATTAGGTTTTTTTTTTTTTTTAATTTAATTATTTTTAGTGTCTACATAACCCCCTCCAAAGTTTTTGAAGTTCTGTATTGAACCGTACTGAATTTCGAAATACTTTGGATTTTTTAAATTTTGGTTATAGACTTTTTTAAAAGATTTGGTCGATAGGGATAACTGTTAATATATTTATTTATTCCATAACAAGCAGATGTATGATTTTAACGTACTCATTAGAGGACAAGCAAAGGTATAATGTTAACGTGCTTATTTTAGGTCAAGCAGAGGTATAATATTAACGTGCTTATTTTAATCCTAACCGTTCAGTGACATCTAGTATGACGAATCAGGAAAAGACAGAGGTGACATTAAACGTGTCTTGGAGCTTAACCTATTCAGAGGATCTGGTCGTGATAGGGTCAAGTTGACTAAACAGAGGTGACGGTTAACGTATTTAGTTTTGGAATCGGACTATCAGAGGTAACTGTTAACTTGATAGGGAGATGATTTTCGTCAGAGGTAATTTTCAACTTAACGATATCAAAAGCACGTTCATCAGAGGTTGTAATGTTGGACTTGATGAAGTGTGAATTTTCTTTTCTGTCAGAGGTGAAATCTTAACGTGACAGGGGATTTAATCGGATCTTATCTCATTTGATTTTGAATTATGATGTCAGAGGTATGATTTTAACTTGACTAATATTTTGGAGTGTTGCTTGCTCTGTTAGAGCAAAATGACAAGAAAAGTTTTACTGTCAGAGGTGAAATCTTAACGTGACAGGAGATTTATCTGATTAGGATTTTTAGCAAACCCCCAGCTATCAACGGGTTTGATTTGCCTTTACAAACTACCGTTTGAGTTGGGCTAGCCATGCTATTCCCCTCAGCATGGTGAGTTGTCAAGAATTTCGTTTGGGCTTAAATGCCAAACTTTTCCTCTTCCCTTTGCCTTAGCAGCTTAGGGCAGTGATGTATTCTTATATTCGGATAAGAATACTGTTGTGACAGATTTGTCGTGGGATTTTTAGCAAACCCCCAACTATCAACGGGTTTGATTTTGCCTTTACCAACTACCGTTTGAGTTGGGCTAGCCATGCTATTATCCTCAGCACAGTGAGTTGTCGAGGGTTTCGTTTGGGTTTAAATACCAAACTTTTCCTCTTCCCTTTGCCTTAGCGGCGTTAGGCAATTCATACTTTTACCCCCAGTATGGTGGGGTTGACGAGAAATTTATTCTCTTCCCGTAGCTTTAGCGGCGTTGGGAAATTCATACTTATTACCCCCAGTATGGTGGGGTTGACGAGAAATTTATTCTCTTCCCGTAGCTTTAGCGGCGTCGGGCAATTCATACTTATTACCCCCAATATGGTGGGGTTGACGAGAAATTTATTCTCTTCCCGTAGCTTTAGCGGCGTCGGGCAATTCATACTTTTTACCCCCAGTATGGTGGGGTTGGCGAGAAATTTATTCTCTTCCCGTAGCCTTAGCGGCGTTGGACAATTCATACTTTTTACCCCCAGTATGGTGGGGTTGGCGAGAAATTTATTCTCTTCCCGTAGCTTTAGCGGCGTCGGGCAATTCATACTTTTTACCCCCAGTATGGTGGGGTTGACGAGAAATTTATTCTCTTCCCGTAGCTTTAGCGGCGTTGGGAAATTCATGCTTTTTACCCCAGCATGGTGGGGTTGGCGAGAAATTTATTCTCTTCCCGTAGCCTTAGCGGCGTTGGGCGATTCATGCTTTTTACCCCCAGCATGGTGGGGTTGGCGAGAAATTTATTCTCTCCCCGTAGCCTTGTCGGCGTTGGGTGATTTTTTTTTTTTTTTAATTGGGGGTTTAAATTAACCGCCCTGAGCCCATTTTTTGGGAATTGTTGTGAGCCCAAGTGGTACCTTTAGACCTCACGCATTAAATGTGTCGGAGTTAGCTCTAACTCCTTTTTTGTTCAGCTTTGAGCTGAACTGCTCCAGCGTCAATCAACGCTTGAATTTTATGTTTTAAGATAAAACAATTTTTTGTGGGGTGACCTACAATCCGATGGTACAGGCAGTAGTTCGGATCGTTAGTTTTCCCTACTTCTTCAGGTCTCTTGCTCTCCGGCAATTTAAGCTTCTTGCGTTTGGTGAGCAGATTGAACATAGTAGCAGTATGTTCATCCTTGAACGAATACTGCTTTTGAAGTCTGGGCGACTTTGCTGTGTTGCTTGTAGTTGGCCATGGTTTCTGCTTCAGTGTACTTTCTACCGCCATTGCCGTTATGTCTTTCCCTTTTGAACGGGAAAAATGGAATGAAGATTCGTTTGCACCGTCTCCGGTTGCAGACTGTTGCATTTCGAGACGTCGAAGTATTTCTTCGGCCTGTTCGCCCTGCTTAAGCAGATCCTTCCATGACTTGGATTCGACCGAACCCATCTTGTCTAAAATATCGGTCAATAAGTTATGTCTGCAGGTTTCCACAAGCGTATCCTGCGTCATGCCATGTGGGCATCGAACGGAAAGTTCTCGGAACCGCTCGACATAAGTTTTGACCGTTTCGCCTTCTTCTTGCTTCGCTGCTAGCAAAGATAATATGGAGACTTCTGTATCATCTTCAAAGAATCGGGCTAGGAACTCACGTTCTACATCAGCCCAAGATTTAATTGTTCCCTGGGGAAGTTGCATAAACCAGGTAAATGCGGGCCCCCGTAAAGTGCTCACAAATATCCTAGTCATAGTTGGATCATTCCCCATGAGATGTCCTGTCTGTGAGAGGAAATAGAAGATGTGTTGCTGCGGCGAACTTTTACCGTCGAATGATTGAAGATTTAACGGTTTAAATTTTGCAGGATAGGGTACGGTCTCCCATTCTACGGGATATGGACGGACTACCCCCACCTCTTATAGCTTTTTGCGATGAAGAAGAGCTTGTAATTGGTTCTCCATCTTCTCTATTTTCTCTGCGTGAGGATTGAGGATAACTTTCACTTCCTCTTCCTCTCTTGAATGAGGAGGCACTTCTTCATCTTCGTCTTCGCTGTCTTCATTTATTTGGACAGGCCGTTTTCCTTTCTACCGACTAGAAATGGACGGCGATGATTGGTTCTTTCTAGTTTGAGCCAGCAACTCAATCAAAAGTTGTTTCATTTCTTCTATGGTCTCCTCGTGCTGTTCGAGACGTTTTTCTTGTCTCTCAAGCCTTTCAGAAACTTCTTCTAGAAGCGCGCCCTCTGGTTCGATAGAAACTCCTTTTGACCCTGGAGTAATTTCCTTATCCGAAAGGTTGTTTCCGACTACTTTTTTGCCTTTATTAACCATATTTGATGAGGCAGCAGGTAGATCGGTCCCAGAGTATGCCTTTTTCACCGTCCGTATTCTTTTAGGTTCGGTGATCCGCTCAAAAACGGATTGTCTCGGATGGCACTCGCAGTTTGATAGAACAGCTGAGATTAACTGTTCGCATTGGCATTGAGGAGTATTTTGTGCAGAGTTCTTCTTCCAATTGAGGTATTCTCTCAAGTCTTGAGATATCTTCTCCTCTCTATTTGCATCTTGACGTATTTTGCGTCTCAAATTTGGTTCATAATACTGGAGAGTTTGTAATATTTCAGGGCTGAGCTCTTTTCCAGCATTAGATTGTTCTCCAACCCTTCTGCGGATTCTTCTGGAGTGTGTGCTTGCCTGCGCAGTTGTGCGGGCCTCGCACGCATCTGACTTGTTCTTCGGGATCTGGAGGATTCTATCATGAATATGTTCATCCGAAGAGAAATTTGAAGATCTATCCTCAGGTGAGTTCATGAGCACATCCTTATATTTATTTGTAGAGGAACGGGATGGTACATCTGAGAGAGTAACCAAAAAGTTAGATGTGCGTTGTGTGCTCACTGCGCGTGTGCCCGAATAGACACCAGAACCAACCCTTGATTTTTCCTGCGGAGTGCAACCCACGGGTTGCAACTTGCGGTGTGCAACCCGCGGTTGGAACCGCGGGTTTGCACCCGCGGTTGCAACCGCGGGGTTGCACCCGCGGGGTGCAACCCGCGGTTGGAACCGCGGGTTTCCACCCGCGGTTGCAACCGCGGGGTTGCACCCGTAACCATTGAACTTCTTTATATTGTTAGAATTTAATTATTATCATCATTGATTTTTTATTAGAACGAAATAGTTGTTAAATCACATATTATAGATAGATTTTAGAATAATCAATATATACAATATTTGATAAATTACGTAAAATATATAACCCAGGAAAAGTATTGTTTATGATATTATTTTGTATTGATCTTTATGAAAGTTGGTTTATAAACTGATTACATAATTAAGAAATATGTGTTGTATAGAAAATCTCCCAACATTCATACACTTAATTGACCAATTATCCTTGTGATGTCTCAAATAAATAAATATTTGGTTTAGCCAATTATGATATACTCAATACGATCTATTTAAACAATTAACACACTAATAAAACTTAATTGAAATACATCCCGTATGAACCATGTATAAAATGTGAGAATAAGAATTTAGATCTGATATGAAATATATTTGTATAATATTATGCTAGGAAAAACTGATTAATGGAAAGTAAACTTATCAAATTGTATAACTGAATGTTTTGCACATTTATGGGTGCGTGATGATTTATTGGATCATACCTGAGTATTTCTTTTTGCCTAACGATATGTCTGACTCAGCACATGATAATTCATGTAACTATTTGTAATCTCATTAGTTAGTTTTTCCAATTATATGATATTCTAAGTAAAAATATTTTTTGTTATAAATCTAACTACAGTAGATGATGTTAGATTCAACCTATAATCCTTCATATTCTTATTACATATTAATGACATTGTTTTCTATGACTTATATCATTTTCATGATTGGACATTGTCTTTACTACTAAATTATATTTCTTTCCAATAATTTTACATGTACTATTTTATCACTATCTGACGACCTGGATATACATATACAGACTTTGAGATAAATATAATAAATTAGACTAATGATCTGGAATATTTCAAGGAGAATGTCAAAACGTAATAGAAGAGTAAAGTTGCTTTGTTTCCTCTTATTTAGTTTCATTGTGTTATGTTATTCATTCTACTATATTGAAACTTTGTTCCAAACAATAAAAAAAATAAAATTTCCATTGAACTTTTTTGTTATTCTTGAGTATTATTATGAAAAATTTACTTTTATTCTACTGGATGCTTTCACATATTCAAACCAAATATATTGTCAATACTTGCTGTGCGTACCCATACACCGTATACGGAAGCAGGGCATGATATCGATATTGTTTGGGCTGCACGATAAACCAAAATTGAGTAGGCCATCTAAAGAAAAGTAAATGCGGAGTTTAAGTATAAATGTGTTTTTATTCATTTTATTTTATTTTTGTGTTGATAAAGTAGACTCAACCGTTCTGCTTCACTAAGATAAGAAAATATAATAAATATGTAGATTTCAATTAGTGCTGGGTATATGTATACTTAGCCAAAATATTTAATAGTTAAAAAAACAAGACATGTAGATTTTTAAAGATTATCAAATAAGAATAGTTTTTGTACAAAATACATGTTAATTTCTTAGACATTCCCAAGAATATTTTATAAATAGATAACTGACTTTTACTTAAAACAAACCAGTACATATGAATACAAAAGAAAAATATGTCTTTGTTAAGACCTTTAGCATTTATCTTTACATATCATCGACATTCATATTTTTTCTAATCATCTTTTCACTCTTTTAGTTTGCCCAGCATTAAATAAACTCCAATTGTCAAACTGATGCATTTATAGATCTAAATTGCATATGACTAAACTATCTTATGTGATTTTCTCACATCTTCTTTCCTATAGGGGTTATGCCTATCCTAGAAAGAATATCCTTATTTCTAATCTTATCTCTCTTAGTATTACTGCATATCTAATTTAGTATGCACATCTCAGCGAAACTCATTTTTGATCCATAATATCTCTTTATAGTCCATCATGCCATGTCATAAGCTGACTTAATAGCAGTTAGATAAAATCTTCTCTTCAGACTTAACAGAATGTTACGGTAAAATTCTGATTGTGCTTCATTTTAACCAGCCATTTTGTATCTGATAGATGACATCATATGGATCTCCTCATTCTTTTGGGAAATATAACCTAGATATCTAAACTAACTCCTCATTGATATCTCTCACCCATTCAGTTACACAACTGAGATTTTAAATATCAAATATTAGGTTTGTATTGGTGGGAAATTCTCATTTCAATAGTGAGTATCGAAAGGATATTAACCAATATTGAGCTTTTATGTAGTATCAGTAGACCTTCCAAAATGATAGACAAATATATTGTTCGTAGCACCCGATATTTAGAGTAATGGTCACAAAACTATAGTATCAATACTTCATTTACTGAATTTGTATTCCACAAACTTTGTTTTGGACCTTTTTAAGGACCTTGTAATTTTAAGATTTAACTTCATAATTGTAATTTAGTATTTACTCTACTTTAATTCATCTCATCAACTAAAACAATATTGTCAGAAAATAACATAAACCATAGATTTCATCCTAAATAATCCTAATAAGCTCCTTCATAACTATGACAAATAAAAATGGACTCAATAATATTCTTAATATAATCCAATTGTAATAAAAAAATTACTTATTAGGCTGCCACAAGTTTTAAAATTTGCTACTACCCCATTGTGCATGTTTTTTATTATGTCAATATACTTGACAATGATTCTCTTCGTCATCAATGTCAATCATAGTGCCTCTCTAAATACTTTTATCATAATTAAAATTAATAAAAATTATATGCAAATCTCTACTTCTCTCACAAAAATCACTTTATATGTTGACGAATCAAATGAATAGCATTTGTCATCAAACTCCTTGATGGACACAGACTAGTTCTCTGATAACTTAATATTCTATTTTAACCTATATTCAATTACCCTTCCCAAACTTTCATAGGGTGATTCATGAATTTTATTTGATAATAGTTAGAACAACTCCAAATATTGCCCTCGTTTTAAAATAAAGATATTAGGTTACATTTTCTCCGCTCATTTCTCGTCTTTTAGTTTGTCGAATCTTATTAAAAATGTACATCAGCTGTTCCAAACCAATTTATACTAGGTATCTCTATTCTTAAGAGAACTTCCATTCAAACCAATGGATTTTCTTGATTTTCTCATCATCAAAGCCTATTTTACTCAGATTATCTAATTTTGCGTATAAAATTATGGTCTATATCATGAGACTGAATGGTAAGATTATACAAATCTTGAGTGAAACTTTAATTTACGTTTTGTCAAAATAATCTATCCACTATTGCATGATCGCTTTGTTTCGAACTAGAACCTTATAATTTTATTTTTAACACACTTCACAATTAATACATTACACACCTAAAAATGATCTAATTGCATTACTTTTATACTTAAAAGAAAGATATTATATATGTATGTATATATATGTATATGTATATGTGTGTGTGTGTCTATATATATATATATATATATATATATATATATATATATATATATATATATATATATATATATATATATATATATATATATGACTTTTTAGATTAATGAAAAGTAAATAAACTAAATTATTATAGATGAGTTGCCAATACAAAAAACATACGTAGGCTGTGAGTGAAAAAATAATATTTCCATTATTTAAAAAAAATTGGATCATAATATTTACCTCCTTAGTTTCTTTGGGATCAAAATTAATCCATTTTAGAATTCACTTATCCTTACATTAGGTGAATACATGATAATTTATTTGTCAAAAAGTTATTACTTTTGTGTCTACTTGATGGAGGACTAGATAAAAACTGAAGTCTTAGAATTGGGTGTGAGTGGTACCCTAAGAGGTTGAGATCATAAAATTAATAAAAAAAAAACATTGGAGATAATAGAATTGGATTAGCACAAAAAACTTACTTCAATTGATAACTCATTTATATCATTCTCGTATATCTTGGAGTTCCTTAATTTTTAGAATTTGCGTTTAATATTATATACATTATAACATCTAAAATGTACAGTTTGTAATAACCCTATAAGTATGTTACCTTAACTAACTCGATTTGCAAGATTTTTGAACTCTATAAATTTAGTATTGTAATGAATACAATATATGATAAGATTCATTGTAACTCCTTATTCAGGAAACAAGGTAGCGGAATGCTGAGAGTATAATCATATAAGAATATGCTAAGTCTCCGGTAAAATAATAAGAATTAAAATCGTTTATAATTAAGCATGAGTCTTCACTCAAAAAGACTAGTTAGATGAATTCATAAAATAACTCTCTTCTTATATCCAATGTGGGACTATTCGTGCTAGGAATATTACATTCTTCTCATTTTTAGGATCTGACGTTTTAATTAGAGAGACAGTAACACGCTAGCACATCACCGGGCAACATAAGATTTTAGAAGTGGCCCCATGGATTATATAGATGATTTTCATAGATTCAAGAAGTAGCCATTACTATATTTGTGTGACACCTTGTTCCGTATAATATTAGTTCTATGTACATTTCTAGCTGAACTTAACTCTAATATCACTTGTAACAATCTCACCTAAAAATTCAGTAGTGAAACACCGTCAACATATTCGCATAGGAATATACTAAGCCTTCGGTAGAACAAAAAAAATTAAATAGAATAATTAATTACAAATTTCTTCTCTAAATTATTAGTTATGATTATTTTACAAATTTAAAGAAATCATTATGAATACACTAATTCTTATCTTATATATGTTGTTGGACTATTTATGTTGGGAATATTACAATCATCTATACAGTTGCCTAATATCTAATATGTGATTCAATGAGTTCCATAGTGATGTCATATTTATAGGTGTATTATTCTCATGCCTATGCATATGCATAGTAAGTTGCCTGTGCATGTTTATTAGATCATACATTTGAGCAACCATATATATGATTCGTACCATCCATTATGATCATCATAACATCAAATCTTTAGAATCCAAAAATACTGGAGTTTGGATTTTATATTATATAAATCATAACATATAATGTTGGGGATAATGTACCAATACATACACATAGATATTACCTTTGCATGCCCGATAAATCACATATTTGGCCAACTATATAGATAATCTGAGCCGTTTTATTTTAATTATTATAACATCAAATTCTTGGGGTTCAAAAATCTTGGAATTTGGGATTTTATGTTATTTGGATCACAACATCTAAAATGAACGATATATAACAATCATAAAAACTTGTTATTTTGACTAACTCGATTTGCATAATATAAAATTTTAAACTCCAAGATTTTTAAATCTCACAGATTTGTTGATATGATGATTACAGTAAATGGTTTAAATCATCCATACAATTGGCCAAATATAAGGAATGTGGATAATGTATTATGCGTAAAAAGTTACCTATACACATAGATAACATACACATAGAAAATGTACCAATACATACATAGATATTACCTTCGCACACCCGTTAAATCACATATTTGGCCAACTATATAGATGATTTGAGCCGTTTTATTTTACTTATTATAACACCAAATTTTTAGGGTTCAAAAATCTTGGAATTTGGGATTTTATGTTATTTGGATCACGACATCTAAAATGAACGATATATAACAGTCATAAAAACATGTAATTTTGACTAACTCGATTTGTATAATATAAAATTTTAAACTCCAAGATTTTTAAATCTCAAGGATTTGTTGATATAATGATTACAGTAAATGGTTTAAATCATCCATACGGTTGGCCAAATACAAGGCATATAGATAAGATAATGTACTATATGGATGATCTAATTTATTCATTGTAATAATCATAACACCAAATTCTTAGTGTTCAAAATCTTGAAATTCGGGATTTTATTTAATGTGCATTACAAATTTAAAATGAAAGATTGAGAACAATATACATATGCATGTGAATAGAGAAGTATCCTTGTCTACCCGTTAAATCAAAACAATTAGATGACCGAACTGTTCATTACAATTGTCATAACACTAGATTTATAGAGTATAAGAATCTTGGAATTTGGACTTTTATGTTATATGCATCACACATCTAAGGGACTGTTTAGTTAGGGGTTGCAACTCGTAAAGTAAGTTACAAGTGAGGCTTTTTCTATGTTTTGGTTATAGTTGCAGTTGTAAATTTTTATGCAATTTCAACTACTTACATACTCTCAACATTACAGTTACATAAAAAAAAATATGTACGACGACTTAGGCTATCATCTGTAAACAGTAATTGTATTATTAATAAATGTGATAATTTTCACAGCTCATGAAAATAAAAAATTAAAATTTAAAAATTATTGTAATTCTAATTACTACTTACAATTCACAATCGAAACATAGTAATGTAAGTGTAGTAACTTATATTACTGCAATTTCACTTGCAGTAATATAAATTGTATCTTATAGTACTATTTGCAAGTATCCGACAAGTCCTAAAATGAACATTTGTACAGTCCTGAAAGTATGCTATTTTGGCTAACTCAATTGTAATATATCTAACTCCAAGATTTTTAAACTGAATTCGGTGCTATGATGATTACAAGGAATAATATGGGGCATATACGGTTGGAATATGCGGACAACATACCTATGCATAGTAAGTTATCTATGCACATGCATTAAATCATGCATTTGTTCAGCCGTATGGATTATCTGAAAATTCATTATAGTTATCCTCATACCAAATTCTTAGCGCTCAGAAAAACTTAGAGTCTGATATTTTATATCATGTGTATACTGATATAAAATGAATGGTCAATAGCGATCCTGAAAATATTATTTTTTAATCAACTCGATTTGCAAAATACATAATACCAAATTCTAAAATGATTTAATGCTATAGTGATTAGAAGACATTTATTCGAATAATCTGTATGATTGGTCAAATATGTAATTTTAATGAACCTATAACTTCTCCATACGTACATTATATCTATTATGTAAAGTTGGAAAATGAGAAAGAATACCCCGATCATCAAGTTATCACCTTGACACTGGATACAAGAAAATTGACGGCCAAGATGTAACCACTTCATACGAACCTTGTGATTGATTGACATGCTGCTCCTTATCCCAATCCCTATCCTTAAAAGCCCCAAAATAAAAAACTCGCCCTTTCGCTCCGCTCCGCTCATCCAAAACCCTTCTCCTCAAAAACAGGGGAGGGGAGAAAGAGAAAAAAGAAGAGGAAAAATTGTTGTCTGCCTTGGCCTCGCCATGGACGAGTCGAAGAAGAGAAAGCTGGCAGAGGCCGGCAATGGGGAGCTTTCGCCCACCAATTCCGAGCAGCATCTGCGGTTGCTCCTCGATCCTCTTCGAAAGGACCAGCTCGTCGACCTCTTAGCCAAATTGTAAGTATTTCAATTATCAAATTAAAAAAAAAAAATTAAAGAGTTTTATTTGGAGAGTTGAAAGAAATTGGGTTGTTATCTTTCCTTAAAAATTGGGGGAGATATTGCTAAAAAGTAGGGGAAGTTTGGTTCTTTTTTATTTCTTGATCTAAGATGTTGGGATTTTATTGTTTTATTTAATGTAATTCGTGGGCTCTCTGAATTTCTCCCTATTTTCTAAATATTCCAACTTTGATTGGATATAATGTTTCAGTTATCTGATCTTCGATGTTGAATAGAAATCGGGTAGTTTTTTTTTTTAATTCTTTTGTTCTTAGAGATATTAATTTAACGTTTCTGGGAGGCAATTATTAGATGTGACTAACTCCCATTTTTTTTTCCCCAAAGGAGAAATGAAGAAGTACTCTTTTAAAATTATAAATAATTAGTCAAGCTGACCCATCAACTAGAACTGTTTGTCATGCATATCTATTATTCATCCGATGCTTAGCTCTTTCTCTCGTAGTGGTTGTTCACTGTGATTTCCTTGTCAAACATGAATGTCTTTGTTAACCCTCCTTAAGTTCCTCTCTGACATGGTTATGTCATAACATCTGTATAGAATCTCATTTGGAAGGGTTTTTTATATTGGCATTGTTGGAGTTATTTAATAATAATTTGTGAAAACGGGTGTATCATGGATACCACTATCACCTTAATTGGGGAAATTTCCAAGTTTGACTGCCATCAAAGTTGTGGTAATTGTTTGGATGGGTGCTAAGGAAAATGGTAAAAAGAAAAAAAAAAACAAAAAAGAAAGAAAAGAAAATTTTGAATTTTGTTCTTCTCCACTTATGGCAAGAAAGAGAAGAAACCGCTTCCCCGTTAAAAACCGCCAATAATGAGGTGGAGGAATGTGATAAAATAGGGAAGGGGATATTTTTGAATCTCATCATGAGTATGTTGAAGGATTGTATTGAAATAGTGGTCTCTCACTTCTTTGTGGGAGAATTGAAAGGACCCATCTCTACAACTTACGGACATCATACTTATCACTTTTGGTGGTTTAATGACATATCATGGTCTGTGATATATTCATTGCATGTTCTTTTAAGTGAGTTATCAAAATAGTTGTTATAAAGTTGATAAATTAATTTCCTCTGGACGCTAAGGAAAGAGATTTTTCATTGATGAAAGAAGCTTCCACTATGGCAATCGTTAAGTAGAATTTCATATTATATAAGCAAATAGTAAACTGGGACAGGGTTAGCCTCCCTGAAACTTGGTCAGGGCTAACCTTCCTCGACTCCTAAGTTAATATCCATTCGGTGAAGAAAGTAAAAAAAATGAAAAGGGGATTTGAGAGAATAGAGGAGTGTAACTGAAGAGGAGTATTAATTCTTTTTTACAAAATTTGGAAGTAATTCGAGAATAAATATGCCACTTGAGTAATTCAAGTTAGATTCCCCAATAATAGTGATGCTGCAGTTTGATGATGATATTGATACTCATTGCGTTGATTATAATGCTTGTTGTTATATCATTGCTAGTATTTTCTGCTAACCAAGAATTATGCTTGTACACATTTTTTAATTTTTTAGTATTATCTTTGGCATATGAATCACATATAAACGTGAATTGTAGATGGCCGGATTGGAGTTGTGCTCAAAATCATATCTTAAACATGTTTTACTAAATTTTTTTTTTTGGGGGGGGGGGGTTGCAAACTACCAAATATCCCTTGTTTATTACTTTTAGTACAATATAGGTCTTATAAAGGGTTAAACGAAATCTATCTTGTTAACTGAATATAAAAATTGCTTAGAAAACAATAGTGTCAATGAATCAATTAAAAACTAAATATAGAAGTCTATAATGTTTAAAACTTAACTATGTATCATGTAGTCCTGCCTTATCTCAAAAAGATATCTACACATATAGACTTCATATATTTTCTATAATTGCAATTCATACAGTGGACTCATAGTTACCAAGTTTCAAAAGTAAACTAATTTTTATCCATAAAGAAAAATTATGTCCTTTGTTCTGAAAAGAAAGAAAAGACAAAAGAAAGAAAAAGGTACCCTTATCATCATATACATTCCTTAGAAAAATTGTACGACTAAGATCTGGTTAGTTGATACTAATGGTGTGCTTGAGATGATATTCAAAATCAATATCAACTTCAATTCAACCCACAAAAAGAGTATACCCTTGTAACGCCCCATTTTCCGGAGGGATACGAAAACGGAGTGCGTTATCGGCGGGCACGTGTAAGTCGACGTGCACGAGTCCTATAAATATGTAAAAGAAATGAATGAAATTGAATACTAGTCATCAAGCAGGATCTTGGAAGTTAGTCTACTGCCATATAAAAGAGAAGATATACATGTCTAACATAAGAAACAACAAGTATAATACTGATATAAAAGTTGAAAATAAAGTCCCAAATTAATGATACATACCAAACAATAAATACAAAGGCGGAGGCCTATAAATCTACTGCTGCTCAATCTGCTATAGAAAGTACGGATAGTGCAATGGCGGATCTTCTCTCACATCTTCAGTACCTGAGCGTGTGGGGGAGCTCAGGGTCAAACCCGGCAAGTAAAACAATAAGAAGTACGGAGCGTGTAATATAAACAAATATGTTAGATATGAGTGTGGATATGAAAGTATGCGCATGTGTGGAAAATATTAAACGATCAAGTAATGATATCAAGTAAGAATGTACATGCATATCAAGTCTAAATTAATATCTTATTTTAGTTTATGTTTTGAACTGAATAATGAAGAAATAGACTCGTATCGTAGAGAGTGTGCAATATGTACTAATAAGTAAAATATGAATTGATGTAAAAAGTATATGCACATGTATGGGAAAGAGTAATGATTAAGTAAAAATATCAAGTAGGAATATACATGCATATCAAGTCTAACTTAATATCATATTTTATTTTATATGTGAACTAACTGGTAAAAAAATAGGTTCGTATCGTGAAAGTACCCGTGCATACCCGGGACCCGGCCAAGATGCGGGCGCTGAACCAGCCGTGCCGCTAAGCACTCAAGCAGATACCGATTACTGAGTAATCGGTCGTCCCATCAACATGGACTAAACAAGAGATGATGGCTCAGTACTACCCGGGAGCCCCGCCGATGGGCCCCTATTTTGGTTGCGCAACCCATCCTAAACCTTTCACGATACAATATTTGTCCACCCTTTAGTTCTCCCTTAACCCAAGATTTCAAGTTATATTACATGGAAATCAATCCGGAATATGATGAACCAATCATGTCAAGATTAATACATATACATGTCAAGTAACAAGCAAAATGTGGTCCATGTCAAAATCAATTTAACAGGCAAGTCAGGATCCATGGTACTATCAAGACATGTGTATGTACTAACAAGGGAAATCCGGCATAGTTTCATATATCTTGTACAAGTAATTAGTATGTATATGTCAAGGCAATTGTACAAGTGACTAGTATGTGTATGTCAATGCAAGCATGATAGTCATAGAATACTAGAATGTGTTATGGAAATAATGATCATGTATGTAAACCACACACATATATAATTATGTATATAAACATGTATATAAGTGGGTATTAGGATGCAAAAATATCTTTGATGATCAAGCATGTGAATCATACATATACAATTATGCATATAAACACATATTATGTAAGTGGGTACTAAATTGTAAAAATAGAAATTAAATAGACTTAACGCTATTATAAGGATTGCTTTAACATTGTATGAATTTTTCAAATTCTAGAATGATTTCATGGTATAGAAAATAACAAATTTATTAAATCTTAGTAATATATATATTTTTAAAGTGAATATGGATTAGCATAAAGGAATCATGATCTAATATAATAGCTTGCATAAAAGAAATATTTTAGTAAATTTAATGTAAAACTTATATGAAACTCTCTCTTTAAAACATGATAATGAATAAATAAATAAATGTATATATATACATATTTTATAATGGCAAGTGGAAAATGATTTAAAATCATTGCATTATATATGAAAAACTTATATGGAAAATTCAAATGAATATCCAAATATGATGAATATTCATAAAGGCAGCATTTTTTATAATTAAAAAAAATAAAGTTTATAATTTAACTTTACAACTTGTAGTTTAAGAATAAGAAACTATAAATAAAATAATAAATTCGATACATAAACATAGAGTAAAGTGTAAAAATTATGTTTTTATTTTTCTAGAATAATCATAGAGATTTTTTTGTATAGAGATATTATCTTTTTAAGTTTTAACAAATCAAAATTCTAAGTTAACCATAAACAATTAGAGAAATAAAACATGAGAGTGGATGTGATTTTACTTGCCTTGATGGGTTAGGGAACGTAAGTTTATCTTGAGATTAAAGAACTTCTTCTCCTTTTCTTCTACTTCTCTTTTCTTATTCTTCTCTTTTCTTCTTCTCTTGAGTTGGAGTAAAAAAAATAAAAAGGAGATGAGATAAATTAAAAATGAAAGAGAGAAAACTAATGAAAGGAAGTGAAGAAAAAATATAATAAAGGAGGGATATGGGGGATTAGATGATGGTTTGTCATGCTTGTCCAAAAGACAAGTATGGTAAAGTAAGGTATGGGTGAATAAAACAAAATAAGCATAAGACAAATGAATACTAATAATATATTATTAAAGTTATTTAAGATTATAATTTCAAAGTAAACTAATCAAAAAAAAAATCAAACTTCATCTTTACAAGTTAAAAGAAGAGAGACTAATAACAATATGTGTAGGACCCACCGGTGATTAAAATAATATTATTTTAAGTTATTATTTTAAAAATTTCAAGAAAATCACAAAAATATAGAAAAATGAGACAAACACAATGTATTCATTTTGGGATTAATATGATATTAAGAATGTAAGTTATGACGAAATTAGGTTGTTACAACCCTCCTCGTCAAAAATCCTTCTCCTCAACTCCCAAATTAGTTATTGCCTACCTTCCCCATGTATGATTTTAAAGAGGGAAATTTGAAGAGCTTGTCAATGGAGAACTCTCACCTATCGTTTTGTGTTGAAACTGCGATTGCATCTCAACCCTTTTTGAAAAGACAATCTTGTCGACCTTTTAGCTAAACTATATGCATTTCAAATGGCTAATATAACAGTATTAGTGAGTTTCCTCTTTATAGTAAAAGAAACTATTGGGTTCTTATGTTTCTTTATTAGTGGCATGTTCTTTTCATTAGTAATTATGTAAAGTACGAGAAATTGCTTCATGGGTTCTTTTAGTTCTTGATCGCATAAGTTGTTGGGTGCTTATAATCTTCTTACGTATTTTATGATTAAAATCGTGGGCTCTCTGTATTATTTCTAATTTTAGGACAGCAACTGAAGAAGAGGTTGACAAACTTCTAGTTGCAGGTTCATTCAAGGAGTATCCTATCCACAATGGTTGGCCAATGTCGTATTGATAAAAAAGCTTATGGAAAATGGTGACTGATTTGAATAAAGAATGCCCCAAGAATTGTTTTCCACTTTTCCTAATTGATCAATTAGTGGATTTGGTCGCGGGTCCAACTTTATGGACACCTTCTGAGGACAATAACCAAATCTGTATGGCCGAGGATGATGATAAAAAGACATTGTTCATCACCACTTAGGGCACTTATTGTTAAACGATGATGCCCTTTAGTTTGGAAAACAGAGGAGGGACTTACAACACCTTGCTAACAAGATTTGTAAACCGCAAAATGCCCGAAATTTAGAAATTTATGTGGATAACATGCTGGTTAAGCCACCTGACTTGATGAACCATATTGCTGGCCTATAAGAGATATTTGATGTTCCGAAGAAATATAAGGTGAAGCTCAATCCATTGAAGTATACTTTCTAACTCACTTCGGGAAATTTCTCGTATTCATGGTAATATCTCGGATAAGGAATTGACATATCAATCTTATTTTCAATTAATTTCATTTTAATGGACATATCATGTAAGATCAGATTCATGGTAGAGCGTTTTGAAGTTAATTTTATTTGCAACTATTGTAAAAGAAATGAACATATCATGCAAGATCATTTGGAGGGCAAACAAAGTTCGTAGGAATATCATACATCAGTTTTGCGCCTGCGATTCAGGGTGGGGCAAATTTCATTTTATGATTTTCTAAAGACTCGATCAATATCAAGGATAGTATCAAGGATAGGCAGATTTTTAACTTTGAATGTCATCTTACGTTACGTCCATGAGGAAGCTGGTTACAACATGTACTTTAATTCAAGGTGGTGTTGTTTTGATGGGCAATTCTTCTCCATGCAAAACAATTGGTTAAGCAACAATCTATTATCTTTCGTTTAATGGTAACATTACGACTCTTTTAAGCGTCCATTATATTTTCGATTTAAGCATCAAACTCATCATTTTAGGAATCATAATTTTTGAAAGATTCACATGCAAGGCAAGGAGTGTTTGTTTGGAAGGCTTCTAAGGTATCTATCAATGTTTAAAATAGTGATAACTATAACGTAACGTTTTGCCTTTGTTAGGTTATGTCGCAAATAGCGTAACGCATAACGTAGGTTATGCAATTTTCTATTTATTTAATAAAAATAAATATAAAACCATATAAAATAATTTTAATAAATTGAAAAATAAATTTAAAATATCTAAAAAAATATAAAATTATTTTGTAATACATAATCTATTCAAATGTTATATTAAGTTTTACAATAATTTTCATATATCTTCATAAATTATATTAAGTCTGCAACTCTAATTCCAATTATCATTTAAATAAAAAAAAGCAAAAGTCCAATTTTTTATTTCGATTCCAATTATTAATATTGTTGTAATTTACATTTTGTAATGTTCAATTTATCTTATTTATGATTGTTGATTTCAGTTCAATTAAAAATTCAATAAAATCAACAAGTAAAATATTTTAGCAACCGGACGAGAAATACAACAAGTGAATAAAGAAACAAACTTAAATTATCAAGTTAGAAATTCCAAAAGTAATCAAACAAGCCAACAATTAATTAAGAAAATTAGAGCAATTCGCTAATAATCAAAATAATAATCAACAACAATATATGAATTACTAAAAAAAATAATTGTAAATAACGTAGCATAACGTAATTTAACGTAACGTTATGTAATATAACGTAAAATAACGTAAAAAACGTACTGTTACGGTGCACTGAGTTATTTCCAGTTGTTACGTAGCGTTGGGATTCCGTTAGGTTACGTAACGCAAATAACGGGTTTCATAACGCGTTATTTTCAACAATGGTATCTATATTAATTTCACAGCCAAGAAGGGCAGTTTGTACATGTTGCAGAGTTCAAATATTACAAATTAGACTTTGTATTTTTCATCATCTAGTTTGAAGTTTAGTGCACATTAGGAGTTGACAGTGTTCGTTGAGAAGTCTAGCTCAGATGTTAAGTTCTTCAATTCGTCATTCAATGTATCTAAGTTAAGCAATGTTGGTACATTAGTTCAGATTTTTATTCCTGTATTTTCATCTAGTTTGGATTCCGAGGATCTTTGTATAGTCAAGTTGAGATAGAGCCTAAACTTGTTTGATCTCATTGTACTTAAGGATCCTTCAGGATTACATGGAGTAATTGGGGAGAGCTCATAGTTCGAGTTGAAGGTAGTAGATATTCAGTTCAATAAGATTATTTAGAACTTGATTGTATTCGTCAAAGTGGATGTTGTTGATTCTGTTAATTGAATACTCCTTTTCAACAGGTTTAGTTATTTCAGAATTCTGATTGCTTCACAATCAAGTCAAGATTTAGAATCCTTTTTGGAGGTCTTTTATGGATATTGCAAGGCGTTTTAACATGATCGACTTTAGGTTACCTTAAGCATTATAAGACGTATTGTGATAAGCTTTATAAGATAGTTAAAGAGAGGTGGAGTAGCTATTCAATTCCACAAGATTATTTAGAACTTGATCGTATTCAAGTCAAGGTGGATATTGTTGAATTGGTGGCTCGGATACTCTTTTTCAATAATTTTAGTTATTTCAGCATTTGGATTACTTCACAATCAAGTGAAGATTTAGTATCTCTTTTGGAGGTCTTTTATGGATATTGTAAGTCATGTTATCTTGATTGACTTTATAAGGCAGGTTATCTTAGGCATTATAAGATGTACCATGATAAGCATTGTAAGGCAGTTAAGGAGAGTTGGAGTATCTATAAGTACATGTTATCTTGACAACGATTGTAAAGCAATAATGGAGAGTGGTTTAACAGATGTTGGATGTCCTAAGTGTAATTGTGATTCCTACGAAACAGATGTAGGATTCTTTTCTTTTTCTTTTTAGGTTTTGCTTGAGGGCTAACAAAAGATAGGTGTAGGGCTTTAATGAGTACAAAATGTTGCATATTTTATATCCCATATTGTCTAATTTTATTTGTAAATTATTGCTATTCGATTATGCTTGTGTATTTTGCAGCAAAACAGGTTTTCAGCACAAAGAGTGAAAAAAAGCAATTTTGCAAGATTTAAGCACATAAAAGAACCAATACAACAATATTAAGTCCGCAGGACAGTCCAGAAGTCAAATGAAGCTTTAGAGGAGTTGAAGGACATCAAAATCACGAAGAACAAACACAAATCTAAGTTCAAAATGATTGGCCACAAAAAGACAACCACATATTAAAGATATAAAATCTCAAACTTTGTAGCTGAGTTGGAATCATAATTCTAAGCCTTTTTGTATTATGAGTCTATCGCCAATTTCTTGCACTTAAATAGCAGCACTTTTTTGTCCAATCATGATCTAGTTTTGACAACAAATTGTGTATAGGATTGTATTCTGAAACCCAAATTACTTAGATGAGTGCTCGTTTTAGTACTTGGGCCCACTTAGAATATGAGTCGAGCTGAGACAAATCAATCGAGAACTCGGACTCAACGAATACTTAGCCAACTCGGCCGAGTACTCGCCCGAATTCTGAGTTTAAAACTTGATCTACTAAAAACTCGCTATTCTTTTTCTCAACTGATTTTTCCTGCAAATTTTTTCGTTCTTTTCATGAATCTGCATTCTTTTTCTAGATTTATATCACAATTTTTTTTGGCAATCTTTTTTTTTTTCTGAATTATAGGATCTGTAGAAGGGGTGAAATATTTCATTTTCTTTCTGAATTAGAAATCTATTTTGCTAATTTTTTCTACAATCTTTTTTATTGATCTAATATTTTTCTCAGTTGTTTATTTTTGGCAATATAAACTAGAAAATTATAGGATATATAGAGAGATGAGAAGGAGATGGAATCATTTTTTTTTCATAAAAATTATAAATTTGATTACTTGATACTCTAAGATGAGATTGGAAAAGTATAAAACTTATTTGATAATATTCATAATATTTTGATTTTCATTATTGAAATTAAATTTTTTTCTATAACAATTTTATTATCATATATATTGAAATATTAATATTCTGAGTTCTAAGCGAGTACTCGCCGAGTTCATCGAGTATTTGCTACTCGCTTTGGGACTGAGCGTGTAATTAAACTGAGTTTTAGAACACTATATATGAGTAGGAGTGCTCTGTGAGTTAAAGTGGTTAAGTACCGTCTCTTACGTTTATAAGTAGGATCGAAAGTCTCATTGTAATTATCATGCTTATACAAGTTTATAATCGAAATATCAGGTTTGTAATTAGTGCTAGCTTCTTATTCTTCTTGCTGTAAATTCAATGCTTCAATAATTTTTTAAATTTAATTATGCCTTCTTCTATGTGGTTTTTATTTTCTTTTCATCGATGAGTAGCTAGATAGTAAATGAAGAATTTGAGACTATAGTATTATGATAATGGACGGGGAGATACCTATGAGCAATTAGTTTAGGTAATTGATTCCATTATTCAAAAGGAGGTGGTTGGTTGAAATGAAGAAATGCAATGGGATTTTTATGCGACGAGAACATTCTGTTAAGATTGAATATAAGATTTTCTCAGACTGCTATTAGGCCAATATTGTTATATGGCACGGAATGTTAAGCTATAAAGTGACAGCATAACAGAAGATGAGTGTACCAGAGATACACATGCTTCATTGGATGCATGGTATTCATAGGAGAGATACAGTGAGAAATTCGGGTATTCTTTCTAAGTTAGGCGTACTCCGTACACAAGAAGATGCGAAAACCGTCTGTGATGGTTTGCTCATGTAAGACGTAGATTCACATATGTATCAGTTCAGCAAGTTGCGTTTATCAATATAGAAAAAATTAAAAGAGTGTAAGAACGACCAAGAAAATGTGGATGGAGAAAATATGGATGGGGGTGATACGAAAATATTCGGATGCTAAAAGCCTTAGTGAAGACATATTGCTCAATAGAAATGAGTGGAAAAGATCATCCATTTAATTGATTTGACATGATTATCTTTTGGTTCATGTAACCTACCCAAGTATTTGGGACTAAAGATTTAGTTGTTTCTTCATGAAGGGATGACCGGAAAAAAAATAAATAGAATTATAGATATAGTTGATATGAAAAGATATGGATGCTAAATGCCTTAATAAAGATATATTCCTCAATATGTGTGATTGAGGAAGGATAATCTATGCGCTTGATTCAGTGTTCTAAATATCGGATACCGGTCCCATACCGGTCAGTCAAATTATATGGTTAGCGGGCGGGATATCGCGATATGACCCAAAATACAGGAGTGTCATATCGGTGTCATACCAGTTAAAGAATAATCATATAATTGGTTATATAGAATATAATAAAACACATAAAATAAGTTTATAGTACTTACATTGGCTTATTTACATTCAACTTACGAATTTGCAGATACCGTTTAGAACGTTCGCATATGCACAGAGCGACATAATCATAAAATTAAGAAAAATAAGTTTTCAAGATAAAAGAAAAGTGTTTCTACAATACATAAGTAATATAATTTATAAAATTACAATATTGTCCTTTAAATAAGTTTATTTGAAACATGCTAGAAATTTTAAATATCAGTCTTTCCAATATATTTTCTAGTTAGATTCAAAGTCGACTGGTTCATTTGATGGCATACTTTCCTCATCATCTGATGGCGAATCTGATGATGATGTGTTAATTTCTTCCTTATCATCGTCTGATATATGCTGCTGCTTAGACTTTGAAGATGATGTTTTTCCCTTTGAAGTTCTACTACTTTTGGACTTAAATGCCTTAACTCTTTCACTCTTTCTCTTTTTCGAATTAGCACCCATAGCAATTGACACCTGTCGAAAAGTCAATTGTCTCCAGTAAAGACTTTATCACCACTAGTCTCATAAGAATCGCCATTCTTTTTCTCAGGCATAAACCACTCGGTGACCTTTTCCTCTTCACTGTATGCTACTAGGTGGATTTCTGTTTGGGATTGCAAGTTTGCTCTTGAGCCTTAAATTGAATTTGACAAAGACTAAGTCATGCAATTTCTTGAAACTTAGTCTATTTATTTTCTTCGTATGCACCTAAATAAAAGATAATCACATGAAGTTTGTTTAGAATATATCTATCTGGGAGAAAGAAATATTTAATTAGAAAAGTTAAAATTGTAATACCATCTCAAATGTGCTCCAGTTTCGTTCACAATCCGAAGAACTGGTTGTCAGATTCAAGATCCTCATTGCCATGGTTCTCAATTCTGGAGCATCTGTCCCGTAGAATTGCCACCATTGAGCTGACAATGAATATTTAGAAATAGTTATTAGCTATTTAATAGTTTTTTTAAATTAAAATTAGATTGAATTTTGCATTTCTTAAATTGAAATGCATATCTGAATTAATAATTCTCTTTACTGCTGCCCTTACAAAAAACATTCCAAATGATCCATTTTGATTTTGATACATTGGGAGCTGCTATGCAATCTTATCAATTCTATTATGATCATCTGGATAGAATCTGTGTATCACGTCAATGAAGCCCGATATGAACGACCCATCAACATCAATCTCAGGCTGCTTCGCATAGTAATATAGAGAATTTAAGAAATATCCAGCTCTTGCAGAGGACTTTTAAGTTTTTCCTCACATCTCCTATCAATAATCTTGTATATTGGAAAATATTTCTTCTCTTCACCCTATAGAGCATCTCTTATCTCCTTTTTAGCAGTCTCGAGATCACCATACAGAAAGCCCATTGAAGGGAACTTGTCCCTATCAACTCTACGCAAAACTTTCACTAGTGGAGTAAATATTTTTAGGGCAAAGTTTGTGTTGTCCTAAAATTTGTTGCTAGCAATTATTTCTGCAAGCTAAACATTCATAAAAAGATATATTAAAAAATATGAGTAACGTATAATTTAAAATTATAAAATAAATTTTTTTATTAATTTAAATAAATACCTTTTTGCCTGCATCTGTTCTGGACAAAGTGTAATCTATTCAGTCATCAGAAATAAATATATGTTGCAGCTCCTTCTCTCTGATTAATGATAAAGAGAGAAATGCCGTGACAAACCTAGTTGTACCCGGCCTTATTAGTTCTCTACCAATCGCCTTTCTCATAATATCTAAAGATTTGGTGTGACTGTATATGTACACGGAGACTTATCTCCCCATCATAATTGTACTTCGGATATGTTTAATCTTTTCAATATCCGCAAGGATCAGATTAACTGTATGTGCTGCACAAGGTGTCCAAAATATATTTGGATGCGTCAGAGCCAATGTGTTTGCTGCAGCCATATTATTCGAGGTATTATATGTCACAATATGTACAACATTTTTCATGCCAACCTCGTTCATTCCCCTCTCCACAAATTTGTAAATATAACTGCCATTGTGTCTCTCAGAAGATGCATCTTGAGACAATAAGAAGGCTGTATCGGCCGGACAATATACAACGATATTCATTAAACTTCTCTCTTTCCGATCCAACCATGCATCAGTCATTAAAGTGCAGCCATTTGTTTGGCAATTCCATTTGAATGATTCAAGAGTTGCATTTGTCTCGTCGACCTCTTTCTGGAGGCAAGTCTCGCTTAGCTCGTATGGATTAGGAGTATGTAAGTTTGGTCTATACATGCTAATGGCTTGGACCATCTGCATAAAAGCTGGCTGCGTAGCAATATTGAATGCAAGTCCTCCTTTATAAAAAAGCTAGCAATGTATCGAATTGCATCGTCTCTGGCCTTTTTTCTGGATGCTGATGACACGGTAGGCTGTTTTTGAGCTGCTTCTACTGCTTCCTCGATCAATCGAATAGCAAATTGATCTATCGGTCCTTTTTTTGTGAGAAAATTGACCTGTTATTTTATGAGAAGATGACTCCTCTCGAGTTGTCTCCTTATTTTTTTCTTTTCCAACACGAATTTTTTTAACAAATTTTGAAGTTATGTTGCTTTCCCTTCCTTTACTTCTCTAGTTTTATTTAGCATTACCAGAGATTTCTGTTTCACGTCATTTGGAACCAGGGGACAGCCTTTGACATTCCTGCTGACATGACCTAAATGTTCCTTCAAGCAGGTATTGCCTCCCCCATATTCATTCTTACAGAAATTACATTCCACTTTATTGTACTAATTGGGTACTTTTTTTCCCATTCCCAAGCTGGATTTTTACCTCCTCGCTTCTTTTGGACATTGGAAGCACCAGAGAGGATATCCTTCAAGCTATTTCTGACCTCAAAAATTAATTAAAAAGACAAACAATTATTTGATTAAATAGCTAAATAATTGTTGCACTTAATTTATATTAACTTAATTTATTTAAGAATTCAAGCTCTTACTAATATAAATAAAGTTAATAAACATAATCTAAGTTAAAAAAATAATCATATAAATAAAGTTAAAAACATAAATAATGTTACTAATTTATATTAATCTAATTAAGAATTCAAGCTTTTATTCATATAAATAAAGTTAATAAATATAACCTAATTTAAAAAAATAATCATATAAATAAAGTTAATAACATAAATAAAGTTACTAATTTATATTAACTTAATCTAATTAAGAATTCAAGCTTTAATGTAACTTGTAATTCTTATAATTGCACATGCTATAATATAACTTATAAGCATATGAAACTCATACACACAAAATCAGTGAATACACACAAAAATAGTGAATTCATGTTAATACAAATTTACACAAACTCATACACACAAAATCAGTGAATACACATAAATAATAAATACTAATACAAATTTACAAATTTTATCTACCATGAAACTCATACACACAAAATCAGTGAATTCAAACCACTGATTCAGTGTGAATCAGTGATTCGATTCATTGATTCAGTGTGAATCATTGAACCGAATTACTGATTCAATGTGAATCAGTGACTTGACTGATTCAGTGTGAATCAGTGATTCGATTCACTGATTCAGTGTGAATCAGTGATTCGGTTCACTGATTCACACTGAATCAGTGAATCGAATCACTGATTCAGTGTGAATCAGTGATTCGAATTCACTGTAAACTACAATCACAAATTCAGCTCTCCCAACTTAAGAATTCGCCTCAAATTACACCAAAAAAATTCTAACATAAATCGCAATCAACTAAACCTAAATAACACAATTATAAAAGAAATTGAAGAAATTTGTAACTTTAAATCAAATTAACATGAAAAAAATCAAATTTCACTTACCTGGCCGGCGGCCACATCCCCACTGGAGAACGGCGACCACCCTTCGAAAACTCTCAGACTGGGAAAAGAGCAATCGGAGAGCGGAGAAGAAAGAGAGAGAGAAAACGAGAGAGATTTATGACTCGATTAGGAAATTAGGGTTAGTTTCGGGCCGTTCGGCTCGATCGGCCAACGATCGCGGGGAGAGAAAGAGAGAGAGAGAGCCAGAGAGTGGGTGAAGAAGAATCGGAGAGCGATTTAGGGCTAGTTTGGGAAATTAGGGTTAGGATTTGGTCGCGGGGAGGGATCGATCGCTTGGATCGCCGGGAGAGAGAGAGAGAGAGAGAAAATGCGAAAATTTTATCCTTTCTCCCCCCTCTCGACCCGTTTTATTTCTTAACGGGTCGGATTTTAACGGCTTAATGGGTTTAACCCGTAACCAAAATTCAAAACCCATTAATCGATATTATTTAATACAGACCGGTATTTCTTATCTCGATACCGGCCGATATATCGCCATGTGACCGATATATCGGTCCATACCGGTCCAAAACGATAAACGGTAAAAAAACCCATATCGTCTCGTTTCTTCAATTTTAAAGATATACCGGCCGATATACCAGTATATCGGCTGGTATTTAAAACAGTGGCTTGATTTGACTAATTCTCTTAATTCATATAACCTACCTCAATACTTGGAAAAAAAAAGCTTACCTGTTGTGTTGTACTATTGATTGATTTAATCTAGCGTTCTTGTTTACATGATCTTCTTTTGTTAATTTACTTGTTTAGATTGATAGGTTATCATGCAATCCATATAACTTATGCTTTCAATGTGTTTTCTTTAGTTCGCTTAAGTAAATTTTAAGATTTAAAGAGACCTCTTCCATGTGGATTCGGCCTGTTTGTGCTACAGCTACACTGTGCACTCGCGGTTGTCACTAATTTTATACATTAAGTTTTTAACAATGTTTTCGGAAATCAGAAGGATGATCCCTGAGACAGCTCCAACAACTATCCCTCAAAAAGCTCTCAGGAGATAACAAGGAGGATGCTTATGATGAAGCAGATAAAGGTGTTGTAGGTAACCAACAAGAGATGAGTCATGAGATCCAACAAATTAGTTGAGCATCAAGAGAATATACCTACCGAACTTGATAATGACATTAAGTCTACAAACCCATCCAGACTCTAAAGCTGTTAACAAAATGAAATCCTGTTGACAAAATGAAATCCTAAGTGAGAAGTTACAGTAGATATATCGAAAGCACAAAGAAAAAGAAGAATGCTAAGAAGGAAGAGAAGCTTCAAGAACAAATAATGACTTAACTGGTCAAAGGAGCTTGAGAATGGGGTTAAGGAAGGCGGCACTCTCCTAGAAAAATCATGCTTATTGATCAATAAGCATGTCATGTTACTCCTGTGCCTTAAGTAAATTAAAGGCAAAATTTGTATCAAGAGGTATGCGTAAAACTTTGACCATGCTCATAATTGAAGCCTTATTCTTCATTGTAAGGCCAAATTGAACTTGTATGGTTTTCTTTATTGTATCAGTAAGTTATGAGTGAGAGACGTTCATACTTCATAGTATTCATCTTTTATCTCTTAAATGAATTACTCTTTAATGCTCTCTCTCTCTCTATATATATATATATATATATGTATATGTATATGTATATGTATATATATGTATGTGTGTGTGTGTGTGTGTGTGTATGTAGTCATCTCATTAGGTACTGTGGTATCCTATGTTCTTTGCCCAGAGCCGTTTTATGTTTCATCAGTTGTCTCAGGTGTTCTAATTGGCGAAAGCTCTTGCAATCTCCTTGATATTTCACCATTGCCTCTTGCTTCAATGTTTGGACTTGATCTATCTTTGCTTCTTGGAAAACATATGGAGGAACGAAGGTCCATTCATGATTGTCCGTGATTTGGGATTGAGATTGTGTTTGTGGTGGATTTGAACGAGAGGCTTTTTTATCAGCATGATTGAGATCTGAGGTTTGTTTACCCAGACGAGAAACCCTAGGACCAGCCGCTATTTGACTTCCGGAACTTGTTTCCATGTACATTTCTTGAAGCTCATTACTGAATGTTCATCCACTTAAATATACTGTTTAGAAAGAACTTAAACTGGAGCCAGTAATGAGGAATTCCTCTCCATCTGAATCCAATTAGTTGACAAATATTGACTACATTTTTGTATATCCAGTGGGAAGTATCACAGTATGACTTCACAGTCATTAATAGCTACTATGATCATAGTCCTTACTTTCTCCAAAATCCTTAATTTTACTTGTCCCTTAATGCATCCTCAACCTCAAATACAGATTTTATTAAGCCTACTCTATTCATACTGCATACTGCTCAAGTAACCTATTCCATCCTAGTATGCAATTAAAGCGTACAATAAATGTGGTATTGAGTAAAAATAGTAGATAAGATATGATTATGAGCGTTCACCTTTGTGCATATGTAATTTGTACAAAGTTCCATACAGGCAATCTCTTGAATTAGATAACCATGGAACTAGCATTCCCGTGTACTCATTACGTAACTGAGGAACCTGGCTTCAAGCATTTTGTTTATGCTTAATACTACAATTGCATTGTATATCTGCAAGCAAATACTTGTGCATCTTGACATCCTCTACCAAAAGAACTTTAACATAGGCCTCTTTTATATGGAGACCTGATCCCTTTCTTGACCGCATGTTTCAGTAGAATTAGTACACAATCCGTATCTTTACAGTATGTTTCAGTAGAATCAAAACATTTTATTAGGACCATGTTGTGGTGTGAAATTCCAGATTGCAGCCCTAGGATAGCTGATAGCTGTCTTGAACGTCAAGAGAACTCATCATTACCATCCATTGTGGTGCGAAACTGTCCGGCCATGACAGTCCCATAGAGAGACAGTAGCTGTCTTGAACGTCAAGAGAACTCATATCATTGCCATCCATTGTGGTGCGAAACTGTCCGGCCATGACAGTCCCATAGAGATACATCCATAATGGACTTCGCTAATGACGCTGACACCCTTCTGCAATAGTTGTTGGTTCATCTGTGAACTCTATTGATTTATGTTGACATGAGTAAGTGTCTACTTTCAAATGTTTCTCGATTAGTTAGCCAGAGTATCATGTATAATTTGATCTCCTTGGTGATTAGATTTTCTTTATTATTCCAAAATGAAATGCTGCTTCATTAATTAGTGTTTTAATTGAGTATCAAAACAAAGTTTCTACAGGAAGAATTCTAGTAGTTTCACCCGCTCCATAACCATCCTTTTGTTCTTAGTATCTTAATGGGTAGCACATTGATACTCTTCTAATATGTCATTTTTAGTTTTAATTGGTTATACATATATTTTATATGATGGAGAGTGAATGTTGGAAATGCTGCACAATTGACATTGCCTGTGTGTGTGTGCATGTTTGCATGTTGAACCATTCAGAGGTTCTCAATATCCTACAGTTGCAGAAGAAATTAAAGGTGTTGCAAGCTCTGATCCTGTTCATCGCAAGCTTTTTGTTCGTGGATTGGCCTGGGAAACTACTTCAGAAACCTTGCGTGCTGTGAGTGATTTGAAGTTTGCTTTTTGATGCTTGTATGTTGGGAGTGCCTGATTTCCACTGTAATATGATGCATCCCACCATATAGATTATCTTTGTGCCCTTAAATATGTTACGCATAACCTTTTTGTTAGTCATTCTATTTCTTAAAAAAGTTTGACTATATGATTTTTAATTAGTTCAATTATCTCTTCATTTCATCTCTAGGCATTTTGTGAGCATGGAGAAATTGAGGAAGGTGCTGTCATAGTTGACAAGGCAACTGGAAAATCTCGTGGATATGGCTTCATTACTTACAAGCAAATGGAATCTGCTCACAGGGCCTTGAGAGAACCAAGCAAACTGATTGACGTAAGTAGTATCAATAAGCAAGTATGACATCTGCTTGTTTTTATGATCCTATTGATATTAAGATCAAACTAGTAATAGGAACACGAAAATAAGTTAAATACAATGTATCAACTGGTAGTTGATTTCCATTGCAATATTTAAGTGTCTAAATATGTATCAAATAAATTAGAGTAACCTACATAATGGTATCTAGTATTTGTGATTTTTACGCACAGTATTTGATCACTTTTTTATGACAGGCACCCAAACCCACTTTTCCATCTACTTATTGTTAAGGCAGCTACCGACAATCCTTAAATGACTATTTTACTCTTTTTGAATGTATAAAATTTTCTTAGAACTAGGCTTTCTTTCCTATCTCTCTCTTACTAGTTTCTTTCCCCAAATGTCAAAAATCATCTAACATTCTCTTTCTCTCTCTCTCTCTCTCAAAAATTCACTCTTGAACTTGTTTTACTCAAACTCTCTCTCTAAAATATTTTCACTCTTAACATTCATTATATTTTTCTCTAAATTTTTTCTTATTTCTTTCTCCAAAATCCAGTCTCTATAAAATTATTTCTATTTCTCTCTCTATAAATTTTCCTTTTTTTTGTAAATTTCTCTCTCTATCTAAGATTCTTTCATTATAACTTTTTGTAGTTTTTTACTTTCTTATTGTAACACACTTTCTCTCCCCAATATCCTTGTAATAACCCTTAATTATCATTAGACATAAATAAATAAATAAATAAATAAACACAATAATAAATATAACCTTTCATTTTCTATAACCTCCAAACCTTTAATCTTTTATAACTCCTAAACTTTTCATTTTCTAACATCCAAACTCTTCATCTTCTTCATTATTTAAACCATAAAATTCCATCTTTAATTCTCAAAATTAAACTCCCTAATTAAACTAAAGCCTTTCATATTCTAAACCCTCCAAATTAATCTAAGACCTTTCAAATTCCATCACCCCTCAAACTATTGAAATTCCATAACACCTCAAACCCTTTAAATTCTATAACTCTCAAAACCCTTTACATTTTATAACTCTTAAATCCAACACTATATAAACCTAATATCTTTTCTAAATTCAATCTTACACTCATTCTCTAAAATTTCTTTCCTCCTCTCATCACACCGGAACCACTTTCGAAGCTGCCGGACCTCCATAGGAGCCACCAACGGAGCCGCCGCCACTTTGCCCGAGATGAACACATTTCTCCTCATCTTTCCTCATCTTATATTCCCACCGTTTTGTCAAAATGTTAGTAATAAACTCTTTTTTTTCTTATTGGGTTAAACTATTGGGTTTTAAGACTAATTGACCCATTATCTAATAACGTAATGACTTAAAAAAATATCCATCATTTTATAAACCCAATAAAATGGAGTCAAACTTATTTCCTAATTTCAGACTTGCTTAACTTTAAAATTAATTTTGAGTACGTTATAAAAATACTGAAAAATCTCTAAAAATCATCTAAATTTATATTCATCTATTTTTTATATTCTTAGAATATTTTTAATGTGTAGATTGTTTCGTTGATCGACATTGGAAAATAAAATCCAGGTGAGTTCACTTTTGGACTCACTAAACATGCTAGTTTATTTATAAAAATATTATTTCCATTATATTGTTTAATTTGTAGAAATGTTATTATAAGTGAAACCATTGATATTACTATTGTTTCTTTATTCTTAGAAATTCAATTAATCTTGTTATTGATGATCGCATGTTAATTTATATAGTATAGTTAGATTTTAGAATAATCAAAATATACAATATTTGATAAATCATATAAAACTTATAATTATGGAAATATACTGTTTTGTGATATCATTCTGTATCGGTGCCTAGAAAAGTTACGTTATATGCTGGTTCTCTAATTAAAGAACGTGCAATGCACGAAAACCTCCTAGCATCTATACACTTGCTTGACCGATATTTTTACGATGTCTCAAATCAGTAACTTTTAAATATAACTAATTGTGATTTATTGAATAAAATATAAACTGAACGGACTCTATAAATCATGTTGTTAACAAAATAACAAAATTCAATTGAAATATTGTATCTGATATAATCAATATACTGCACTATACCTAAATGACACTGGGTTGGGGAAGAAACTGAATGATGCAAATATACTCTGTTTCAGCTATATATTTTTTAAGTTGTACAACTGAATAATGGATTAGGGATTCTCTGCTTCCTTTTATTTAATTTGATTATATTTTGTTTCAAGTGTATCTAAATTTCGTTCCAATAAGAGTTAAAATTTTGTTGAATTTTTCTATTGTAATTACTGAGTATTATTGTGGCAAATTTATTGAGTTTTTAGCATATTCAAAATGAATATGTTGCCGGTACCTGCTACATGTCCTCGTATACTGTATATTGGGAGCGGAGCATGACAATCCTTCATTAATTTTCTCTCTGTATCATTTTGTTTTCCCTTTCTAAGTCTCTTTTAAACAAATGAAACTTGAGAGTGATTCTTAGAGTGAGAAAAATTTATCGGGAGAAAAGAATTAGAAGAAAATATTTTAAAGAGAGTGAGTATTAGAGAGAGAATGAAAGTTAAGGAGCTAGATAGAACGGATGTGAAAGAGAGTTTTAGTTAGATAGAGAGAATTTTAGAGATTTGAATGTTGAGGTGTTTAGTTGAAAATAAGTGAGCTGGAGAGCATTTTAGTCAAAATAATAGGTCACATGCAGCTCACAAGACATGCTTTGATAGTCACAAGTAGAACTAGATGGAGAAGTGGATTGGTAGTACCTACCAGAGACAATTAAACTCACGTACTTTTTTTGAAAATTGTGAAAAACATAAGTACCTTTTGTGTATTTACTCGTAAACAAAATAAAAGAGATTTTAGAATAAATATCAATATTTTTTACATATTTACATATATATCCTCACAATATGCGTATTTTCAAAATCTCCTTGTGTTTCTAAGTTAATTTATAGATATTATATCCTTATGTTAGTGGAAAGTTTGGGAATATTTTAAAGTGTTAAAACAACATCTATGTCCCTTCAAGTAGTCGACTAAGAAGAAAACCATTTTTTTGCAACTTTTTAGTCCTGTCAGCCTTCTTTTCTTATTGATTTGTCAAAATCTAATATCCTATTATTCATCAAGAAGTTGTAAAAAAAATGTGAGGTGGCTTATACTAGTAATATCCTTTTTCTTATATAATTAATTGTGGTTTTCCAATTTGCAGACAGTCCATGAAACAAACAGTCCTTCCCTCTTTTCTTTCTCATACGGCTCAACTCTTCCCTTCTTTCCAAGACATTATATTTAAGGCTTCATTCTTCTCTCCATTCATACAACTCAACTCTGCTCTCCCTTTCAAGAACTGAAAAGCAATCTCCTAACCTAGCCAACCTGTACTCTTCTCATCATTAAAAAAACAAGAAAGT